>OY728153.1:242777450-243377450 GCA_963277665.1 Viscum album | reverse complement strand
TATTTTTATTGGATGTTCCAATAGGACTAGGATGTTTGTAGTGGAGTGTTGAGTGGGGGCCATTTATAAATGGGGGAGGACACAATTAGATTTTTTGAAATAAATAATGTTTACCCATGAATTTCACATACAGTAATGCTAATAAATTGTTAATTCTATAAACTAATAAGTTATATGTTATATATTCATCCATATAATGGGTTTTTTATGTTTATAGGTCATTATGCCTCTTATCTTTTTAGTTTTACCCCTTGTAAACCTGTTTTAACCAAAACCGTGATAATTATTTTTTTACTAATTTTGACTATTGATTTACAAAAAAATAAAATTAATATATAAAATTAATTATTATTATTATTACAAATATAGAAGATTTTTTTTTGAATTCCAATCACTAAATTAAAAAAACGAATTTAAAATTATACCCGCAGACGTGATGACAAAAAAAATTTCCAAAGAAAAAATATTCAGAAATTTAAAATGATTTTATATCATGACTCATATATGAAATAGATTTAAATTACACAAATAGGATAAATAATATTATTATTTTACTAAATTTACATTGAATACAAATTTAAAATAAAATTGAACATTATAAATTCTTTAAAAAGAAATAATTTTTTCAATTAAAACCATTATTTTTTATTATTCTTCAAAAAATCTATCTTTTTAGATAAACAAAAAACTCACCATTTTATATTTTTTGAATCATTATTTAAAAACTGAATTAATTTTTAGAAATAAAATTCCAAAAAAAAATTATTTTAATTTTTTATCTAAAAAGGTAAAATGTTATTTTAAAAAAATTGTATTTTCAAAGCATATAATGACTTCACAAAAAATAATAACTTTTTTATTAATATATTATTTATATATAACCATCATAATTATATTTAAATTTTTTTTCTTTTTCATACCACCCTTTAATATAGATTTTTATTTTTCATAGATTAAGAACTTATTAATGTCGCTCATGCATTCGAACGTTCTGTTGGGTCCAAGAAGAGATGTTATTAATTTTACATATTAAAATTGTATAAATGGTTATAAAAAGTATAAAATGAGTGAAAATGATATTAATCACTTTCATATAATTCTGGATATCATAGAAATATATCTTCTGAATATGAATCTGAACGTCCATGTCAAAACATGCAAGAGAAAACGAAGAAGTCAACACCTGAAATAATTGTACTAATTAAATATTATAAATAAGATGAGATAACATGTGATAAAAAAATCATACATTATATTATAAATATTAATATTGTTTTTTTAAATTATTAAAAAAATTAAATCCCTTATATAAGTGGATAAAATCAATTTATTAAAAGGAATGTGTCGGGTTACATATTTCGTCTAAAAATACACACTATTTTGACATATTTTTTTTATTATTCACCTACTAACATTTTAGTTGTGTGTATAATTCCTCATTTATATATATAGCATTAATAAATATTTATTCAGGATTATTATTTTTCCATTTCATTTTTATTCCCTCTAGTGATTTCAGTTATATTTTTTCCCAATTTGAATGAATTTATTTTCTAAAATAACATACTTTTATGATTGATTATGTGTTTGTTTAAGGATTAATATAATTTAACCTTCATAGTATCCAATTATTTTTTTATTTTCATATATATGAATACTGAATGTTTTCTTCTATCTATTACTCTCTTTAGAACATGATTCTAAAAAATAAATGATTAAATGATAAAAATATTTCATTTCTCTTTTAATTTTATATATTTCCTTCCAGGTTAATATTTTTAAAATTTGTTTTAAAAATAATATGATATTATATAAATGATTCAAAATAGAAATATTATGTAATCTGTTATTATTTAAATGGTTTTAATAGATTCATTCTTATATTAAAAAAAATATTGATATTCACATTATTTACTAAAATTCAAAAAGAATATTATCAATGTGTATGATATTGATTGACTTTAACACCACCATAATTTTTTATGATATGTATCTTATTCAACATGATTTAAATTTTATTAAAAATATAACCATTTAATTATTTATTATTTTAATATTTTACTTCAACTTTATTTATTTCCTTAAATTATATTAATTCATTTCAAAACATATATTTCAGTTGAACCATTGTTATCTCATATCTGTTATTAAATTTTTTTTCTTTAACAATATATTTTATAATTAAAATTCACGTGATCATTGGAAATTAAATTTCTATTAAATATAAATATTATTTTAATTAAATTTATTATTATTTCATAATCATTATTCCATTTTTTATATATGTTTTTTTTACAATGAATGGTATTTCATTGACTATGGAAAATCAAGATTAATCTATAATAATGGCTGAATAATGATATTTTTTTATATGGAATATTAGTTATGTATTTAATTTATAATTAAGTGTATTTGGAATGTGTTGGACATGTATTAATGGTTGGAAATTGGTTTTCAAAATCCCCTTGATACATCAACCGGTCTCCTTTGAAAAATAAGATAGAAAAAATTAATTGGGTTCTACTATATGCCTACCCATGAATTAAAGAATCTTGGAACAAGGATTAGATGTTATAGATATCAGTATTTATTATATTATTACATCCAATATTATGAATATTTTTAAATGATAATTCTATTATTAGTATCCATTTTTTCATTTATATTACCCATGGATGCATTATGTTATCATGTTATTGGTTAAATGGCATGTGTTTTCAGTTATTTGCATTTAAATTTTTTTATACTTTATTTCAACGTGATAAATATTTTTTTATATACCACATTTTGAATTTGAAGTCACCCTAATTTAGTTTCGATTACGTATGATATTTTAGAAAAAATATTTGAATAATTTCAAATCCACATAATTTATTATTTTGTTGTATTTTATTCAAAATTTACAATGCATATCTTGTACTGATTTGTCTCTCTAAGACTAATTAACTGATTAATCATTTGGATTTGATCCCTTATGTTGATTACATTTTAATTAATTATAGAATCTCTTAATTTTAATTGAGTTAGGTTGTTACACCATATTCCACATGTTATCAAGATGGATGTCTCTCCTCTATACACGACTCGTTAAAAAAATCAATTTGAATTCTAACAACACCCTTATTTTAAAACCCTGATATTTTTGTAATATATTAAATATTAATAAATAAATTTTTTTAAAATATTATGTGTAATGGTACCCAAAAAGTATTTTAACAAATATTATATATTATAAAATGAATTATATGATATAGAATTTAAATTAAATTAAATGTTAAAAAACAATTTTTTTTCTTTTGGGAAATAATTTTATTCATTAAGAACTATTTCTATGTTGATATTGAGAAAATATTTTTGGCATATATTATTGATTTTATTTATTTATATTATTAAACTTATGATAAATATTTTTTTAAATTTTAGAAAATAATATTATTAGTTATAAAAATGTAATAAATGAAAACTAATGTAATTGATGATAAAAAGAAATATTTTTCTCGAAAACTTCTCTTATGAGCACCAATTATTTCATAATTTTAATTTATCAGTACTGAAATATTATTTTAATGAAATTTTAATATACTATATTTATTCAACGCATAAAAATTATTTTAATAGTTCTTACTAGAAAATAAATGAAAATAAATTTGGTTTTTCTCTTAACAATAAAATTTTAAAAACCCTATTTTTATTTTGTTTTGCCAGAATATTTTAAAACTATTTTCTTTCATTTTTATAAATTTAATTTTATAATATTATTTATATAATAGATACAATAATTTTAAATTTTGATAATGTTCCCAAATCTATTTTTGATTATAATTAATATAAAATATTATAGGAAAAATCACCTTTGTTAATGTAAAAATGGTTAACAATGGGATTAAACTGAATGATGAGGTATAAAATATCACATTTTAATTTTTAAATTCCAATTGTGTATTTTATTTCTAATGAAAATTTTCATATATTTTCACCATTGTCCATTTTGTGCCACATTCACATGACTATAAATTTTTTATATTGTAATTTTTTAAGTATTTACATGTTTTGCATCCACCAAACAAATAATAGAGAACCTCTTCTCATCATTTATTAACAAATTTGTGAAACAAATTAGTCAACTAGTTCAAAACCTAATCATTATAAACATAAATTTACAATTTATTTTTGTTCTCACCTTCTTAAAAGACTAACACATGGTTTCATAAGATGATATCCCAATAAGTATTCTCATAGAATAGTTAATATACTTCAATAAATAATTTTGCATTAATTTTTTCATATAAACCTTTGTAATCATCAATAACTACAGTAAAATGAATTCAAATGTATAATTGTAATATTGTTATATTTTTATGTTAATTTTATAACCATTTTAAACCTTCATTTCATTTTATGATAAATTATAATATAATTCATGTGTACATTTAATCTAATACATTTAAAAAAGACGTGATTAGTTTTTCACTTCATCCATACATGGATGGTCATAATTATGGATTTTATGAATATATAAGATAATAATTATAATATTATGAATTTTTAATATTGAATTATTATTTACATCTCTTTCTTCTTGTTCAATGTAAAATGAAATCATTACACAAGTGTCAGTATAGACTGCAATCTCAACCATGTGATGTAATAAATAATTTAATTCAACCATCTACAAATAGAAATTTGTCTATTTATTAAAAAAGTATTATAAATAAAATATTATTATTATTCTTGAGATGATTTAATCATCAACATAATCAGTAAACGAAAAAAATCAAACCAAAAAATTCATGGAGAACAAATCCTTTTTTTGAAATACTCGTATTAATGAAGAATTATTAGTAAATTGATTGTAGAAAATTATTAATAATGGAAAATTACATGAACCTTATTAATATGGTTCTGAAATTTATGCATAATAAATAGATACATTTATACATTATATTAAGAGAGCATATAATAAATATTAATATATGAGGTAATTGTTTATTTTTAAATATTGTTTTAATCATTTAAGATTTTTCTTGAATATCCATTTTTAGAATTATATGATAAATATACCTTAAAAATTATATATTTTATGCTCCAATTTATTTATTTTTATTTTTGTTTTTGAACAATTTCTTCTAAGTCCATGTTAACTAAAATAATTTCAGGAATGTTATTTTCTATGATACATGATTATATAAATTCATTTTGATCCCTAAATTAATTTAATTTAATTAAAAATAATTATTTTTTATAATGTTTTCTATATACATTACTTATGATTTTTTATAAAAACTATATAAGGATTCCTAGTTTCAATGTCTACAGGACGAAGGGTTTTCAATCCACCTGGAAATATATTTTCTTTTATGATTCAATTATATTTTTTATATTTTTTTGAAATTATTTTTTATCAATATTCTAGGAAACATTATTTAATATTTTGATAAACTAAAATCATATGTTTCAAATTATTTCCTTAAATAGTTGAAATGATTATATGAACACATTTTATATCTACGTCAACATTCTATGCTGATTCTTATTCTTAACTAAGGATATTATATAATCCAACCAACAATATTATTTAATATGGTGGGTAATATTCTATGTGATGATGATGTGATTATAAAAACTATTTTTTTTCTATTGGTTATGATATGATGAATCGATAAATGTTTTTTATATTATAAAACAAGTATGTATGGTTTTTTTAATGTTAAATGATGATTTGTTAAACACATCTAATGAAATAAGTATTAATTAATATCTCCTGAGATAATATGTATTAGAGTGGGAAATGAATACAGTTTATTAAAGGACTGTGACTATTATAATAGACATGGTAGTGATCCTTGAATATGGAAATTATGTTATGGGGGTGATCCATATACATTATGGGATATTTCCAATTGTGATATGCATTGACGTGAACATTGTCTAATGAAATTATTTTCTATTCTTATTATTGCATTACAATTCCAATATAATATTTTTTACTAATAATAATATCGTTTTTCTCATTATGGATTAATGTTGATACCTAACTCTTATGATTCATTTCATTTGAAATGCAATATCATTATGTCATGACTCGTGATTTATGGTATTTGACTAATTGTGTATGAAATTAATATGCTTTGATATATATATATATCTCATATGATTATTCTATAAATAGTCTAAAATATTATCATATATTAATATCACCCCAGATTTTGTTTGCTAAAAATTAAATAATCTTTTTCTATTTTCCCCACGATAGGAAGAATGGGTTTACATAGGTTATGTATAAAAATATAATAATGATTTAAAAACTATGAAAGAAATGTTGATGCTATTTTCAGATAATATCATAATATTTTACTACTATTTTGTGAAAATTAAACAATACTTACACTATACTTGTATTATAACTAAATTTATTTAATATTAATCTAAAATTCTTTAGTAATAATGTATATTAGGATTTGGTGAAATTTGATTATATCAAAGGAGGGTTTAATTTTTTTTGTGGTTATTTCATAATGAGTAGTAGTATATAACATAATGTAATATATTAATAAGTGAATCTAATGTTGAGTGAAGATGAAAGTGCCATAGGTTAATATAATGGAGTCATAATATTATAACTAAGAATACTAAATTTCATTACTATATAATTTCTGAAAATGATTACTATTTATTGGTTAAAATATTTTGTTTTTCAATTTTATTCAATTGTTTGATAAAAATGGAAATTTTTTAACTATTATTATGGGGGATAATGCATTAATTTTACTCCTAAAAAATGACAACATATAAATATTGCATGATTTTTTTATACCTACACAACTTTTTATTGCCATGAATCAGTATATTCTTCCAAACCGGGAATATTGGGGTTATGAAAGAATCTATTCTTTAACTATTCTATATCAAAATTATTTTAGTGACTCATATGAGCCACTAATATTTATTTATTAGATCATCCCCATTTAAAATATATTATTCATTAGATAGTGCTTAGAGGATGACAAATTTGTCATGTATGTGTGTCATTTAGAAATATAAAATGAGAAATAGTGGAATATTATTTAGATAACAAGAAAATATGATTAAACTAATTGAATGAAATTGTAATAGATTAACCTGAAATTTTTTAGAATTTAAATTATTAAGATTCATCACATGAAAATTTATAGGGAATTCATTGATCATATACATAAATATGATGAATTTGTTGTTTAAAATAAGAAAAAAAAATTATGATTACCAATGTATGATTACTATTTTATAATTGAAATTGTATGTAAAATTGTATAGTAATTTAGTGGTCTAAAATGATATATCTGAAAGGAACTATTCATAATGGACTTTAGTATCAATAAAGATTTCGTTCATTAGTATTTCATGGTATCTGTAGATAGTAGAGATTCAAAACAATTCTTAATTTTTTTATAAGAATAGAAAGATTTAGTTTTAAGGAAACTTTAATAAAAAAAATATATATGGGAAATAAATTAAATTAGTAATTATTCTAGTTGAATGTAATTAGGTGTTGGGGGAAATTATATACAATGCAATTCAATTTGATTCAAGTTTTGAAAGGAATTCCATCAAGTAATTGAATACCGAAGAGATATAAATAGCGTTGTTACTAAAAAATAATGTGGAGAGAACTAGGTTAATATATCCACAAACACACATTATGGGTAAAATAATGAGAAGTATTGGAATTAATCTAACTAGGGATTGAGACCAAAGTAAAATGATGAAAATCTATCATTATAACCTCTAATCCAAAAAATGGAATTATCATATGGTCACCACCCTGAAAGTGGGTCATGAGAATGATGTAGTGAATGGTGAAATTATCATCCTCCCTACATCATAAAATTTCTTATTGACAATGATTATTTCCACTTTTTTTATAAGAGTACCATATCACTACCTCAAAAAATAGAAGATAAATTAATTTGAAAAACGAAAAACAGTATGGTGATTATATCTAATGGCTAATGCTCCTCTAAGATTTAAGTAAGTTAGAATGTTATTGCAAAACAATGTTATTATTCTCCAAATAGTTTAATTCTATGTGATTTTGTTAATATTATATATATATATAACCCATACCAATTATTAAGTGTGGGATTTCAGGATTGACATTCCAAATCAAACCATGATTGTTTATTTGTTTTAGGATAAATATGAACTTATAATTGAATATTTATCAATATAATGGTATTTGTGAATTATTATTCAGGGTTATATCTATCCAAAGGTTTTGGAAAAGACATCAATGGGGAAATTTAGGGTGAGTGTGAATATGTTCATGTATTTACTAATGATTTTCATAGCCTTTTACTCCAATCATGATATTGAGTTTCAAATAGATCTGAAACCTCGTTCAGAAAATACTTCAATGATTTCGTATATAATGTCACTTCCTGAGTGGATGGAATTGATGAATTAAATATATTTTATTTTTTATAAGGGAATAATTGTTATATGTTCATCACCATGGGCCACAAAATCTATGTTTTATAATTATAAATGTTGGTCAATACATCATCTAATTGATTATCTAGAAATTAAAAAGATTAATCTCAAGAAGAGGTGTCATATTCCTTATAAAAATGATTTAATTGATCTGCTATGATGATCACAATACTATTAAAAGATTGACCATTAATATTGATATCATTAGTCTAGTGAAAGTAAGAATGACATATCCAGGATATCCATATGTTTTATATATGAACACTATGTATTTATAGTAATTGTGTTTGGTCCTACCAATGCCCATATTATCAGCCGTGATCTAATGAATATAGAATATATAGTTTACATAGATCAGTTTTTGATAATCTATATAGAATATATTATTATATATTCTATGGAATTGAAGAGAATGAACATTAATATATGATTGTGTCAATGCCCATTAGGGAAAATTTATATTGAAAATTTATCAAATGTGAATTCTAGATAAAAAATGATTAATTCTAGTATTTTTTTTAATATGTGAAATGAGATATCATTGGATCCATTAAATATTTTTTTAATTAAAAAATGGACCAATACTATCATCATGATTAAAATTAATAGTATTCATGGGTTGATTAAAATATATCGACAAATTTTGTGAAATGTTAATTAGATATCAGACCCAATGTCCAAGTTGATAGGGAAGGGATCTATTATCCATTTTAGAAATGTGTGTTAAGTAAATTTCCTGAAATTGAAGAAATTATTGTTTAGTGAACCTATGGCCACACTACCCTAATGTGGATATGGGTTTCTAATCCATAGGGATTTATCTATCAATGTATTGGGATGAGTTATCATGTTGAATTATATAGTAGTATTTTATACCTCACACATATTTAAGGTTCTTGTAAAAAAATACCAGACTGATGATATAGAACAAGAAGAATTTTTTTACTATTCATGATATGGTGGAATTATCATTAAGGTGGATGGGATAAATATATATTGTGCAAAAAAAATGGAATTTATTTAAATGAATAATGATAAGAATATGTAGCCTTGTAGATTATTGTAAATGATTAATGGTTATGCCTACACAAAACATAACAATCATCGGAAGGTGAACAAGGTGGAATATGATTTGAGTCAGAAATACCATAATGATTTTCCAATTGGATGATTGAATGATATCCAATACATTTAATATTTGTAGATTATGGACCATGAAATCACAATGAAGGGAGAAATATCACATCTTTCCAAAATTAATGTGTGACTATCCATTTTTGTGGTGATCAAAATTTCTAAAAGAATATGTTGATCTAAAAAATTAGTAAAATAATATTATTTAATTTACTCAGGATATTTATGGATTGGTAAGGATTGGTAAGAGAGTATAAGTCCCATCGATACTGTATTTTAGGATATAGCTATTATGTATTTCTTGTAGTTCAATATTCTCAAATCATTTGGGATGTGTAATGATGTATCAAGAACTTAATTATCTATTTTATTATTATGACATGAAGAGGTGTATCACGTAGTATGTATAACAATTCCTAGGAAACCATAATTTTAAAGTTGTGAGATATTAGTCTAATGGGATGTTATAACCTTTACCCATACCTAAGTGGTAATGGTAAAACATCACAATGGATATCATCATTGGACTCAAAAAGATAAATAATGTAAACAATTATATTTTATTTTTAGTGGGTCGCTTTATGAAATTACCACATCTCATTTCATTAAGATATGATTTCACTATTTATCACATCAAAATGTTATAAATTCATATGGTGTCCTCGTATACCACTCCCCATGGGATCGTATTGAGATATAAGTTTTAAATTGATATTTGGGATATATTTTTAGAAAAAATATAATACATAGTTCAGTATTAATACTATATATAATCTTTAGATAGATGGTCAGTGTGAGATAAAATTTTAAAACACTATATGAGTTACTGAGAGACTACGTCATGAAATTTAAAGAAATTTTTGCATAAAAAAAATTCCACCCCTCTTAATTTCCCTGATAAGTGATGAAGGTGATACTATGCATATGTTACACACATTAGGCACAAAATAATGAAAAATAAATTCAATGGGATTCAATTAATGTTGTGGGATGAATTTTCATTAATTATAATATAACCATTCAAAGCTGAAAAATAAACATATAAGGAAATATATAGGATGCATAAACAAAACCATGTGACTCTAAATACAAAACAAGAATCTAGCCATATTAGAGTGAAAATAGAAACATGACAAACAAATAAAAACTGTAATATAATAACAAGATTAAATACCAAGAAAAGACCCCATCGATATGTCTCCATAATCTTACTCCACATTCGAAGCCTAAGGTATAAGGATGATTTTCTAGAAAAATATTTCACCTTCCCCTTTCATGTGTCTCATTAGATTAAATATTGAAAAAAAAGAAGTTCCCAACCAAGGAAGTATTATATGATCTGTAAGATTTATCAAAATACTTCACAACCGACACAACAGGGATATAAATATATAATCACATTTATGTAAAATAGTTTATGGAATTTAGTTTAGGTAATTTAAATCAATATCAAAATAATTTACATAGGAAAAATAATAAAAAGACATTTAAATAATTTTTCTTAATTTTCAATTTGCGTGCTCATATTTCCAAACCACCACACAAGTAAAACATGCATAAAAATTCATAGTATCATAATAATGAGAAATCTCCTAAAAATACACCATGTTTTCTACAGGTTACAAATATACGGGTACCTCAATGGATTACACCCCTTTAATTGGGTCATGTTTACACATAAACCCATGACAACCCTATATTCCAACATCCATTACAGTATATTTCACATATAACTAAATATTTCTTGAAATAATTTCAACAAAAACATTTTTGGATCAATATAATCACAAACATTTATCACCACCACATTCAAATTATAAAAAAATGGGTTTTACATAATCCATCTAATACAAAAAAAATTAAAATCCATCACCAATAATGGATTTTCCATCTATAATCACAGAATGCATTCAAAAAATCCAAGAAAATCATCTAATCAAAACTAAGCCTTCAATTTCTATAATGGTGGAGATGAGAGAGAATCCACTTACATCTAAATGGATTGAGAACATGGAGAATGTTAATATATCATCTATATATTTCCTTGTATCTTCTTTCCATCAATATATTTAATCATATATTTTAACTATTTTCATAATAGAACATATATTATGAATGATTAAATAATACTACATCTATGAATGATGGAAATTAAAAACTACTTGCTGATCAATACAGATATCTAAAGGTCTTTGAATCAAGAAGAAATTTCTCCATGTTAAAATGAATTTCCATATGATATATATGAGAAGCAATTGGTATAATAGATTAGTTGATTAAATAGTGTTTTCCCATAATTATGATTTATTCAAAAAAAATTATAGTCACAAACTACACATAATATGGTTAGGTCACATGGTTTTTCAAACCATGCACCAATTGTTCTTGTGCTTCTGGAAAAGCCAGGAAAATAAATTCTTTTATCCATATGGTTTGTCCAACCATGTGTCAACCATGATGTTCTACACTTCTAATCACACACAATTCACATATGGGCTGCATGGTTATAAAAATTGTTTATCCACCTTGATTTTAACTCTATTTCACATTTCATAGTTTTCATTGGTGACTCTCATGGTTTGGAAAAACCATTCACCATGTATGATCTAGCACAATGATCCCCAAAATAGGTTACATGTATTCTTGAATGTGGTCCATGGGTGATGGTAATCATTCTCAAATTTTAATCCTCTATAAATAGTTGAAAAACATTCAATATCCTATGAAATCTTCCCAAAACATAATCCATGCATTATATTATAACAAAATACATAAAACATGTATGTCAAAGCAAACAGAGGGCCCAAAATTGTGTCACCATTAGTCTCCTCATCCAAACAAATATATAATCTCAGAGTTTTTCATCAATATCATGTGCCATTATACTAAAATTTCTTTTTTCAAGCTCCAATATATCCTCACGAAAATGACCATACAACCACAAAAATCATTCCAAACTAATAATTTACCGTGTAATATAATATATTGACTATCACTAATCATTAATGGTAGATGCATGAACATAGAATCTACATCATGTTCATCTTGGTCTCGTTGAATCACATCGTTAGGATTATAATGGTACTTCATTGGTAGTGATACATGAAAGGAATTTTTCACAAAACTGATCATCAATGGTAGTTCAAATCCATAATCCATATCACCAACGTGATCATGTATCTCAGAGGGTATGATGTACTGAGGAAAAATATTTCATTACATACAAAAAGGATAATTTTCATGCGTTAGAGAGATTATCAATAAAACATGAAAAGATACCTAAAAAGATAATGGTCAATGATGATTACCAGTAGGCAATTTCGGAAAGATGCAAGTCATCTCCATTGTCTTTTTTATTATTTGAACCTTCTCTATTTTTATAAGCACAAGAATAAGCCCAATAAGTGATGTATCATATATTTCCACTTTATAAAGAAGAAAATTATAAGAAAGAATATAATGATGTTCTAAAGGAACCATGTCTATCAATGCATGTAAACAATTATTTAACATGAATCACACTAACACTTTATGATCCACAAATGGGACAAAAACATCCAGCATATAACAACTAATCATTCATTCCAAAATTTTGTATTGTACATTAATAATTTACATCTATTTTAGGATTAATTGATATATGCATTGTCAATTATCTTCCAAGGGCTTACTGTCACACATGGCTTTCAATTTTCCGTAGTTCGGACTCAGGCCAGTGTTCAGGAGGGTCTCTATTTGAATTTCTGAGATTAATTGAGAAAAATGTGTGTTTTGGGTTTGGTTGAATCTAACACATGAGCGAAGCATGATTGCAATACCGTGCAGTTATGCCCGGGTACCCAAGCGGCAGACCCTAGATAAGACAGATGGTACTGCACGACCCGTGCTTGGTCATTTGAGCTGTAAATGAATTTCATGGTTGCAATATTCAAATAAGTGAAATAGATTCATGAAAAGGAGAAAAAAATAAGACACCTCTTATTAATAATTATATTATTCATAATATAATTTTTGCGGGTAATTATTATTATAATTACTACAATTCTTATGGTTTTCAATAATTATTATTAATCAAAATTTAACTATTATTGTTATATTATAAATATTATTACAATTATAATAATTATAACTAAAATCAATATTATTATTGAAATTATTTCGTTATTATTATTATTATATTTAATTATTATAATTATTTTTATTAATGTTTTATTATTATTATTATTTTTAAAGTTCATTATATTTTTATAATTACTGAAATTGTTATGAATATTATTATTATGTTAATATTATTATTATTATTTTTCTCCCCTTCTTCTCCTACCCCCAGTATGCAGCCCCCCAGGCACGACCTCTTAGTGTGTATCACCCCACTTCCGTCCATCCCCTCGCCTCCGACGCCGCTCTATTCTCCAGCCAACCGGCTCCCTACGTGCACTACCTCGGGCCGGTGCACCCCTTCCTGATGCCTCCTTTTCCTACAGTTCACCACATGGGAACACACCTACCTCCGGCCCATCCTCTACCGGAACACCCTCTTTCAGCCAGCCACTCCTTTTCCTAGCCAGTGACTCCTTTTCCTAGCCAGTGACTCTCCCATCCATGTTGTTCCCTCTCCATTTTGAGTTCCTGCAAGAACTGCATAGCCTGCACTTCACTAGGATCACGCGCAACTCTCCAGCTGACCCTTGACTTCTGGCCAGCTCCCTCCCCAGCCGACCTGTGACCTCCTTCACCCTCATTGACGGTTCGTGCATCCCCTCTTATGAGCCCCCCTTCTGTCATTGGATTGTAGTTTGTATTATCTCCATCAATATCCCCTTTATAGGGTTGAATCATAACACATTATGCCTAATCATTATGTGTAGGGTTGGATTCTGCTTCCCGCAGGAGTGATTTTGGTGTGATCGGTGTTTCGCACCGATTCCGAGAAATTTATTATTAATAGTGGTAGGACCCCATTATTTATACCCATTAAATTAATATTTTTTTTGATTTCTTGATACTCGGTCCTACTTTAGTTTATAAATAGGATTTTAATATCTTTAAATTATTTGTGCCTTTTGGAATTAGTATGTTTACCCTTGGTTTTGTGGTGGATTCAACCTTGTGCTTTGGAAATGGCTTGGTTGGCGCTTATAAATGGCTATTATCTTATAATGGTACGGTTTGGAATTTATTGACACGGTTTTGTGGTTCAAATCAGTGATTTACGTTTTTAAATAGGCTTTTTCACAATAAGTGCTTCTTGACATGCCCATTTTCCCTTGAAAATGTGTTCCTGATTTGAAATAGTTGGTTGATTTTTTGAAACGGGATTCCAAAGGTTCTTTGGGTTTCGCAAATTGGTTTTTGTAAAGTATTCTATGAATTTTTTTTTGAAAATGATATAAGGAACATTTGGAATTTTAAAGTGCTCTCAAATGTGTTCCTTATGGTTTAGTCCGGTTGGTCTTCAAACAAGCTAGGATGAGTGGTTGTAATCTAAAGTCCCTTTTGGAATTTTGAAATTGTTTTTTAGAGAACCCTTATTTGGTTTGGAAGATTTCTTAGAATTTGATCAGTGAGATGGGAAGGTCCTCGTTATGGGACCTCCCTTGTGTAATGAATGTTTGACACTAAGGGACCACCCTTGAGGTTATCGGAGTTGTGTCAGTTGGGTGATGTGTATATAACATGTATGTGAATTTTGGTTTGAATTGTATGGAACACCCTCTTGTGAAATATAAATGCGAACCTAGCATAACAAACAGGTCTACTAAGAAAGATAGATGCAGTAGTTTAGATTACATATTGAATAGTGGCCTATTGAATGTGGATTTTTTTATTATTATTGTTATGAGATTGGGCCCCTCGACTAGGCTAGGTAGGGATAAGGTCGTTAATTAGGGCATTATGAAGACATTCAGTAGGGAATTCCTTCAGGATGTCTCACATGTATAGTATGTTTTGGTTCTCCATTATGTTCTTAGGTATTTTTGTTATTATCTGGCACTAGACTTGTTAGCCATTTCCCTCATTGTGAGACCATCTCATGTGTTCTTCATATTAGTGTTTTCATGGTTAGTCATGAATTTGTGTTTTTGTTAAACATGTTACAATACCAATTTATCGTTATAATGAAAAAATGAATCTTTCTTTTTTAGCTCTCATTTTTTTCTTCCTCCCCATGAACTTAACTTACCTTACAATGATCTTGATATTAAAACCTCTGGGAAATGGGTTGTGATTGGCGTATTTTGAAATAACATGTATGAATAAAACTATGTTTATAGCTTGTATTGAAGAAAAGAAATAAATATAGGTTTATTTAAATGATATTCATTGAGCATAGAATTAGTCAGACCTACTTACTGTGTTTTTATACACATGCCTATAGTGTTTTCTTATTTTTAGTTTTCATGTAGGTTCTAGCTTTGTTTCATTCACCTCATATTATGGTTGGTTTTTTGATTGGGTAGTGACCCTCGGGGTCACATGGAGGTGTTTAATGGTTGCAGGTTCCATTTTGGTTTTCTTGTTTCGTGTGTTTCTTGGTATTTTTCCCCATTATTTGAAAAAAAAATTAGGTAAAGTATTGAAATATTTTTTTAATCGAGTTTATTATTTATTCATTTTACTTCTTTAGTTTATCTTTATTGGGAGAAACTATTCCCTCTATCTCCATTGATGCCCTTTATGCTTCCACAAGCCCAGGACAATCAGGAACGCCTCTCGATCCTTTTCGAAGATTTGGTCAGGTGACCAATCCAGGGTCGACCCGAGTTATTTTGTGGCAAAATTGTATCAAAGCAGGTCGACTATTCTAGGAGCTTGCTTTTAGAGTCCCCATTTCTATTTTTGGTTTTCATGGTAGAAGGAGTAACATTTGGGGGCTCATGGTTTTGTAATGGGGAGGACCTTATGAACTTTTGCTCGTTCCGGACCTCAGGTTACCAAGGGATGTTT
Source organism: Viscum album (assembly GCA_963277665.1). Lineage (NCBI taxonomy): Eukaryota > Viridiplantae > Streptophyta > Magnoliopsida > Santalales > Viscaceae > Viscum > Viscum album. Next base: position 243,360,899 of record OY728153.1, on the reverse strand, counting down.
GGGTTTGTTAGTTTTTGTTTTTGTTCTTTTGGAATATTTGGTGTTGGTAAATAAAAATGGAGCTGGGAAGTGACATCCATGAGCTTACAGGGCCTAGAAATCCATGTAGATCCTTGTATATTTCCCTAGAATACACTTTGTGATAGTGTTTTGATTGGTACATAGACGCCAAAAATATGTCTATGTAACCCATCAACACTACTTTACCTTGGTGAATCTATTTTGGTTTTTATTAATTTTGTAAAATGGTTTTGAACAGTCATGGTCTTGAATTGTGAACGGTTTATTTTGATATGGTAATTACTTTTTTTATCAAATTCCTTGTTTCTGTGTTCTTATTGTCTACCCCCAAGATGATTCAATAGATCCCCAAGGTACAACATAAGGTGGTGAATCCATGGAAAACACTCCAGTTAAACAACCTATAGACAACGTTCTGGAATCCCAAATGATAAATCCTCCTCTATTTTATGGCCAAGAGGATCCTCTTAAAGAGGAGGAGAGGGTGCAGAATATTGAGAGGGACTTTAGTTTTCTTGTCCTTCCTAAGACATTAATGGTCAAATTTTCTACCATAATTCTTGACATTCCTACCTAGAAATAGTGGAAGATAGTGTCTCTAAGTAAGCCTTAGGAAGATCTTACTTGGGAGTTCATCAATTCATTGTTCATCTAATGGTATTTTTCTGAGACAAAGAAGCTAAGGAAGAGAATGGAGCTATGTTGTCTTAAATAGGGTATCCGATCAATATTAGAATTATATTAATGTTTCTTGGAACTAGTTCCATATGAACCATGTTTTTTGGTAAGCGATCCTGAGAAAGCTCTACTTTTAGAATTTGCACTCAAACCAGAACTTCAGTTAAGGGTGGAAGAACTCAACATAACCACATTCTCTGATGTGGTGAGAAAAACCTATCGTGTTGAAGCTATGTCAGCAAGAGGACATTGGATATCGAATCATTATCTATTCCTTGGAAGTGGTGAACATGATACTAATAAGATGAATGGTAATCAGCCTGATAATATCGGTGATGGTGGGGGAATTAAGTGGCCTTCAGACCACAAGTCAACTTCTTCAGAGCACAATGTCATGATATGTCATCAGTGGGTTAATCGAGGTCAAAAAAATACAGCATGCCTAAGTCTTCTAGGAACCTATCACACCTGAACAGACTAGGGTCACTTGAAGATGTTCGGTCAGGGTGTTTCCCAGAACAGTCATGAAGCCATACCCAACTCTTAGAAGGTCACACCAGCCCATTCGCAGGAGTAGGGTGTTTTTTTGGGATTAGTTTGGGTATTATTTCAATAATGTTTCTTGTATATAATAGTCATACACAATGGAATTTATAGTTTTTCTCTTCTGTTGTTATAATTGGGGTTGTTGAACCCTTTTTTAATTCCTATTTCAATTGAAGTCTGTTTTGTGAAATTTTGATCTTTGATTTCTATTTAGGAGTTTCGAATGTCTACCTATGATGAAGGGGATTCTTCAATCATCATTTTCCAGCTATAGGCCCAAGAGTAAAGAATTGATATAGTAAAGAGATCCTTAGAGGTGTTAAAATACCATGATTTAATTTATTCTCTTAGAGTGGCATGATTTATGTTTTTTAAGGGTATTAAGTTGTTGGAATGTGTCAATTGTGGTTTCTAAATCCACTAATTGGACCCCTACCTTCCCATCCTTTTAGGGAAACAATATTTTTTTCAATGTAGGGAAATCTGAAATATGCTTAATTTGGGTAGTACTTATGGTGGGGAGGCCCATTTTGGGTCTCATGGAACTCAGTGATAGTCTGGTTCTTATGGTAAGAAGCTGATCTTGGCCCCTAGTGTCTATATTATAATTTCATTATTTACTTCAGTTTGGTGTTGGATTTTCTCATACAGAACCACCTAATTCTATGTTATTCTATACGTAAATGTTAGTATGGGTGTGTTCCCTGTGATTTTTTCAAATGATTTTCATAATGGTTTCCACAAGATGTTGTTCGATTTTTTGTGGTAGTTTTGGGTAAATAGTATGAGTTTTGTTTGAAAATGTTTAAGGTATTTGTGCTTTATGTTTGGTATAGATATTATAAAATATTTATGTATTTGAGACCAATCAACTGAGGATGTTTAAACTTTTGGGTGTGGCTAACACATAGCAGGGAGTCCATTTCGGGTGTCCCGAGTTTAATTTGAATGTATCTTTCATTATTTACTGGGTTCATGCTTTTTTTCATTTATCGTGCATTTGGGGGGGTCTGTTGAACTATAATGGATCTTTAGTTTCAGTTTGGGGTATGGCCTTGGTATGGAATTCCGGGGGTGGATAGGGTTTTGTTGGTGAGAAATGTCACACTGAGTTTTAATTTTGCCTTGGTTCTGGATCGGGTTAGGGTTTGGGTGAGTCCCGGTTTAAATTTTTTAGTTTCATTGAGAAACATACACGATTTTGGTTTGGCGATGTCTAACACACGAGCGTATCGTGGTTGTGATACCATGCGGCTATGCCTGGGTACCCATGCGACAACTCCAGGATCAGACAAAAGCTACCACCTAGTCCGTGCACGATCGCGTGAGCTGTACGTCAACCGTGTGGTTGCAGTATTCAAATAAATAAAATAGATTACTTAAAAAAAAACAAAATTAAGAAACAACCTATTATTAATTACGATATTCATAGAATAATTATTGTGAGTAATTATTATTCTAATTATTATTGTTTCTATAAATTTCAATAATAATAATAATTATTATTCTCACAATTTTTTTATATTATTAATATTATTATTTTCATTATATATATTATGCTTAAAATCAATATTATTAATGATTTTTTTCATTGTTATTATTATTATTAAAAAAATTGTCATCTTTATTTTTATTAAAATTTTTCATTTTCATTATTATTATTAATGTTATTAATATTATTAGTATTACTAAAATAGTTATGATTATGATTATTATTATTATTATATGAATGTTAATTTTAACATTATATAATTGTTATTATTAATATTTTCTAAAATTTTATTAGTATTATTTTTATAATGTTAATATTATTTGCAGTACTTTTCTTAGTTTTTCATTTTTTGTTCTGTTTAGTGTTTCCATGAATCCCCTGATCTTCTCCTACCCCAATCATGCAACCCCCCCCCCCCCCCCCTAGCGTGACCCTTTGGTGCGTAGCACCCCACTTCATGGCCACCCCACTCCCCCGACATCACTCTATTCTCTAGCCTACCATCTCCCAATGCGCACTACCTCTGGACAGGGCACCCCTGTCCGACACCTCATTCTCAAGTTTTGTGCCTCACCAGTGCACCCTTACCTCTGGTCGGTCCTCTACCAATACACCCTCATTTGGTCGGCCCCCCTTTTCCAAGCCAGCGACCCTCCCAGCTATGTTGCACCCTTGCTGATGCATTTTCTGGAATGCACCGCTTATCCCACAATCTATAGGGTTCCTTCCCCTCTCTCCTTGGTTCTGGAATGCACCGCATATCCCTAGATATCTCTTTTATAAGGTGGAATCATAAAACATTAGGTCTAATTTTGATGTGTAGGGTCGGATTCGCCATCTTGCGGGTAATATTTTTGATGAGATCTGTATTTTACACCAATTTCAAGATATTCTTCGTTGATTGAGGTATGAACCAATTGTGTATGCCCTTTAAATTATTATTATTTTGATTTCATAATATTCACACCTTATTTAGTTTATAAATGATCTTTTATTATTGTAAAATTATTTATACCTTGTGGAATTAGTTTTTTTACCCTTGGTTTTGTTATGGTTTGATACGGTTTAAAATGGTTTAACATAACTTGTAAATTGGAAATGAATTGGTTGGATCTTATAAATGTCTAATAGTTATAATGGTTTGTTTTTTAATTTATTAACATGGTTTTGATTCTCATAGTGCAGATTTAAATTTTTAAATTGGTTTTTAGAAGATACGTGCTTATTGGCATGCACATTTTTCCCTTGTAAATGTCTTCCTAGTTTAAAATTTTGGGATAGATTTTTGCAAAGGGTTTCTAAAGGTTTGTTTGGTATCAAAAGTGCTTGATGTATGATATTCTATGAAATGAATTATTTTTGTGGAAATGATGGAAGTCCCATTTGAAATTTTAAATTTGATCTAATTTTGTTCCTTATGATTTGGATCAGTTATTCTTGAAACACACTTTGATGCGTGATCGGAATCTAAAGGACTATTTGGAATTTTGAAATGGTTTTTGGAATACCCTTATTGGGTATGTATCCTTTCCTAGATGTTGATTCGTGACATGAGAGGATCCTTAGTATGAGACATCACTTCTCTAATCAATGTTTGATGGTGAGGGACCACCCTTGAGGTGGTCAGGGTTGTGTTGGTTGGGTGATATGTATATAGAATGTATGTGACTTATCGTTGTACACCCCTAGTGAAATATACATGGTAACCAAGAAAAACAAAGAGGTTAATTGGGAATGATTAATTCACTAGTTTAGATTACACACAGGCTAGTGGCCCATAAAAGGGGGATTTTTTTGTTACTATTTCTAAGGGATTGGGCCCCTCAACCAGGCCAAGTAGGGAGATGGTTGGGCATTAAAGATTTATGTTGTCTTTGAGTAGGGAATGACTTTAGGGTGAGTCACATGTATAATATGTTATGGTTATCCTCTGAGTTAATAGGTATTCCTATGAATATTCGACACTATACTCATTAGCCATTTCTCTCATTGTGAGACCATCTCCCTGGTTCTTTATATTGGATTTTTCTTATTATGTAATTAATGATTATTTTAGTTAAAAAGGTTAAAATCCCAATTTCCATTTATAATGAAAAAATAATGTTTCTTATTTGTTTCTCTTTTATCCTTCCTCCCCTTGAACTTAAAAGATCTTGTAGTGATCCTTATTTTAAAACATGAGGGAAATGGGTTGTGATATGAGTATTTTTAAATAAAAATTATGGAAAGCTATGTTTCTAACTTTTATTTCAATCCTAAAATCAATGTTTCATTATTTAATTTATATGATTTGGTTATAGAATTAGTCAGGCCTACCTACTGAGTTTTAATACTCATGCCTATAGTGTTTTCATATTTTAAGTTTATCCTTCATGTTCCAGCATAGATTTGGTCTCCTGGAGCGATGGATGGTGTTTGGTTAAAGAGTGACCCCCGAGGTCAGATGGAGGTGATGTATGATTGTTAGGTTCTGTTTGGATTTTATTTTGTTCTCTATTACCCAGTATTGTTCCCCTATATTCTTAAATTAAATTAGGTAAAGTTTTGAAATTATTTTTTAATTGAGTTTGTTATTTTATTCTTTTTCTTTCTTTGTTTATCTTTTTTTGGGATAAACTATTCCCTCTATCTCCATTGATTCCCTTGGTGCATTCCAAACTCCATCCAAGGAGGACTGCGAACTCCCCTCGGGCCTTTCACGGATCAGCTCGGGTTAGCGCATCAGGGTCGAACTGGGATGTTTCATGAAACATACTGTAAGTATTTATAAAACTATGATATAAATCTAGTATCCCAATCATCAAAATTAATACTACGTATTGATGAATAAGTAACACTTATCCAATGTATGTTTGGATAAACTCACTACATTATTGGATTCACATGTAAGTATTAAGTGAGTTAGAATTTTGATTTCATCCAAAATAACCCATATGGGAACATATATTCAAACATATATTGAAGGACTTGTCATAGATTAATCATTATCTATTACCACTTCAATACATGAATCAGTAAAGTGTCCAAAATAACTACTGGTCACAAAAGATCTACATTGACCCCCTGATAAGTGAGGAATCTTGAGATAAAAAATTTAATTATTATATTCAATTGAACCCCCAAAAACTGAGCATCTATCACTCTAGAAATATTCTTCATTCGAAGGTGAGCTGTCCTGTAAGAACCCAGTTTTTTAATAAAAGACTTTGGAATATTCTTGATGTTATACCATGGCAGCGCCTTCAGACGGCGTGTGATTCCGAGCCCCGGTGTGGCCGGAATTAAACTTTCAGTGTGTTCCCACTTGACATGAAAAATAATTAGGATAACTCCTAAACAGTGCTTGAGATCAGAAATCGGAGTGTACTAATAGGTCCGAAATGGGGTGTTTACCCTAGGAACGACATAAAGCATGTCAGCGCGGGATGTTGGGACCCCTCGCTCGTTAACGGAATGTTAAACAGATAATTAAATTAATTAATTTATTCGTTTAATGGCTTAACTCAAGTATCTCTTAAACGGTAGCTCGGATTGGAAAACCGAGGCACCATTGAGTCTGGAGCGTGCCGTTTACCCTAGAGGGGGTGTAACTTTCACGGGCGCGGGCCTTCTGTGAAAAATGCCACCGAGGGCATTTTCGTAATTTGGCTGCTCCGGGCGTTCTGTTTGATAACTTTTGAACGAGTCCTATGATTAAAATTTGGAGACTGCCGTTGTGCTCAGGAGGTGGTGTTTACCCTAGGGGAGGTTTAATCATGACCCCGCCAAGAGTTTCAGGGGCTGGTTAATTTGAAGGTTAAATTAATTAAAACTTTTTAATTAATTTTTCACTAATTAAACCTAACCCACCCTATTTCCTTTCATAATTTCCTCTGGCGGAAGGAGATCAACCAAGGAGAGCCCCTCAAGAGGCTCTCCTCCATCACCTCCTCCTATCCAAGTGTGGTAGCCGGCGGATCGCTACGAAGCTTTGGGCTATGCCCAAAGAGGTAGGGTTTTTCGTTGCGTTTTTTTTTCAATTTCAAACATCCCTCTTTGAATTACTATATATGCATCGAATTGCTATTGTTTCATCGAGCGAATTCCATGGTTTCATAGCTTATTCTCTGTGCTTTCCGACTCACTTTTTGGAATTAAAATCCGAGTCCCGAGGCAATCGCAATCGTCCAGCAAAGTCCGGGGTGTTTGTGATGTTTTTCTAGCGGTTCTGGGCACTCCGGCGGTCCAGTGCGGCGGTCCGGCAAGCAGGCGCGGTGGCGCGGTAGGGGTCCGGCGGCGACGTTCTTCGGCTTCTCGGCAGGAGAGGTCGGCGGCGTGCGCGAGTGGAGGCGAGGCCGAGCGGAGGTGTCCGGGGTCGCGAGGTGGTCGGGCGAGCTGCAGGCAACGGTGAGCACGGGGCAGGGGGTTCCTCCGGGCGAGCACGAGGGGGGGGGGGGGTGCCAGCGGGGAGCGGAGACCAGGCCGACCGGCATCGCCGGTCGGCGTGCAGCGGGAAGACCGGGGTCTACGGACCCCGACTAGCAGACAAGGACTCGCATATTGCGGGTCCTCTTGGAGTGGAGCATAACCGGCTCCAGCCAGTCCGGGCAAGGCAGCTAGCCCACGTGATCCGCGGGCCAGTTCAAGCATGGTGGGCCGCCCGAACCGGCCCAACCCAACTGTCTTCGTCCGTTAAACAAATCAAAATGCCCATAAAATCTAGACCGAGCGTCAGATTCGTGTGCCGTTAGTGGCGACACATTCCTTAAAACGAGGCGAACTTTTGGACATGGTCTCGGGAAGTTTTAATTCCCGAGACGAGGGGTTCGGTGGCACGACATGTGTGTTAAGTAAGTTTGGATTTTTCCGGGAGTTCTTTTTTGAGTGGCGCGGACATATCCGATGTCCGTTTTGAGTGTCGTCAGCGGCGTTGTGACCCTGGCGTCAAGACGAAGATTTCTACTATGGTTTCGGGCATTGAAACAGGAGTTGAGGCATGGGCCCCACAGGCTGTCTTTTAAGCTGCGAGCATCGTTTAGCAACTTTTTCATCAGACGTCCATTCGGGGCATGCAAGCAGTTGATTTTGGGTGTTTTCCTAGGGCATTGAATTGGCGCAATCCACCCGCTTTAAATCAGCACACTGGTGCGGGCCCCACGAGGGCCATTTGGGGAGTTGGCGGGGATTTCCATCTTTATCACCAGGTGTCCATTTTGGGTGAATGAATAGTCAATCTTGTGTGATATTTCGATATAATCGCAATGGTTCGACCCATTAATTGTGCTTCGAGACCAGGGTGCGGGTCCCACGTTGAACCTCCCATGCGCGGTTTGACGAAATGCATCTTTTTCTCCAGATATCCATTCCACTCAAGTGAGAAGTCCTTTTGACATGTTTTACCGAGGGGATCACAATGGTGTGATGCGCCCAATTATTTTCGGGGCCGAGACTCAGGATCACGGGACGCCGTTCGAGCGAAAAGCGGTGTTGGCGACTTTTCCGTTGGATATCCATTTGAGGTGAGTAAGTAGTCCATCTCGTGTGTTTCTCCGTGAGGATTACAACGGTGTAATCTGTTCAGGAGAGCAGATCCTCTTACATGATCTTATTAAATGTGAAAATATGAAAGGTGCTCCGGTGACGGTTCATCTGGCTGTGTTCAGAAGCGAACCCCTGGTGTGAGATCGCGTGCACTCCCGTGTGAGTGAAGTAAATGCTTGAAGAGATGTGGTTGTCCATGCCTGAGCCATTGAGGTGGCAAGTTGGAGTTGTTACGTTTACGCCTTCGCGTTGACGTTGGGGGTCGTGTGCACGTTAGCCTTTGAGATAGAGACGTGGCATACTCTGGGAGTTTGCGAGAACTCTTGGAGATATATGTGGTTGTTTGTACCTGAGAACGTTTGTGCGCTTGGTATGAGTTGACTTGGGTCCACACGTCGTGTGGGCCCCATGTGCGTTTCGGGTTCTGCTTTGTGTACACTTGACCTCTCGCGACGTAGAGGGTCCCTCTGCTCTCATTTGTTTGACCAGTAGGGTTGAGTTTTCCCCTAGTTTTGTTCTCATTTGGTTGACCATCAGGGTTGAGTTTCCCCCTGGTTCTGTTCTCGGTTGTTTGAACAGCACGGTTGAGCTTCCTCTGGTTTCATTCTCGTTTGTTTGACCAGCAGGGTTGAGTGGGTTTCCCCTGGTCCTGTTCATGTTGGTTTTGACCAGCAGGGTTGATTGGTTTTCCCCTAGTTCTATTCTCGATAGTTTGGACGGAAGAGTTGCTTCGTGTTCCCTGGTAGAGTTCTTGTGGATTCGGTGTGACCAACACATTATGCGGTCACCGATCCTCTGGCCTGGAGGTTGTTTCCAATAGGGCTGGCCAGGAGGTTGTTTCCAGTAGGGCTGGTCGGTGAGGTACCATCCAGTAGGGGTGTCCAGTTGTACCATCCAGGAGGGATGGACAGAGCAGTACCATCCAGCAGGGATGGCCAGTGGGTTACAATCCAGCAGGAATGGCCAGTACAGCAGTGTTCACCGAGCAGTACCATCCAGCATGGATGGCCAGAGTGGTTCCGGGTTTACCTCCAGTGGGGCTGGGAAGTGGTCCCTGATGCCGGGTTTACCTCCAGCTGGGCTGGGAAGTGGTCCCCGATGCCGGGTTTACCTCCAACTGGGCTGGGAAGTGGTCCCTGATGACGGTTCTGAGCCTCCCTCCAGTGGAGTACCCTTTACGGGACTAGACATTGGGACTCGTCGACGACTTTAGCTGGGTCTCCCTCTAGTGGATTACCCTTTTACAGGACTGGGTAGTGTGGAACCCATCGACTCTTTCCGAGTCTCCTTCTAGTGGGAACCCGTCGACTTTGAGGGATTACCCTCCAGCAGGGCTGGGCTGGGGGTCGCCTTTCAACATTGAGGAGACCTCTCGACTGCGGGGCAGTGACGAGGTGTGGCTTGACGTTCCCCCAAAACTCTCAAGTATGAGGGGCGCTTTCCCCACCGAGACACATCCTTGAGAGGCGACCTAAAACCGTGCAGGCAATTCAGTGCCCCCCCCAAAGAGGATAATATCAAGGTGTGGTGATTTGAGCCCCTTGACTTGCAGTTCAGGGCAGACGTGTGGGATGCTGGGCATCGATGGTGTTTACTTCTGGAACTATTAGCTACTCATTTTTTTTGGGCTGAGCTATGGGACGGAGATCCCCTTATGATCTTTTTCTGGTTTATTGATAGAACATATTTATGTGTATACCATGTTCCAGTACCCACCTCTTGGGTTTTGGTTACTCTCCTTCTAGGAGAGGCGAAGACGCACAGGGTATGCCACGTGCTTTCCGTGTCTAGCTTCCCATGGTTGGATGAGTCTACTCTCCTGTTATAGGTAGCGAAGACTCGACGAGAAGTTCATCTTTCACAGTTTCCAGCTCCTTGTGTCTGGAAGAGTCTACCTCCTTTCTCATTTTGGGTTGATCTGGACTCTCTACTGTTACTCTACTGCACTCCTTGTTGTACTCCTTTACTTTTCCCTGTTCGATCTACTTCTCAACCTTCGGTACCTCTTTTGTTTCTCCCTCGAGCCTTCGGGGCATCCAACTGAGTATTTTTATACTCACCCCTGCTTGGGTGCACTTGGTGTTCCCTTACAAACGATAGATAGGTTGGTGATGACGTCAGAGGAGCTTAGGAGTTCAGGATCTTGGACCGCGTGTGGTGGTCATAGATGGGTTCCAGGTGTGGGACTCTCCCACCTATTACTTTTGTTTACCTCTTGCCGGGTTGTGGCACTTTTCTGGTTGGGCGCATGTTTTTCCCCTTTTCTTTTCAGTTTACCTTCACCACTTGCTTTGTATTGTTTAGAGGTCAATGCACATTTGTGGTTTATTTATAGCAGTTGGTACTTTACTTTTTATTTTACTCTGCACTTTTGCATTGAGTGTGCTGCGTGTGTGTATACAGGTACTCAGGGAAATGCCTTCCCAAGTTGTTTAGCCTTCGGTGCTTTTCGCCAGCCCCTAGCCTATGGAGGCGGGCTTGGGGTAGTTGCGGCTCAAGCCTGGGTAGGGTCGAGTCGTGACAAAGTGGTATCAAAGGTGTTTCGTTCCTCGGGACGTTGTTCGGATGTCCCTAAAAAAGAAATATGGTTGGGATTTAGGGAAACATTGTCAATGTGTCTCAAGAGCGACTCTCAGTCCAGGGAGTCCAATGTTGGTGCGGCGGTTGACATATCCATTCACCAGGACCCTGATAACCCGCTTGTTGACTCGGCATGCTGAGACACTTGTTGCAGGGAAAATTGGTTTTTGCATCACATAGGATTGAGTATTTTACTTTCCTTCTTGTGTCAGCTCCCCATTTTTGTAACTATTATATACATATATGATCATATGACTGTGGCACTCCTTGATAACATTCAGGTTGTCTCCGTGAAGATAGCCAACCAGGATACTAGCTTTGGTGCGTGATTACAACTCTGTGAGCTACGAGGCCTTAGTCTAGGACCCATCACGCGAGCCCCTTTCTCTGGGTGGGCCGGTAGCATCACCCCCACCTGGTTAGCATCAGACAGCTTCAGCAGAGCAGACTGAGCTTGAGCGCGCTCCGTGAGTTCCAGCGATAGAGACCACTGAGGTTCAGTGGTGAGCCAGGCCCTCAGGCAACAGAGGTTTGGCTAGAGATAGTGGTTCACCTTATTAGGCTTGTGCAGACACCGACAGATATTATGGTGTATTTGGACACCAACCTTTTCCGTGGAGCAGCTTGGCATTGGTGGAGTCTGGTGGTTCAGTTTCTTGGCAAGTTGTCACTTTCGTGGGGTGACTTTCAGTTGTTGTTTCGTTAGGAGTTATGACCCTCTTGCTAACACTCCATTCAGTTTCAGAAGCTTCTGCAGTTTCAGTAGGGAGGAATGATGGTGACTGAGTACGCGGCTAGTTTCACAGACCGTTCATGCTTTTACCCGGACTTGGTTCATGATGGAAACTTCTGAGAGCGGAAGTTTGAGCAGGGTCTCCGCCGAGAGATTTGTGCTATCATAGTAACTTTGGGAATTCCAACTTATGCCAGGGTGCTAGAGCAGGCGCTGGTGATAGAAAGATTCCTGTCACATTCTACAGTTGGTGGTGGTAGTAGGCTCGACAGAGCCGAGATGTCTACCGCAGCTAGCAGGAGTCAGCAGACAGAACCTCGACGCAGGTGGCATTCTGATAACCGGACTCAGGGGCATGGTCGTACGCCACAGTGGCATCGGAGGGCACCAAGGAAGCACGAGGAGAGCCGATGTTATGCTTACGATGGGCAAGGTCACTTGGAACGGGACTTCCTGACCAGGAACGCTGAGAATATCGAGCAGGCAGCAGGTGCACCACCACGACGGAGGCAATGTTGTGATCAGAGTAGCACCCAAAGAGGTGGTGCTTGCAGAGGTGTGGGAGGAGCTGGAAGTGGAGGACGACCTTAAGAGGTCTTACCATCACCACTAGGCGGTCCAAGTCAGGCTCTGGGAGCTGAAAGTTGGGACCACAGACAGCCGTGAGCTTTGGACGTCTATGATCCTGTGGAGCATGAGGTTGAAAGAGGTAGGCTTTACAATTCTTCTACTTTTTTCAGTAGAATTGTTAGACTATGTGTGTGAAATTCTTTTCTCCCTGCTCCTTGTTTGAGTAGTTACCAGGGTGACGCAGGGCATCAGTGTTACCCTATGTTAGTAGAGTGGAATGTGTGTAACCTTTTCTCTAGTCGATGGTGTCGACTCCTTCACTCTCCGAGCGTGTAAGAGAGTCTGGGTCATGGGACATCGACTATGGAACCTTACGTGACCAGATATCCTTAGGTGTCTCACTATATGGATATTCTGAAGAAGGTAATCACCGGGCTTTGTCCCAGGTCCAAATGGTGATTTCAATCGCGGCGTGCGACGTAGGGGTTCAGTCGGGGAGGTGATCTACCCCAAGAGCCTTCGGGCCATTTGAGACAGTGCGAAGGGATGGTGAGGTCCCCTACTGCCTTTCCCTAACCCCAAAGTCTGGAGTTGGTGCACGACGTCTCCCGCATGGATTACCTGAGGAGATGTGTGCGTACTCCTATCCACGTTATTGGAATGGGCAGACGTCGTGTGAACCGATCAAATTCTTTAGTCTGTGTGCGGTGGCGCGGGACTGTGCAAGAGTTCTTCTGGGTACAGGAGAGCCAGGTGTGGGCTTAGTACCCTGAGTTGTTCCCAGGTTTTTCTTTTCAGGGACAAAAAACATGAAGGAGGGAATGATGTAATAACCCGTTTTTTCCTATAAAAGACTTTGGAATATTCTTGATGTTATTCTAGAGCAGCGGCTTCAGACGGCGTGTGATTCCGAGCCTCGGTGTGGCTGGAATTAATCTTTCAGTGCATTCACACTGGGAACGCAAAATAAATAGGATAACTCCTAAATGGTGCTTCAGATCAGAAATCGGAGTGTATGGATGGGTCCAAAATGAGGTGTTTACCCTATGAACAACATAAAGCATGTCAGCGCGTGACGTTGGGACCCCTCGCCCGTTAACGGAACGTTAAATGGATAATTAAATTAATTAATATATTCGTTTAATTGCTTAAATCAAGAATCTCTTAAACGGTATCTCAGATTGGAAAACCGAGGGTCCCTTTGAGTCTGGAGCATTCCGTTTACCCTAGAGGGGGTGTAACTTTTGCGGGCACGGGCGTTCTGTGAAAAATGCCACAGAGGGCGTTTTCGTAATTTGGAGGCTTTGGGCGTTCAGTTTGATAACTTTTTAATGGGGCCTTGGATTAAAATTCCGAGACCACCGTTATTCTCAGGAGGTGGTTTTTACCCTAGGGGAGATTTAATCATGACCCCACCAAGAGTTTCGGGTGTGGGTTAATTTGGATGTTAAATTAATTAAAATTTTTTAATTAATTTTTCACTACATAAACATAACCCCCCCCTCTTTCCCTTCCTAATTTCTTATGGTGGAAGGAGCTCAACCAAGGAGAACCCCTCAATAATCTCTCCTCCATCACCTCCTCCTCTCCAAGTGCAGTAGCAGGCGGATCGCTACGGAGCTTCAGGCTACACCCAAAGAGGTAGGGTTTTTCGTTGCGTTTTTTGTTTTCAATTTCAAACATCCCTATTCAAATTGCTATATATGCGTTGAATTTCTGTCTTTTTATCAAGAAAATTCCATGGATGCGTAGCTTATTCTCTGAGATTTCCGATGAAACTTTTCGGAATTGAAATCTGAGTCCCGAGGAAATCGCAATTGTCTGGGGAAATCCGAGGTGTTTGTGATGTTTTTCCGGATGTTCTGGGAACTCTGGCGGTCTAGCGCGGCGGTCCAGCGAGCGGGCGCGGCGGCGCAACAGGGGTCAGGCGGCGGGGTCCTTCAGCTTCGTGGCAGCAGAGGTCGGCGACGCGGGTGGGTGGAGGCAAGGCCGAGCGGAGGGGTCCAGGGTCGCACGGTGGCCGGGCGAGCTGCGGGCGAGCTGCGGCCAATGACGAGCACGGGGCTGGGGGTTCCTCCAGGCGAGCACGAGGGGCTCCGGTGAGGCGCGGAGACCAGGCCGACCGGCTTTGTCGGTCGGCGTGCAGCGGGAAGACCGAGGTCTACAGACCCCGACTGGTAGACAAGGATCTGCATATTTCGGGTCCTGTGGGAGTGGAGCCGAACCTGCTCCAGCCGGTCCGGGCGGGGCAGCCGACCCGCAAGATCTGCGGGCCAGTTCAAGCATGGTGGGCCGGCCGAACCAGCCAAGTCCACCTGTCTTCGTTCATTAAACAAATTAAAATGACCATAAAATCTAGACCGGGCATCGAATTTGCGTGCCGTCAGCGGATACACGTTCCTTAAAATAAGGCGGACTTTTGGAGATGGTCTCGGGAATTTTTAATTCCCGAGATGAGGGGTTCGGTGGCATGACACGTGCGTTAAGTAAGTTTGGAGTTTTCTGGGAGTTCTTGTTTTGAGCGGCGCAGACACATCTGATGTCCGTTTTGAGCACCGTCAGTGGCGTTGTGACCCTGGCGTCAAGACGAACATTTCCAGTATGGTTTTGGGCATTGAAACCGGAGTCGAGGCATGGGCCCCATGAGCCGTCTTTTAAGCTGCGAGCAGCGTTTAACAACTTTTTAATCGGATTTCCTTTCGGGGCGTGCGAGCAGTCGATTTTGGGTGTTTTTCCGAGGGCATTGCATTGGCTTAATCCGCCCGCTTTAATTCATCTCACTGGTGCGGGGCCCGTGAGGCCCGTTTTGGGAGTTAGTGGTGATTTCCATCTTTATCACCGGGTGTCCGTTTCAGGTGAATGAATAGTCAATTATGTGTGCTTTTTCGAGAGGATCGCAACGGTGCGATCCATTCGTTGTGCTTCGGGACCGGGGTGCGGGTCCCATGTAGAACCGCTCATGCGCGGTTTGACGAAATGCATCTTTTTCTCCGGATATCCATTCCACTCACGTGAGCAGTCCTTTTGACGTGTTTTCCTGAGGGGATCGCAATGGTGTGATGCGCTCGATTGTTTTCGGGGCCGAGGCTCGGGATCACGGGAGGCCATTTGGGTGAAAAGCAGTGTTGGAGACTTTTCCGTCAGATATCCGTTTAAAGCGAGTAAGTAGTCCATCTCATGTGTTTCTCTACGAGGATTACAACGGTGTAATCTGTTCTGGCGTGCAGAGCCTCTTACGTGATCTTATTAAATGTGGAAATATGAAAGGTGCTCCGGTGGCGGTTCACCTGGCTGTGTTCGGAAGCGAACCCCTGGCGTGAGATAGCGTGCACTCCAGTGTGAGTGAAGTAAATGCTTGAAGAGATGTGGTTGCCCGTGCCTGAGCCATTGAGGTGGAAAGTTGGAGTTGTTACGTTTACGCCTTCGCATTGACGTTGGGGGCTGTGTGCACATTATCCTTTGGGCTGGAGACGTGGAATACTCTGGGAGTATGCAATAACTCTTGGAGGTACATGTGGTTGTTTGTATCTGAGAACGTTTGTGCACTTGGTAGGAGTTGACTTGGGTCCACACGTTGTGTGGGCCCCATGTGCATGTCATGTTCTGCTTTGCGTACACTTGACCTCTCGTGACGTAGAGGGTCTCTCTGCTCTCATTTGTTTGACCAGCAGGGTTGAGTTTCCCCTGGTTCTGTTCTCGTTTGTTTGACCACCAAGATTGAGCTTCCCTTGGTTTCATTCTCGTTTGTTTAACCAGCAGGGTTGAGTGGGTTTCCCATGGTCCTGTTCACGTTGGTTTCGACCAACAGGGTTGATTGGTTTTCCCCTGGTTCTGTTCTCGAAGGTTTGGCTGGCAGAGTTGTTTCGTGTTCCATGGTAGAGTTCTTGTGGATTCGGTGTGACCAACAAATTATGCAGGCAGCGATCCTCTACCCAGGAGGTTGTTTCCATCAGGGCTGGCCAAGAGGTTGCTTCCAGCAGGGCTCGCCAGGAGGTTGTTTCCAGTAGGGCTGGCTGGTGAGGTACCATCCAGCAGGGGTGGCCAGTTGTACCATCCAGAAGCGATGGCCAGAGCGGTACCATCCAGCAGGGATGGCCAGTGGGTTACCATCCAACAGGGATGGCCAGTACAGCGGTGTTCACCGAGTAGTACCATCCACCAGGGATGGCCAGAGCGGTTCCGGGTTTACCCCCAGCGGGGCTGGGAAGTGGTCCCCGATGCTGGGTTTACCTCCAGCAGGGCTGGGAAGTGGTCCACGATGTTGGTTTTACCTCTAGTTGGGTTGGGAAGTGGTCCCCGATGTTGGTTCTGAGCCTCCCTCCAGTGGAGTACCGTTTACGGGATGGGCATTGGGACTCGTCGACGACTTTAGTAGGGTCTTCCTCCAGTGTATTACCCTTTTACGGTACTAGGTAGTGTGGCAACCGTCGACTCTTTCCGGGTCTCCCTCCAGTGGGAACCCGTCAACTTCCAGGGATTACCCTCCAGCGGGGTTGGGCAGGGGGTGGCCTGTCAAATTTGAGGAGACCTCTCGACTACTGGGCAGTGACGAGGTGTGGCTTGACGTTCCCCCAAAACTCTCAAGTATGAGGGGAGCTTTCCCCACCGAGACGCGTCCTTGAGATGCGACATAAAACCGTGCGGGCGAGTCAGTGCCTCCCAAAGCGGATAATATCAAGGTGTAGTGATTTGAGCCCCTTGAATTGTAGTTCGGGGCAGATGTGCAGGATGCTGGGCATCAATGGTGTTTACTTCTGGCACTATTGGATACTCATTTTCTTGTGTTGAGCTACAGGATAGAGATCCCCTTATGATCTTTTTCGGGTTTCTTCACAGATTATATTTATGTATATACCTTGTTCCAGTACCCACTTCTTGGGTTTTGGTTACTCTCCTTCCAGGAGAGGTGAAGACGCGCGGGGTGTTCCACGTGATTTCCGTGTCTAGATTCTCATGGTTGGACAAGTCTACTCTCCTGCTATAGGTAGCGAAGACTTGACGAGAAGTTCATCTTCTCACCGTTTCTAGCTCCATGTGTCTGGACTAGTCTACCTCCTTTCTCTTGTTGGGTTGAGCTGGACTCTCTACTGTTACTCTACTATACTCCTTGTTGTACTCTTTTACTTTTCCATTTTCGATCTACTTCTCACCCTTCGGTACCTCCTTTTTTGCTCCCTCGATCCTTCGGGGCATCCTACTGAGTATTTTTATACTCACCCCTCCTTGGGCTTTGCCCGCACTTGGTGTGCCCTTGCAGACCACAGACAGGTTGGTCATGAAGTCAGAGGAGCTTAGGTGTTCGGGAGCTTGGACCGCGTGCAGTGGTTGTAAACGGGTTCCAGGTGTGGGACTCTCCCATCTGTTACTTTTGTTTACCTCTTTCTGGGTTGTGGAACTTTTCTGGTTGGGCGCGTGTTTTTCCCCTTTTCTTTTCAGTTTTCCTTCACCAGTTGCTTTGTATTGTTTAGAGGTCAATGCACACTTGTGGTTTATTTATAGCAATCGGTACTTTACTTTTTCTTTTACTCTGCACTTTTTCATTGAGTGTGTTGCGTGTGTGTGTACATGTACTCAGGAAAAGGCCTCCTCGAGTTGTTTAGCCTTCAGCTCTTTTCGCCAGCCCCTAGCCTATGGAGGCGGGCTTGGGGTAGTTGCGGCTCGAGCCCGGGTAGGGTCGTGTCGTGACATGCCCATTTCAAATTGTTGTAGAATGAAATATTTTTTATAGAAAGTTTGGTGGAACTAAAAACTGATCCTGAAACCATAGCTTAGATCTCCAGTCATGTATCCATACTCTAATAGTATCCCACCATTATGGTTATAACTTATTATAAAACAATTAGTTTCAGATTCATGGTTATTTCAAACAAGTTAAAAACATTAGGAACTAATGATTCTAGAAATAAAGAATCAATGTCACCTCACACTACATAATAAAACTGTATGATAGATAAAACTAACATTAGATTCCATTTATCTAAAGGTTAATTATCCAATTGGGTATAAAATTTCATGCTCAATTAATATGGATGTAAATTTCCCTTACTTAAAGAATACATTAATTTTAGTCCAAAAATAAAATTATATTCCTATCGTCTTTATTCCGTGAAGATAATTTTTCTTTGTGAGAAATTTTGTTTCAGCATATTGTGATTTTTAAAAACTTTTAATTTTTCACCAAGAGATAACGAAACTACAAATTTAAAGATAGAATACAAAATATATTTCCAAGTCACATGTTTTGTATTTTCCTCATGGACCAATATCTATCATTAGCCATCGCAAAATATGTGATCTCCCCTGGTATGAACACATCCCAACCTAGATCTTGATGATTCATAATAAATTAGTTATCTTTAGCCTAACTCATGAAATATAACATTATGAATTCACATATAGAAAAACATGTGATTCAGAATGTTTTTTTCATAATTATTCCATCAGAATGGAACAAATTTCCTTTTCAAATATCAAATATGTGAGGAATGTCATGAAAATCCGTGAATGAAACACCTCCACTACTCTGCTATGTCATTGAAATGGTGAATCTAAAAAACATTCAATGGTGGTTTCCATGATAGTAATGCCTCAAACATTTTAGAATCTAGAAATAATAATTTTATAGAGATGATGTGTCCAAGGAGGCATGCCTATTGTATCCAAATATAATATTTATACATTTTATCAGAGATGATATTATTTTAAAATAAGCATAACATAATATTATTGTGTTCCACATGATCCACATTAGTCTTTGATAACATTATAATTTCATCAATAAACACCACTAAAAATGCATCAAGACACCACAAATATATTTTATTTTTTAATTTCCAAAATATTCCAAGTTTATTACATAGAAAAAAAGCTATAACAACATATTCAAAATGAAAATACCTCCTATGAAAATTTATTTCCAGAAGATAACCCAAATAAAATTTATGTTTCTAATACCCCAAACCTTAGTCAATTTTAGATAACCATTATACTACAATAAATTATTCAAACATGTTATATGTTCTTCGAAGGGGATATAATTTATTTATAATATATTGGTTAAAAATAAAATAATCAACCCAATAACAATGTTCTGATTATCAATATTTCCAAAAGGACCAATACATCCCACATAGATGTGATTAGATAAATGAATCCCTTTCTCTCAAACATTCCCACTTGGTTTTTTAGTACATTAAATTATTTTTTCCTACCATATAATACGTAATATATATATATATATATATTATTTTCCTCAATAAGTGAATAATATTATACTTCACTTATCTTTTGGGTGAAAACCTCAACACAATGTTAGGAAAATTCTAATAAACATGTAAACTATTTATTTAAAATTGTATTAATGATATCATAAACTTATTAAAATTTATCTATTTCCAAAATGTAAAATATGGTTCTATCACCGATACTAATCATCATTCTATAGTCTCAATTTTACCCATTTTTGACAAATTATATTCCTATTTATTTCTGATTATGGGAAACTCACCTTCCAAGAATAAAAATCTATATATACCTTAAAAGTTGAAATCAAATACATACCCAATATCATTTCATTGATGTCAATATCAATAATAGAAAATTCCCACACTAAATCTACCATATGTTTTGCATACATGTTTCACACATAAATGCATGACACTCTCATTAGAAAATAGGCAGTTGAAATTTCAATATAAAAGGAATTATCTAATCATGAAAACCAATTTGATCAAAAACCATATATGTAATAAAAGGGTAGGATTAAACATATCATACAATTTATATATAATGGTGAATTCACAAGAGTCATTCCTTATATAGTTAAAAGAAAATATAGATCATTTTGGAAAACAGTCCAACACCATACAGTTTCTTGATCTATATCCCATGATCTTAATTTTTTTATCAAGCCTACCATTAAATATAAGATGTTATATATTTATAATATCTTATAATTACATGGGTTTGATAATATGTTTTATTCAAAAGATATCTACCAACTGATCATAAGATGTTCAAGAATCATGTAACTCATAAATAACACCAATACATGAATTTTTATGACATTAATATTGGATATTTCCCATTTGGTTTCAATATTAACATTATATAGTTTGTGATGTAAAGTCCTACTTGATATGTTAATGAGAAACACATTGAAAATACACAGTTTTACTTTTGGGTACTGGAGGAATGCTAACAAATCATATGGTCTAGTTCTAATCAGATCTACTAGATTCGAATTAGGTGTCTGTCATCACCATATTCTAATCATTTGAGTTACCAACTGTTCCCATGGTGATAAATACACTTCCTCCTACTATAATCCAATATATATCCATTTATACCACCATTTGTAATTTTAAAATTTCCATATATTCCAAAATAAAAAAATAAAATATTTTATGAGAAAATTTATTATCCTTGGAAGGACATAAAATTCATGATTTCAATGAGTCACATGCAACCATATCCATGTTTATGTAGAACAAATACATGAATTATCCACACACTCAGTTACCTAGATATCCTCTTCCTTCATCATAATAAAATATATTTACATTAAAATTTTGAACAATTGATGATAAAGTTTTTTGTTGAAAAATTATTCAAATTAATCCCATGTAATGTCTTGTTCATCATTAGCATGAACTACTAAAACCCAGCAATTGTGTGTTATATCATCAATAATTTTAAGTAATATAAAATTCAGATCAGGTGAAACTAATATGAAATCAAATATTCATTTCAATATATTCATCCATACCACAACATTCTATGTTTCTATAGGCCATCAAAAGATGGGTGCATTCTTCTTTTGAAACTAATCTGATTTTTCACTGGTCAAGGTTTATCATTCCATTTCAATGATCCATGGAATTAAATTTCATCATTATGATCTTAAGAATATTTTCATTCACATATGTCTCTGTTTCAGCAACATTTTCTCTTTCCTCCACATTATGTATTCCATAATATTTACTAGGTTCCAATTATATAACCAGACCAAAGAATTGCATAGTAAAAACTCACTATAAACTAAATTCATAGAACATTTGAAAACAAAATAAGAATAAAAAATTTCATGTTTAATTTTTAAAAATCCAACAATTATTATGATGATAAAAAATTATATAAATCATCAAATTAAAAGATAACCGTGAAATCCTAGTGGGAAGACTCAAAACTAATACAAGTCATTCAATAATCATCTACATGTATGATGATTTTGAGGTTATAAAAATTCATGAAGTGAATTGAAACAATTATTTACCTAAATAATAATTTTATCTTGATTTTAATTGTAAAAAAAATCTATGACTTTTTATGTAATGAATTTCATGTTTTATTAATCCTATATATGTGATACCATCCGAATAAAATATATATAATGATGAATAATGATTGAATTTCTAACTAAAGTATGGAACAATTCCAATAACATTTCAAAAAATGGTAGGAAAAATGTTTACCATTTCTTATATATCACCCATCAATGTGGTCTTTAGAAGTGATAAAGTTTCTAATAGCCTTACCTGACATCCCTAATAATCCAAATAATGATAAAAAATTCACAGGGCTTCATTTTTTAGATGAATTAACATTAATGATAAAATAACCTATTATCAGTATACAATAAAGTACCCAGATAATCTTTTTGATCAATTAAAAAAACCATGAAATATCATATAAAAATTAAAAACACTAAAAAGATTATAGAGAAAAAAGAAACATGGAAAACAAATACTAAGAAAATATTGGATAATAAGACCAAAACTATGATAATACCCCATCCATCCATCTAGAAGCTCCAACACCACCTTCCAAGACCAAGGGATCAATATAAATCACTACAAGAAATATGAAAATTCCCCTTTCCTATATCCCAATAGATGACATCTTCAAATCAATTGAATCTACCAATTTGGGGTGAGTATGAACTCAATTTTTATAAAATATACATTCAAACTCACTCCACTAAGAGAAAAATGGTTATCACATTAATATAAAATAGTTAAAAGATAACTTCTTAAGAAATTTAAATAAAACCCAATAAAATATATCTACATAAAATAACAAACATAGTTTTAAATAATTTATCATAACATTATACCAATCTCATTTTTTACCACCCCCACACAAGAACATGATTCCCATGTAATAGTTCAATACTAATGAGAGGTCTATTGCTGAAACAAAATATCATCAAATAGTGACCAATATCAAAGTGTCAAAGGAAACATGCCCATTACTCAAGGCCATGTTCAAAAATTAACTTACCAAAACCATGAATTCCAAAAATCCAAGACAATAAATTTCAAATAAAACTCAATCCTTTTTAAAACTATTTCATCAAACAAGTTATGTGAAACCAAACAACACATTGATTTAAAAACCATTATTTTAAAATTATAAACTAAGTGATTTTCGTAAATCCATTAAATTACCACAATTTAAAAGAGATATAAAAAATAATGGATATTCCATCAAGAATCGCTTATGGATTTCCCAATAATTTCACAATAATTGTTTTTATCAAAACAAAACATTCGGTTTCCAAAAATATAGAGATGAGAAATAAGAAACCTATCTCTTAATGTTTGATAATGTGAATACTGTTATAAAGATAATCTTGATATATTAATGAATAATAATCGAATAATATATGCAATCAGATCTCATCATGATTCCTGTAATAAGTCATATATCTATCCAATATAGACAATATATATGATTGCTTTAAGATGGATAATAGTTGATCTAAGATGACTTGGAAATATTGATCTATTACCATTGAATCTAGATCCCCAAATGACTTGGATTTGAAAAACAATGTCTCTTGATCGAATGGAAATTACAAATTATCCTTGAGAGAAAATCGAAATGATTACACTAATAGGGAATAAAGATGGTTGAATGTATTATTTTAGATTAAAACTAAAATTTTCATTTGATTTAATAAACATTTCATGGTTGTGTAACACAATTTTTGTAACTTTTCACCAACTGTGCATGAGATACATTACAATCTATATACACACATGGTTTTGGAAACATAGGTTTTGAAACCATATATGAGTTGTGAAGCGATACTATCCTAGTCCAACAAAAAATATGGTTGGGGCGAATAGTTAGAAAAAAAACATGAACAAAATGTGATTTTATCAATGTTTCACTTTTCAGGTTTCCCCTATCCACTCACATAGTTTTTTTAAACCATCGTCCAACCACGATCCTACATTGTGAAATAAAAAACATATTTCTCAATTACTAGGATCCAGTGCACAATTTCAACTAAATATGAAGAATCTATTAACCTCTATAAAAACGTCTCAAACATGCCATAACCCCCTAACATATCAAAAAATAACATAAGAATTAAATAATATCAAAATACATAAAACAATTGAAATATTATAATTCCATGACCATTAATAAATGAAAATAAATTTTTGAATGAATAAATACCATATCGAGTAATTTAGTTTTTTAAAGAACATAAACATACAATTGTTTTTTTACGGATACTATAAGTTATATCATTTAAATTCCAATTAAAAAATTATAATAATTGATGGTGTAGTCATTGAACATGGATCATATTACTATTATATATAAAGGGTTATGATAAATTCTCATTGATAGAGACATAAGAAAGGATGTACATGACTGGTTGGATCATACCCAATGAATCTCATTTATCAGAGTTTCTAAGGGATATAAGAAAATTAAGATTTTTCCAAGACTAGTCTTAATAGAATATCCAAAATCTAATGGATAAATGAAAACATTTTCAATAAAATATCAAGATCATCGATATTATGTTCCAAACAATGTTTGTTGAACCACCCCATTAAAATCTCACCATCGCACACCTTTCTCGTATTGTGTTTGCAATTGTAATAACAAACTATGTATCAAGAACATAATTGTATGAATTTTTATACATTAATCTTAAAAAAATTAATATATTTATCCCATAATAATAATACATTTTTAAAATTATTAAATAATTAGTTTTATAAAAATTAAATTTTGATATATTGAAAAAAAAAATTTACTTTCTGGAAATTTATAGCCTCATAAAAAATCCATTTTTTAATGAACTCAATAATTTTAAAATAAATTATATTTTAAAAAATAAATTACTAATAATTATTACTTATTGAAAATAATTTTTTAAAAAATATTAATAAGTAATATTTAATTTTGATAAGGGTAATAATTTTGTTATTGTCAAAAAAGTATTTTTTTATAAAAGAATATTGTTATAAAAGTGTAATTTGAGTTATTTAAATAATTATTTTGATAATTAAATTATGATTTCTTAATCATTATGTTCAAATTTATTAATGGTGATTTTTTATAATTTTCCTATATATTCTAATTTTTAGGTAATGAATTAAATACATCATAAATATATGTTATGTATGATGACTTCATAATGACCAAACATTGTTTTAATATAATACAAATATTGTATCCATGATAAAATATATATTTCCCATTCAAAAAATGTTCTCTATAAATTATTTTCTTTATTTTATAAACCTATAAAGAATATTATGGAACCTATATTATATTTTATGGTTTTACAACCATTTCATAGTAAACATGACTCATATCCACATCACCAATGGCACTACAATAATAGGAATGGGTATAAAACATTTAAAATAAATAACTCACCTGAAAGTTTTAGAAACCATGGAATAATGCCATCATATTTTTCAGGATTTGAATTAGATTTATCCAATATATTCTAAAAAATAATTAGATATTTATAAATAATTCCTCCATAATGTTATATATAAATTCAACAAAAATCCCATAAATATTCTCTAAAAAATATCATAGTATAAAGTTACTATATCTATGATAATTTATAGGGATCCAAATGATCCTTGAAGTTATTATGTATATCTAAATGAGAATTTAGATGTGTCTCATCATGGTAATGAAAAATCTCCTTTTCCTCTTTATTCAAGTGCCTCCTTTATATTACGCATTTAATTTTACAATTGTTTTTGTTGGGACATGTTTTTAAAAAATCATATTATTACGCTAAGGATTAACAAGTAATTAGAGGCCCCATTCACTTTCAATAATCCCCCAATGACCCTTTATGTATCTCGTTAGTGCTATTGAAATTATCTTGTGCACATATACACAAAAATTTTCCATATTGAATACCAATCCTCATTACATCTAATGGGTATTCGCCTATATGTACATATCCATTGTATATTATAGGAATCTATTTTTTTAAGAAAAACTCATAAATTTATATGTTAAATTATATAATATATGATCTTATGTTGAGTGATCTATGTCGCACACATATTAATTTACATGATATGAATGTGATGGGTTGGACCATAATTATATATTCATCCAATGAATTGGGTTAATTTGTCTCATGAGATGCTATGTATGGTGCACTAGAGGTTTTAATAATGACCTTGTGTTATTTTTTCCTCATTGTCATCCTTGCCTTATGATTATTATTTCATGTTTTATATTGTTTCCACATTTTTATATGACATTTATTCTATCATATCATATCATACCACAATATTAATGATTATGATTCTAACCCCTCTTAAGTCAACATGATAAAAACCTTGGATCACATGTTGTACTTTACATTATGCTATTATTTTTTTATTCCTTTACTGGTCTTTTTTGTTCAAAAAATTTTATGAATGTCCCTAGGTTATCTTCTGCGTTTTTGGAAGAATGATTTAATTTTAGGGGCATGTTAAAAAGGATTCCAATAATTTCACTATAATAAAATTTTATGATTCTAATCTATGTACATAAATTTATAGTTTCATCAGGCTTCATGATATTTTGGGACTGAATTATGTTTTCATTTATATAATAAATCATGAATTATGAAGTATGGATGATATGGGTTTTAAATGATTGTAAGAGAGACATGTATAGTTATTTTTGGGATTCAGATTACAAAAATATATTAAAATCCTTAGACAATTCCCTATACTTGGAAAAAATACATGAAAAATTGTAAATTATATAGCCTACTATAGATATGAAAAATAGATGTGGTTCTCGATTAAATGTACATGGGGGAAATAACCAGGAAAAAGGAGATTTAAGCCTGCCATAATCATAACCAATTGAACTATAATAGGGCTTTCTACAAACATGGTTTGACACTCCTATAGGATACTATTTGGAAAAATGACAAGCTCTATACAAACCATTATTAAGGGATACAAATTTCCCATATGCTATTATTCTATGAAATCGGTAACTGATGACATAGATTGAATCTATGAAATTCATAGGTTATATAATATGTTTCAATTTTCTTTTATCCTTTAAATGTTCATTATTTACATATAATGATTTTAATATTATGAAAATTCACATCCCTAAATCTATTATTTTTGATGTATTTAATTAGAAGAACAACAAAATAGTTATAGATAAGATTACCATGCATTGTTATAAAAATTCATTAAAATCATGTATTTATAGTAGAAATATTAAAACATGACCTCAAAACATTGAAACCATGATATCAATGAAAATGGATAATGGGAGAATTATTTCATATAATGTATATAGCACATCCCCTATAAAAATTATTGGACTAAATTTTATAGAAAACCATTTGATACTTGCTTTATAATAATTTTATTAAATGTTATTTATGGATTAGATTTTATTATATAGAGAGAACATAAATTTTTGAGATATAGACATCACCCTTTGTATCATGAATCATCCTACTATTATATACAAGTACAAAGGGGATGAATCTCTTTTTGTATCATCATCACAGTAAGGGTTATTAAATCCATATAGGAATCAATATATTAATAATATGATTGATACAAATAAAAATATAATCTCTGATTACATGAAAAGTGTATGGTGATGCACTAATGTACCATGATATGAATAGTGTGTTCTTCCACAAATCCTTGTGATGGGGTTTTTAATGAAGCTCAAATGTGAAGAATTTCAAATAAAAATGACTCCAAACATAATAGTCATTGTTTATCATGAGGAGATGATGGAACAATTGTTAGGGAATTTGGATATAGGGTTTATACACCCAAGTGAATCACCATGGTGATCACCTGTCCTCATTTTCAAGATGATGCATATGTAAATTTGAGTATTCCTCAGTTATCATGAGCCTAATACAGAAATGATAGATAATAAGTATCCATTGCCACTGATAGATTAATATTTATATTTGATTTGTGGAGACCAATACTTATCTAAGTTAGATCATTGGTTAGGATATTACTATGTAATGGTGGAGGAGGTTATCCCTATGTATTCTTTTCATACCTTTAATGGGGTGTTTATTATCAAAGAGATTCCATTTGGACTAACTAATACTCCAGAAATCATCAAATACATAATGAATAGAGTCTTTAGTGATTAAATTGACATATTATTAGTCCATATAGTTTATATTCATATCAACCCCCAAACAAAGGAGGAACATGAGTATAATTAAAATATTGTATTGATAACCATGGTAAAATAAAATTATACGAATAAAAAAATATTAGTTGTTATTAGAGAGGGTAACATTCTTGTGACGTTTCATCACCAAATTTTAGAGTATGTGGACTCATAAAAAACAAAGTAATTAAAAAATGTTCTATACCAATATCTTTGATAGAAATTTTTATATCTAATTGATTGGATGGGTACTATTATCGATTTTTAAGAAACATATCATGGTTATTAATCACATAACCCATGATTAGACGGAAGGTAGTAATTTTTTGGTTGGGATTATTAATTCACGGAAACACTAAGATAACTAAAGAGGATATTAATAACTACATGTGTTCTCACATTACCCACTAGCAACGAAGGACTTGTGTACTATAGTGATCCATGTAAAAAGGGTTATGTTTTTAAATAATGAAATATGAAAAAATGATAGAATATGCCTCTCTATAATTAATAGTCCATGAGAAGAACTACCCAACTCATGGTTTAGTATAGAAAATAAGAAAAATATTTCACCTTTGGAAAAAATTTGACAAATATTTATATACATGATAAAATCCTCATGTATATATACTCACACAAAAGAACATGAATAAGTGAAAATTTAGGTGGTTAGAGAGGATGATGGATTTCAATTATTCAATGCACTATCTTAATGGGAAAGTAATCAATGTGGAATATTCTCTGAGTAGATTTGATCATGAAACCCTATAGATAATGAGGATTCCGAGGGATAAAATCTTCATAGAATTTAAAAGGTTATAAAATGTATTAATAGAAGATTATTCATCTATCGTACCTCATATAACTTCTCAACCATTTTTTAGAAAGCATTTTTAAGATAATTTATTGTTTGAATTCTTACAGATGAAGGTGGAGATTATTCATGATTTAAATGTTTTTAATGATGGTTCTATATGTTTTGAAAGATGGATTTATGTCCTATAGGTACAAAAAATTAGTTGAAAACTTTTGGAAGATGTTCATAGACCATCCTTCTAAATTCATCAAAGAAGAACAAAGATGTATAGTGATTTTATGGTAAAATAATTGTGATATAAAAATAATAATTGGATTTAGAATTTTGTTTCTTGATTCATTGTATTCCAACATATCATTTTGGAAAGAAAAATTTCTAAAGGTGTGATGAAACCATTTTTCAAACCAATTTTTAAATGGGAAAACATAAACATAGATTAAATTATTATACTCTTGAGAACACTTAAAGGTAATAAGGCTAGCTGGAAGGTAGTATATCACAATTCATAAAATGAACACTACATTTAGGTGATTTTATATTTCTTCCTTGACCAAATCACTGTGATATATATAAGGGAAGTGGTATGACTACATAGTGTTTCCCTATATATTGAATACAATTTGTATCTAATGTATACAATGAGGGGTTATAGAGGCATACATAATGAATTGGATGATGAAATAATATTTAGCCCTTTAACAGATTTGAATTATTAAAGCACCATTTCAAATTTTGAAAATATGATGAGATCATGTTCAATTGATTTCCAATTATAATGTGATAAACACATTCACATAGTGACTTTTCATATAACACTAGTTTACATTCATGAATTCAAATAGAAACATATGAGGCTATCTATATGATGTTTTTTTAGAATCTGATGAGATGGGATGATTTGTCACTACCTGACTTCACCAAAAGGAGGGAAGGGTTAGCAGATTGCCAGGACATTCCTTCTTTAAGTTGAAGGAGAGATAATGACCCCTGAAACCCGCCTTCAATAGGTCCTAGAGTGGCGTCCAACACCAATGGTATAAAATCACACCCTAAATGGAAGCCATTACAATTTTTCTTTTAATAGGATCAGGATATAAGATAGTAAATCCCACAACACCAAAACTGAAAGTACATATACAGCTGAAAATAAACCATTCCCATATGCATGTTCAAAGGTAAAAGATACAAGTCACCAAACTCCAAAGGTAAAAAGATACCAAGAAAAGGGAAAAAACAACAGAAACTGTCCCAAAAGTCCAAGCTAATATGATCCCGCACGATCCCAAAAGTCCTACTGGAAACCTGAAAGCAGTTTTATATACGTAGGGTGAGCATACAAGTATAATCAGTAGGGAAAAACCTAAAGCTCTCGTGCATAAGTGGGGAGACGTACTAAAGTCCCATGAGAAGCAGACAACCAAACAATATCAAGGAGTCTATCCATCCCACTCACCGACCACACTCACCAAATAACGCAAGATATAAGGTAATAGTAAAGCACACAATCATATTTGGGTACCCCGCGCCACTTTCCCACTAGTTATTGAAGACATCCCACGCATCGGACCAATACCGCCATTCTCATCGCCGTCCCACTGCCATACCCCGCCCACACACACCTGGGCCACAACCACACATCCCGCCTGAAAACACCTGGGCCACAACCACTAACCCGCCCACAGACACCTGGGCCACAACTGTCACATGTAACCACGCCTGCAAACACCTAGGCCAGAACAACCACTGCCATGCCCGAAGACACCTGGGATAGAAGATCTACCGCCACACCCAAAGACACCTGGGCCTCATCCCAAAGATACTTGGGAAACCACCTTCCCGCAAACACCTGGGCCAACCACAATACTACCCTGCCCGAAGTTTCTTGGTCTAATAATGGACTTTAGGCCCTCATATCCTACCCATAGTGTCATGGGATATTAGGGAAAGGGATCAGAAAAGGAGCTAATAACCAGGAAATCATAGGAGTGTTGGGGAAAACACCCTCCCCCATGAAATGGGGGTGTTCGGTACTAAGTGCTCAACTTGGGTGGGGTGCGAATAAGAAACAAAAAAACTACAACTATATGTATAGGTAACAATCACTCACCCAAATCTAGGTTTTTTTTCAGCCAGCCTAAATAACACTATCCATACTATATATCCATAAGAGAAGAGAACAACACCCATTCCCAAGTCACAAATCACACCAAACCAAATCACCATTTGTCCCATCCTTATTTTCATGTTCATTAATAATGTTTAAATAAGTTTCTGCACCTACTTGGGCAACTAGTAAGCATAAACACAATCCAAGGAAAGAGTACACCCAATAATAATTTAAACATTCACACCTGGTTCTTTTGTAAAAAAACATCAAGTGATACCCCTCCAAGTATTGGAACCAAATAAGGTCAAAGTGAGATACAATACCAAGTTCCCAAAACTCTGAATAAGAAGGTTTCACAACAGAAGAGGATCCCACCCCAATTCATGATACAAACAGAGGGTCCCATCCTCACCCACATCACCCCTGTAATCTGAGCCCCTATCCAAGAAAACCATAAGGTCACCCGTACTCGGCCAGTGGAGGAAACAACCAAACCAATACTACCAACACAAGGCAGACTCAACAGGTACTTTCAGATTTAAAGGATTTAACACACTCCATGATTTCAATTCCACTGGGCTTAAACCAGGGATATCATAGAAAAGGATTTGATCCTGGTGCTTCCAATTTATTTACCCGGATATATGTAATTAACCAGTTTCCTTTACACAGCAAAATGTTCACAACCAAAATGCAATCCATTTAAACATCACAAGAGATAAGGGTTTATTAGTACATAGAGAAAGACCACCAACGACCATGATTTTCAGTAGGCGTAAGCCCACACAATTCAGAAATCATTAATCATAAAAGAGGAGAAGAACATAGAAGTATCATCGATCACACCCCTCCCCTTAATTCTTTATAATCCGTTTATTATCTTCATTAAAGTTTGGTTCATCCAATTCTATAGAAACAGTAGCATACCCACCCATCAAGATGCACAGAAAGGAGAGACAAAGGTGAAACCCCTACTTGACTGATCAAGGATCGACGTTAAGTCCCCACATGAGTAGCAGGAGCTCCACAGAACACAATAAAGGAAAACTTCGATGGGTTACAATCAGTCGGGAGGAAGGGTACTCCGAATGCAGGGTGATCGAGAAAAGAAAATGTTGGGAGAAGCCTTTAGGTTATAAAGGCTGATAAGGGCTGAGATACAGCATGCCTTAGATGGTTAAAATATGGAGAGAAAACTCGAAATCGCGTAAGCAGAAGGATCGTGGGTTGACCACGCGGTTGGGCCACCCCACACGTGCAACATAAAAACCCCTGCCCTTTGGGGCGGTTAAAATAGACGCACACCCCCCCTAACCAAGGACTCCTCAAAACACGGTTAAAGGCATGACTGAAACACATGGTTTTTCATTTAAGGAGGGTATCTTACCAGTCATTTAATTTAAATACCATTAATGGGCTTTAAGGGGGTCAAAACAGGGTTTAAAAACCATTTTGCGCAAAAGGAGGCGCTACTGGAAAAACTCGTGGGGGTCACCAGTAGGCTAGGTCTACCTGTTAACCGAGGCTACCGGTAGGCTGCGGTTACCTGTAGGCTGCGCCTACCAGTAGACCGAGCTAACGGTATGCCGCGAATACCGGTAGGCAGCGGCTACAGGTAGACCAAGATACCGGTAGGCCGCGGCTACTGGTAGGCCACAACTACCAGTAGACCAAGCTACCGGTAGACTGAGCTACTGGTAGGCCGAGCTAATGGAAGGCTGTGGCTACCGGTAGGACGATCTACCGGTAGGACTGCTACCGATAGGCAGAGCTACCGATAGGCCATGCTACCGGTAGGCCGAGCTACCGGTAGGCCGAGCTACCGGTAGGCCGAGCTACCGGTAGGCCGAGCTACCGGTAGGCCTGCTACCGGTAGGCTAAGGCAACCGTTAGTCTTAAGCTTCACCGAGTAGCCTCGATAACTTTCCTAGACTACCCAGAACACCCAACATTTTATTTTCACTAAGTAATGGACCCCAAAACCCCTATCCATTACATCAGATACTTCTCAAACTATTCTCGTCCCCACGAATATAAGAACAAACCAGAAAGGATAAGAGTGGGGTCCGAACAACCACCCTCTTAAGATACTTCTCAGGGGTAAACCCCTGAGTTGTTCGAAAGCTGGAAAAAAACCCTCCCCCTACATCCAGGAATACCCGCCCAAGAGTTATCAACCACAACATTCACAACAAGAAAAAGGATTTACGCTACCCAACACCTGAGTCAGGGAGTCCCTTCCTACATGTCAGGATATTATCCACTTTGGGCGGCACTGACTCGCCTGCACAGGTTTAATCGCATCCACATTAATGCGTCCTAATTAGCAGTCAGGTTTTCCTATCATCACACATCCGGACACACACAGAGGGAACATGGAACATATCATATCATGGTTAAGAAAAACAATCATTTCCTATATTGAAGCACAAAGTGAAACACCTTAACAAAACTCAGAACAAAAGAACAAGGAAGTAAAAACTTCTCTTGGCACTGAATGCGTAACTGGGCCTCCCGCTCCCAAGTGCTCTCTTCTAGGACACCATGCCTCCACAAAACACGAACCAAGGGGATGGTTCATCCATGAATCATTTTCTCCTTACGATCCTCGATCTTGATCGGTCATTATATGAAGGTCGCATACTCTTCCACATCTAACTCTCCCCAATCGATGAAGTGGGAGTCGTTGTGTAGATATCGACGAAGCTGGGAGAAGTGAACGACATTGTGAACTTTCTACAACTAAGGTGGCAGTGCCAGTAGATACACCACCTCACCAACTTGTCCCAACACCTCGAAAGGTCCGATGAACCTAGGGGAGGACTTACTCCCCTTCCCAACCCTTCGCTTCCCATGTCGAGGCGAAACCTTCAAGAACACATGATTCCCAACCTCAAACTCCAAGGGCCTCCTCCTACGATCGACATAAGACTTCTGCCGGTCCTGGGCTGCCTTCATCCTTTCATGCATAAGCTAAACCTTCTCTGTTGTGCCCTGCACCACCTCCGGTCCAAGGATGCCCGCCTCTCCGACTTCGGTCCAGCACACGGGTGAAAAGCATGGCCTCCCGTACAAGGATTAGAACGGAGCCATACCAATGGTATAGTGATAGCCATTATTGTAGGCAAACTCTATCAGAGGCAAGTGTCACACCCACGATCCTCCTGAGTCCAGAACACATGCCTGTAGCATATCCTCTATGGTCTGGATGGTGCGCTCTGTCTGTCCATATGTCTGGGGATGGAAAGCAGTTCTAAGACGTAGCTAGGTGCCAAAAGCGTCCTACAATCCTCTCCAGACTTGTGACGTAAACCGTGCATCCCTATCTAATCCCTTCCCTTCTTTTGGTGAAGGTGGGTTAATGACCCCCGAAACCCGCCTTCAATAGGTCCCGGAGTGGCGACCAACACCAAGGGTATAAAATCACACACTAAATGGAAGGCATTACTGTAACGACCCGAAATTTTGAATAAATCTTGTTTACTAATTTCATGTATTATTTTATTTTATTTTTATACTCAACAAAAATGTTTTATTTGATAAACATGATTATAATTAAAATGAGATCAGTGGGTTTTGACTATTATATAACCATCGGTCAATATGACCGCTGTGAACAAAATGTTTTGATTATTGTCTCTAAATATAAGTAATCTTGGTCAATTATTATAGAAAGAAGATTCGATGGCCTCACCTAGTAGTCTTGGACCGATCGAAGCCCATCTAACAGAGCTTGGGAAGGAGGTAGCACCATTGGGCTTTGCTCTGGATCAAATCCAAGCCGAACTTCATCATGTGAAGCTGGAACGGAATCGCCTTCGTGAGAAGTTCAAACTGATAGAAATTACTACTCGGGCAATCTTGACTGAGCCGCCCCAAGCTTCTATCACCCTAGCACACCTTACTCTTAGGTCCTATGCTGGTATTATAAGGGGCTATGTAACGAGACCGTAACTACCTTGTGTAATCCTTGTTTTAAATAAAAATTGGGATTTCTTCTTATGATGAAGTTTATGAATTTTGAAATGA
Organism: Viscum album; assembly: GCA_963277665.1. NCBI lineage: Eukaryota > Viridiplantae > Streptophyta > Magnoliopsida > Santalales > Viscaceae > Viscum > Viscum album. The sequence goes on along the minus strand of OY728153.1, from coordinate 243,326,353 downwards.
CCGGATAAATATAGTATGCATATTTTTTATGAATTTTAGAAAAAGGATATTTTAAAAATGTTTATGTAAACCTTAAATAATTAAAAACGTGTAATGATTTTCAAAAAATGTTCTTCTACAATTATGTTCAGTACAAAATTTGGAGTCTAATAAGATCAACTTAATTTTTGATGAATAGTAAATTATGAATAGTGATTTTACGCTTAGGATTAGTAAGGTGACCAAATGGATTAGTAATCTCACTTAAAGAAATTTTTAAAATAATCTAGGTACCTTGATTAAGTTATGTGATTCAATAAAATGGTTAAATAACGGTTTCATAAATTATTATTCAAGTATTAGTTTTTTCGGATGAATAGTGTTTTTAATTAAAAATTTAATTAAAAATAATTAGAAAATTATTTTTATAAAAATGACTTTATTTTTGAACTCAGAGCATCGATATTATGTTAAGGTAATTTTTGGGGATTTTTCTGAAAAAAATGAATTTTCGATGAATAGTGTTTTTATTTAAAAATTAAATTAAAAATATTTAGAAAATTATTTTTATAAAATGGATTTCATTTTTGAAATAAGAGCATTGATATTTGGTTAAGGTGAAATTTTGGGGTTATTCTGAGAAAGTTGAATTTTCAGTGAATAGTAAAAATACAGTTTTAGGGTTTCGGTATGTTTAATGACATCATAATGGTGTCATGATGATTTCATGAGATCTTTTGAGGGTTGGCCGGCCAAGGGTGATGAATTATTGTTTTGGGGGCCCCATGTGGCCTAACTCCATGATAAATGCCAAGGGAGAGCACATGGGTTTGAGAAAAGCACATGTGAGGTGTCCCTTGGCCATTAATGCTTTGTCCCCTCACTTTCCCTATAAATACCCACCCTTTCCTCCTTTAGTTTTCACTCCCAACTCTCCCCCAACAAAGTTCTGGTCTTCTTACCTCCCAAAGAGTCCTCCCAAGGTGCCCCCAAGCCCTCAAGGTCCAATCCTTTGAGTTTCAAGAGTCACGTTTTAAGGTAAGGGATCCGACCCCTCTCTTTCTTTTCATGTAATCTCTTTTATGTCATTCCTATTATGCTCCATGTTTTTATGTGAGAGGATGTTCTTTTATATTCCTCTTACTTCCCTTTCATGTTTATATGATGAGAGATCCCCTCTTACTCTCATCATTTCGTTTTATGAAAGTTTAAGTGACGCCGTTAGGCTGCCGAATTTTTAAGGGATTCTTTCACCCTTCTCATTTTTCAAGTTCGATTTTCATGTCAAGTCTTTCAAGTTCCTTTTTATTATGTTGGGGTATGATCTCTATATCTATCATACTGATATCTTATGATCATATGATGAGGGACCCTATTTGATCTTGTCAAATCATTTTCTTTTGAAGTTAAGTGGCGCCGTAAGGCTGCCGAATTTTCATAAGAGAAATCTAATCTTTTTTCCTTCCATGTTTTTCATTTCAAATGGTATGTCCCTCAAATTTCATTACCATGTCCATATGTCCTTCTTACTCTTTCACCCTACTGTTTTATGGATCATTTATGAGTGGGTGACCCATGTCCCCTCTCAATTCAATGTTTTCTAAAACCCCGAAACTTAGCCGTTATGCTACAGAATTTTCCCCTCAAAATGCCTCTCTCTTTTCTCAAAAATTATTTTATGTTATAAAGTGAATACTCAAAGCTCCTATTTCTACAAGGGTATTCACATATATACCAAAATGTTCTATTTTAAATTTTGGGATTTACATACATGAGACCCACCTTCCTTTTCTGTGGGTTTTAAAGTGAGATAAAGATCATGTCTTTAAAGCAGTTTTTAAAAAGTTATGATTATGAAATGAAACCCATTTCCTTTATGATATATGGGTTATTTATGAAATGTTTGATGATGATATATGTGGCTCACATGATAATAAAGGAAAATTTAAGGGTGCGCCCTGATAGCGCTCCAATGCATTGGGTAATGATGTAACCACTAGAGATTACAATTTTCACGATACCTTGGTGAATAACCTTGGTAATTTTCAAATGACACCTTGGGGATGGACCTTGGTGATATGTTCATGATTGTCTATGTTAAATGATGTATCCAAATCTTCAAGTAATGAAAAATGTTACTTTTATTATGATATATCTCATGATTTCTTTCTCATGCCTTAAAGTTCTTTTCATGTTCTTATTGAAGTATCTCAAGTTCACATGTAAAATGTTCCTCTTGTTTCCCTTACTGGGCCTTCTGCTCACCCTTTCTTTTGATGTATGTCCCCAGGTTATGATATGCAGTAATGAACCTAGAATGAACTTAAGGAGACGCCTTTCAAGTGTTTAAGAAGAATGTTTTATGTTGTTTTCATGTATTATGTTCCTGGTTTCCAAGACACTAGACCTTAAAGATCCTCAGTTTTGTGTAATGTAATGAAAGTTTATGTTATAAAATGGCGGGATGCCATAATTACCCTTTTTCTTTTTATAGGATCGGAAGATAAGATAGTAAATCCCACAACACCAAAACTGAAAGTGAAAATACAGCTGAAAATAAACCATTCCCATATGCATGTTCAAAGGTAAAATGTATAAGTCACAAAACTCCAAAGGTAAAAATATACCAAGAAAAGGGAAACAACAACAACAACTTCCCCAAAGGTGCAAGCTAGTATAGTCCCGCACGATCCCTGAAGTCCTCCTAGAAACCTGAAAGCAGTTTTATATACATAGGGTAAGCATAAAATTATACTAAGTAAGGAAAAACCTAAAGCTCTCATGCACAAGTGGGGAGATATACTAAAGTCCCGTGAGAAGTAGACAACCAAACACTATCAAGGAGTCTATCCATCCCACTCACCAGCCACACTAACCATATAACACAAGAAATAAGGTAATAGTAAAGCACAAAATCATATTTGGGTACCCCCCACCACTTTCCCACTGGTTATTGAAGACATCCCACGCATCGGACCAATCCCGCCATTCTCATCGCAGTCCCACGGCCATACCCCGCCCGCACACACCTGGGCCACAACCACAAATCCCACCCGCAAACACCTGTGCCACAACCACTAACCAGCCCGCTGACACTTGGGCCACAACTGTCACACGTAACCATGTCTTCAAACACCTAGGCCAAAAAAACCACTACCATGCCCAAAGACACCTGGGCATGAAGATCTACTGCCATGCCCGAAGACACCTGGGCCTCATCCCAAAGATACTTGTGAAACCACCTTCCCGCAAACACTTGGGCCAACCACTACACTACCTTGCCCAAAGATTCTTGGGATAATAATGGACTTCAGGCCATCACAGCCTGACCGTAGAGTCTTGGGCTATTCGAGAAAGGGAGAAAAAAAGGATCTAACAACCAGCCACTCATAGGAGTGTTGGAAGAAACACACTCCCCCATGAAATGTGGGTGTTCGGCACTAAGTGCTCAACTTGGGTGGGGCACGAATAAGAAACAAAAAAAAATACAAGTATATGTATAGGTAACAATCACTCACCCAAATCTTGGTTTTTCTTCAGATAACCTAAAGAACACTATCCATACTATACATCCATAAGAGAAGAGAACAACACCCATGCCCAAGTCACAACTCACACAAAAAAAAATCTCCATTTGTCCCATATTTTTTTTCATGTTCAGTAATAATGTTTAAATAAGTTTCTGCACCTACTTGGGCAACTAGTAAGGATAAACACAAGCAAAGGAAATAGTACACCCAACATCAATTTAAACATTCACACCCATTTCTCTTGTAAAAACACATCAAGTGAGACCCCTCCAAGTATTGGAACCAAAGCAGGTCAAAGTGAGATATAGTCCCAAGTTCCCAGAACTATGAATAAGAAGGATTCACAACAGAAGAGGATCCCACCCCAATTCGTGATACAAACAGAGGGTCTCATCCTCACCCACATCACCCCAGAAATCTAAGCCCATATCCAAGAAAACCATAAGGTCACCCGTACTCAGCCAGTGGAGGAAATAACCAAACCAATACTACCAAAACAAGGTAGACTCAATAGGTATTTCTAGATTTAAAGGATTTAACACACTCCATGATTTCAATTCCACTAGGCTTAAACTGGGGTTATCAGAGAAAAGGAGTTGATCCTGGTGCTTCCAATTTATTTAACCGGATATACGTAATTAACCAATTTTCATTACATAGAAAAAGGTTCACAACCAAAATACAATCCATTTAAACATCACAAGAGATAAGGGTTTATTAGTTCATAGAGAAAGGCCACAAACGACCATGATTTTCAGTATGCATAAGCACGCACAATTTAGAAATCATTAATCATAAAAGAGGAGAAGAACAGAGCAGCATCATCGATCACACCCCTCCCCTTCATTCTATAGAATCCGTTTATTATCTTTATTAAAGTTTGGTTTATCCAATTCTACAGAAACAGTAGCGTACCCACCCCGTAAGATACACAAAAAGGAGAGAAGAAGGTGAAACACCTACTTGACTGATCAAGGATCGACAATAAGTCCCCACATGAGTAGTAGGAGCTCCACGGAACACGATCAAGGAAAAATTCGCCGGGTTACAATCAGTCGGTAGGAAGGGTACTGATTCTCACTCAAATTTACCCAAGAGAAGAAGGTAAGACGGTCCTTGTAGTTTAGCTTGGGTTATCGAATCCACAGAGACCTAAGAAGAAACCTATAGACACGTACATTCTATGGACTGTTTTTGACTATGAAGTGGCCAACTTGGATTGATTTTGGATGGGTTTTAAAGATATCTAACAGATTTAAGTGAATTCAATTTAAAATAATGAGTTGATCCTAGGTTATTTCTTGGGGTGAATTGGACGTATTTTCTTTTTAATGATTTCAATTTCTTAAATTTGAGATGGGTTCATTTGAGGAGATAAAACAATATCATCACTTACTGGTTTAATTCCTACACCCTTTAATACTAATCACCTATACACTTGAAGGATCAATGTTTTGATCACTTCAAGGTAAAGGTTCATATTATTACTTGAAGTGTGTGGCCTTAAATTCAACAAGGATGATCGAGTTTAAAAATCATCAAATAAAAATCCCAATTAAAGAAGTTATTATACATTAATTAGGTGATAAATAACATCCAATCCAGCCCCTTTATACTCCCTTGGATCAACCCATAAGTGGGTTAGCCCTCCATTGATCCCATGGTTTCAATGGAAGCGGAAAATAGACTCATGAGGGAGGAAATGGAGAAGTAAAGAAAACAACAAAAATAAAATGATCACTCCACTGTTGTGTGAATAATTTCACCAGAGTTGGTGTGAATAAATTCACACCTTGATCCAACGGTATAAAATTGATATGAAGAACAACAGAATAAGAGTAGAATAAGAACATTTATTAAGAAACTAAAGTGAATTGAACAACTTACATGTGAAAGACAAATTTGAGGCAAAACAAAATGCAGCATAACATTACAATTGAACAAAGCATCCAAGATCTCCAACTACTTCACCACCACTACCTTAAATAGGAATTTTGGGAGCCTTGGGTCGAGCCTCCAACAGTACAAAGCATCTCAATTAATTTTGGTAGGCCATAGGTGGTGGAAAGCTTGTGGAATTTGAACTTTTCCACATTTGACCCGAGGTGGCAGCCATCTTTCCTTCACCGAATAGACGCGTCTAGTAGGCCTTCTAGACGGCCGAATCAGAGTGGGCCATAGAAGAATAAAATGGATCTCAGGATGTATTCTAACCTCCTGTAAAATGTGGGCCAATGTGCAGTTGTGGATTCCGAGATATGATCAAATTAGTGGGCTGTTTTTCAGGGCCACAGAATCTGGCCCAGAATTGTATCTCTAACTTGGGACGCCTCAATGACCACCATATAGGCCGAATTAGCATTGTATCATGAAGAGTGATTTGTTCCTATACATGTCGTATAGCATCCCACGAAATATGGGATTAATTGGGCCTGTATGTTGGGCCCCAAAGTCTTATTAGTGGGCTGGTATCCAATCTGTCTTCTCTAGAATTGCTTCCTTTCATCACAAAATATCTCCATCTTATTCCATGAATTCTCCATTGATACCTGAATGAAAAATGTTCACATTTAAGTTTAGATAAAATTCCCAAAATATCATATTTAAAAAAATTGATAATTACATTCCTTATAATCAGATGACTCATTGGGCCTAAATTGGTGTATATTAGGCATGAAGTGCACAAATGATGAGAATGAATGTTCATAATGAAAATGAACTAACTCAGGCCCATAAGATAAAAAATGAACATTTAATACCATTAAAATGTAATTAAAATATATGTTTTTATTGGATAATCACACCCCCCTACTTGAGATTTGCTAGTCCCGAGCAAATAATTCAATGATTTTATTTGAATTCCTTTCTTCAAACACATTATAACAAACAGTGCTCACAATGTAAACTGCACACAAATATATTTTTATAACCTATCAAGATAATTTAAAACAAGATGAATTTAAAAGAATATCTCAATCCCAAGCCTATTACTTTGATCAAATCCATCATTATACTTCATCCAACTCAATTAGGTGTAATGATGTGTTGTGTATCACAATAGATATGGGGGTTCATTTTCATTCAAGGGGGAAATCATGGAAGCGCTAGGTGGAATCACATTTAATCCTAATATGAGTATTCTTCATTATTTTTTTTGATTTTTTTTGCAATATTCCCATAGTAATTGAGATTGCAGTTAATCAAATTAACCCATGTAGCAAGACTTTGCCGATGACTCCCAGACTCAAAGGCCTTAGGGCACCAAGTGAAGCCCACATACTCGGGCATCGTCTCAAGTTAACTTAATCAAAAACAAAGTCATATTACCATAAATAGAGATATATTAAAAAACTCAAGGCTAGACAACTCTGGAGTCACGATCCCCAAGTGCTGAAAGCCTCACATTTTATCAAGCAATTGCTCTACACGCAAATTTTTTTTTGTTGTTATTTTTTTAATTTTTTTTTGAATACTCATATTGTTCATAAAAATCAAACCAGCCTATTCTATTTATTATGGGACCCCAAAAATTCAAATTATTACCCCACATTCTAAAGGAAGTGCATTGTGGCATTTTGATTTAATGGATGAAAAAAATGATGAAAATTTTCATTGGACAACCAAACTTCCAAAATCAATGCTTTTAAACATAATCATGAATTAAATTAAGAGTCAAGGAAATAATAATTATTTGATATGTAGTTTTTATGTGAGAAAAGATGTTATTATATGGATGATAAAGGAATTTTACTTCTTTTTGTTATCATTGTTGTTTTTTTAAAAAAACATTTTGTTTCCACACCCCCAAACTTAGAATGAAACTGTCCCTAGTTTCGTAAAAACAATATTTAGAATGGGGTAGAGGAATAAAAAGGGGAGTTCAATAAGGAAATTGAAATATGAGGATCATGGAATGAAGTCACGTGGTGGTTTAAGTTTGAAGTTCTTGCCACTCTAATTTATTCCTTTGATATCCATGTCCCTTGCAAAGTTCCAAGAAGCCGTAGGTCAGTGGTAAGCGCGCGCCCCTGTCTCCCTTTGGTCCCGGGTTCGAGTCCCCGCGGCTTCTCCGGTTGTGACGGGGTTTGCCCCACGACCTATGGCGTGGACTTTTATTATTGTTATTATATTTTTATTTTTATCTTAACCTATAAAATAATAAAAATAAAACAAAATAAACTGATGATACATTGTCTTCTTTTTAAATTGTTGGGTAAGGTATTACTCAAGGATCACACCACGTGACACGGATGAATATGGTGTTCCTCTTTCGTACCCATCCATACTCATAATAGAAGAACTGGTCAAAAGTCAATTTTTTATTTTTAAATATAAAAATGATTAAGTAATCTTATTTTAAAAATAAAGATGATTCAGAAAGATTAGAAACATAAAAACCACGGGTTGCCTCCCGTGCAGCGCTTTGTTTAACGTTGTTAGCCCGGCATAGATCCTAAATTTATCAATGTTTTCCTGGTTCATAGATTGGCTCAATTAACTCAACATCTATTTCCTGTTTATTGAATGATTCAATGAATGTTTTTAACCTTTAACCATTGACCTTGAAAATGTGACCACTAGTGGGATATTGAATCTCTACTGCCCCATGGGGGTATACATGATGCACTATGAAAGGACCTGACCATCTAGACCTTAACTTTCCCGGGTGTAAATGAAGTTTTGAACTATACAAGAGTACAAGTTTTCCTGGTTCAAAATGTTTGAACTTGATATTCCTAGATTGGTAGGCTTGAACTCTAGATTTATTGATCCTTGAATTTTCATAAGCCTCCATCCTTAGTTCCTCCAGTTCATTGAGATCTAATTTCCTTTTTGTTCCGGCCAATGAGAGATCATAATCCATTTTCTTAATTGCCCAAAAGGCATTATGTTCAATATCCACTGGAAAATGGCATTCTTTACCATTAACCAACCTATATGGGGACATTCCTAAAATGGTTTTATATGCGGTTCAATAGGCCCAAAGATCATCTAAGAGTTTCTCAGACCAATCTTTCGTAGAGGGGTTGACAGTTTTCTCAAGAATTTTCTTAATCTCCCTATTCTCTAAATCATCTTGACCATTGGTTTGAGGATGGTATTTAGTGGACACTTTATGAGAAATACCATACTTAGACATGAGTGAAGCGAATGGGCGGTTTCAGAAATGGGGTCCTCGATCACTGATTATAGCCCTAGGAATTCCAAATCTTGAAAATATGTTCTATTTTAGAAATCGAATCACAACTTGATGATCATTGGACTTAGTGGGAATGGCCTCAACCCATTTTTAGACATAATCAATAGCTAAGAGTATGTAGAGGTATCCCCGAGAGTTTGGGAAGGGACCCATGAAATCAATTAGCCAACAGTCAAATATTTCAACCACTAAGATGGGAGTGAGTGGCATTTGATTCTTTTTTGTGATAGACCATACTTGTTGACACCTAGGACAGCTTTGACAAAATGTGTAGGATCCCTTGAGAGGGTGGGCCAGAAAAGACCACATTGAAGAATCTTAGCAGATGTTTTCTTGGAGGAAAAGTGACCTCCACATGCCTCACTGTGACAGAATTTAAGGATGGACTCTTGTTCAGATTCTGGAACACACCTCCTAATGACTTGGTCAGGGAAGAACTTATAGAGGTATGGATCATCAAACACATAGTGTCTAACATCAGAAAGGAATTTCCTTCGAGCTTGATTCCCTAAGAATTTTGGAATGACTCCTGTCACTAAGAAATTTGCTATGTCAACATACCAAGGGCAGTCACTCACAGAGTATAAGTGTTCATCAGGAAACTAATCAGACACAGAAAGGTGATTTGAGTTGTCTTTGAATTCTATCCTAGATAGGTGATCAACTACAACATTTTCAACTCCCTTTTTATCCTTGATTGTGAGTTCAAATTCTTGTAAGAGAAGGACCCACCTAATCAGTCTAGCCTTAGAATCTTGTTTTTGGAAGAGGTATTTTAGTGCAGAATGGTCAGTGAACACAGTGATGGGGGATCCTAAGAGGTAGGACCTAAACTTATCTAAAGAAAACAAAATAGCAAGTAACTCCTTTTCAGTAGTGGTGTTGTTTATTTGGGCATCATTTAAGGATTTTCTTGCATAAGAAATGACATAAGGAGTTTTATCACAACATTGTCCTAACACAGCTCCAACAACAAAGTCACTGGCATCACACATAAGTTCAAAAGGAAGGTTCCAATTTGGAGATTTCATAATGGGAGGAGAGGTGAGAGAGGATTTGAGGGTTGAGAATGAACCCTCACAGCTTTCTGTCCAAACAAATGGAGCATCCTTTACTAGGAGAGCACAAAGGGGACGAGATATTGAACTAAAGTCCTTGATGAATCTTCTATAGAAACCAGCATGTCCTAAGAAATACCTCACTTCCTTGACAGTTTTGGGTGATGGAAGGTGAAGAATGATGTCAACATTTTCTTTATCAACTTCAATCCCCCTACTCGAGACCAGATGGCCTAGAACAAGTCCCTATTTAACCATGAAATGGCATTTTTCCCAGTTTAGGACCAGAATATTTTCTTCACATCTTGACAAGACTCTCTCCACATTCTGCAGACATCCATCAAATGTATCCCCAAAAACAGAGAAGTCATCCATGAAGACCTCTAGAAAATCCCCTACCATGTCTGAGAAGATTCCCATCATGCACTGTTGGAAGGTTCCAGGGGCATTGTATAACCCGAAGGGCATGCGTTTGAAAGCAAAGGTTCCGAAAGGACATGTGAATTTAGTCTTCCCTTGATCCTCTAGGGAGACCTCAATTTGATTGTACCCTGAGTACCCATCTAAGAAATAGTAGAAGGCATGACCTGCCACTCTCTCAAGGACTTGGTAAATGAATGGTAAGGGGAAATGGTCCTTATTAGTGAATGAGTTTAGTTTCCTATAGTCAATGCAGACCCTCCATCCACTACTCACCCTTGTTGGAAGAATCTCTCCATCCTCATTGGTTATCACTGTGAGTCCAGCCTTTTTTGGAACCACTTGTATTGGGCTCACCCATTCACTCTCAGCTATGGGATATATGATACCAGCTTTCAACAATTTCAGAAGTTCTTTCCTTACTACCTCCATGAGATTAGGATTGAGTCACCGTTGAGGTTGACGACATGGCTTTGAATCAGATTCCAGAACAATCCTATGAGTCCTGATAAGTGGGATAATCCCAGGAATATTAGAAAGGGTCCAACCAATGGATTTCTTATGCTTCCTAAGGACGTCTAGAAGCATCCTCTCATGATTGGCTTCAAGAGAAGAAGAAATGACAATAGGATGTGTTTGATTGTCCCCTAGGAAAGCATACTTGAGTGTAGCAGGAAGTTCCTTCAATTCAAGATCAGGTTGGTTCAGAATTTTAGCATAAGATTGGGACATTGGATCAAGATCAATTTCTTTTTTTAGAGTTTCAGATATGATTGATTCCCCACATGTAAAAGTTTCAGCTACTAGATTGGATTGATCAGATTTAGGGAAGGAAGTTTGATTGGTCTCCATGAAATTGGTATCTTGAAAGGTTTCACTGATTTTTGGACCTAAGACTACATCATAAGAGAAATTTGAAAATGATTCAATCCAAGGAGATAAAATTCCTTCATATGAACAAAGGAAATCAATCTCATCCTGACTTAAACATCCATCAAATATTCCTTGATGTTCCATGGATTCATTATCAGTGCTTCTTATCATGTTTACTTCATGAATGTCCTCGTCATCTCATATTTGTGAGCTTGCATTATAGATGTTCAAGTCTAGACTCATGTTCCCAAAGGTGATGGTCATGTTCCCATTTTGAATTCGGATAACAGAGTTGATTGTTGCAAGAAAAGGACGGCCAAGGATGATTGGGGTTTGTTCCTTATTTCCTAAGTTTGGATGGTTGTCAAGGACAATGAAGTCAGCAGGGTAGATGAAGTTTTCAACCTTTACCAGAACGTCCTTTAAAATCCCCTTTGGAACCCTAATGCTACCATCAGCAAGCTGAAGTGTGACAGATGTGGGTTAGAGCTCTTCTAGGCCTAACTAGCAGTACACAGCATATGGGATGAGATTGACACTAGCACCTAGGTCACACAAGGCCTTGACAACTTTGCTCTCTCATAGTTCAACATTGATGTAAGGGCAACCTGGGTCTTTCAACTTAGGAGAAATGGTCCCTTGAATGGTGGTACTCACATTAGCAGCCAAAAGGACTTGGTTTTTAGGTGAAAATTTTCTTTTAAAAGTTCACAAGTCCTTAAGGTACTTTGATTAGGAAGGTATGGTTTGGATTGCATCGAGAAGAGGAATGTTCAATTTGACTTGTGAGAAGATTTCCCTCAATGTTTCACTCAGTTCAGGCTTGGGTTTCCCCCTCATGCGTTGAGGAAATGGTGCAGGTTGTGGGGTTGTTTGTTGAAGAGTTGTTTCCTTCACATTGTTATCAGTTTCCTCAGTTTTATCTTGGGGTTCATTTGAATTTTCATCCAAGTTTGAATCTTTGGGTGGGTTCTGAATTAGTTGTTCAGTTTTCTCAATTGATTTCCCACTTCTTAAAACAGTCACAGCTTTTAGTTGTTCATGAGTTGTTTGAGCACAACTTGACTCTCCCCTTGAAGTTGAGGATGGAACCGCCTAAGTAGGCATGGGTTCCATTCTAGTTTTGATGGTTTGAAGTTCTTGTTTTAGGGAAGATACCTCCGAGTTCATCCTCTCCATTTGTTTGCATAGTTGTTCTAGTAGGCTTTGTGGAACAGTTTGGGTGGGTGCTTGAGTAGGTTGGTTTATCCCAGGGGGATATTTTGGAGGTGGGATGGTTTGTTGAAAATGGACCGGTGGCTGTTGGTATTGGATAGGTTGGGTTTGGAACTAGTTATGGGTTTGGTAGTTCTGATGGGGGTAAGGATTTTTTCCCTGTGGTTGGCTAGGTTGTTGGTTATCTTTCCAGCGGAAGCCTGGGTAGTCGTTATACCTTGGGTTGAAGGTGTTTTGGTATTGAGGCTTTTTAAAGTTCAAAGCATTTACTTCCACTGGGGGTCCTCCTAATAGAACATCCTTGATGGATGGAATGGTTGGGCAGTTTTCTGTCTTATGGTCATGTTGGTCACAAATTGTGAAAACAGGGTCAACAGTTTGGATTTCATGGACTTTCCTAAGGTCTATCTCTTCAACCTTCCTAGAGAGTGCTGCGAGTTTAGCCCTAAGGCTTTCCTCTTCTCTAAGTGTATGAATTCCAGTAGTTCTTTGTGTCTTTTCAGAATATGGTGAAGTTCCCCATGTTTGGTTTTGTTCAGAATGGATTTCTAGAGACTCGTAAGCATCATTTGGGGCTTTGTTTTTAAAGGTTCCATTACACATCATGTCAATGAATTTTTTGTTCCCCGGACCCAACCCTTCATAGAAAAATCTCACTTGTTTAGGAATAGAAAAACCATGGTGTGGAACCATGTTTAGAGTGTCTTTGAACCTCTCCCATGTTTCATAGAATGAATCTCCCTCTTTTTCAAAAAAGTTTTGGATACTCTTTTTAAGTGCAATTGTTTTGTGGTGGGGAAAGTATTTTTTGTAGAATTATCTTTGTAGTTGGTCCCAAGAGTTGATGGATTATGGTCTCAAATTGTTTAGCCAATTTTTAGCTCGATCCTTTAAAGAAAAAGGAAATAGCCTCATCTTAGAATATTCTAGTTGATGTGGGGGACACATGGTTTCTACAATGTCATTGAACTCCTTAATGTGCAGGTATGGAATCTCGGACTCCATTCCATGGAATGTGGGAAGGTGGTTTAGGACATGGGGTTTAAAGATGTAGTTGGCATCTCCTAGGGAATTGTGTCTAATGCATGAGGGGCATTGGTCCAGGAATGTGTGAGGTAGTCATTCATGGTTTGATCAATTGCATTCCCCAAGTTTGGGGCTGCCTCATTTGGGTTTCCATTTTGGTTCCCACCCAGGTTTATGAGTTGGTTTCTTTGAAGACCTTCCATTGAAATTGTCTCAATTTTTGACTCGGGGGTGAAAGAAAGAATAGGATCTAATGGAAAGAGTTCCCTTGGTGTACTTTACTCCCTAACCCCAGGACTATCCACCCTAACTAGACGGTTTGATTGATCGCGGGTGTAGGCGGACATGCGCCAAAGAAAAAAAAACGAGAAAGGGACAAGATAAGAGAATTTAGATGAGAAAATAAGAAATGGAGGAGAATAGAATGGGTGTTTAGATTTCTTACTTGGGTCCCCGGAAATGGCACCAAAATTTTATTCTCGCTCAAATTTACCCAAGAGAAGAAGGTAAGACGGTCCTTGTAGTTTAGCTTGGGTTATCGAATCCACAGAGACCTAAGAAGAAACCTATAGACACGTACATTCTATGGACTGTTTTCGGCTATGAAGTGGCCAACTTGGATTTATTTTGGATGGGTTTTAAATATATCTAACAGATTTAAGTGAATTCAATTTAAAATAATGAGTTGATCCTAGGTTATTGCTCGGGGTGGATTGGATGTATTTTCTTTTTAATGATTTCAATTTCTTAAATTTGAGATGGGTTCATTTAAGGAGATAAAACAATATCATCACTTACTGGTTTAATGCCTACACCCTTTAATACTAATCACCTATACACTTTAAGGATCAATTTTTTGAGCACTTCAAGGTAAAGGTTCGTATTAGTACTTGAAGTGTATGGCCTTAAATTCAACAAGGACGATCGAGTTTAAAAATCATCAAATAAAAATCCAAATTAAAGAAGTGATTATACATTAATTAGGTGATAAATAACATCCAATCCAACCCCTTTATACTCCCTTGGATCAACCTATAAGTGGTTTATCCGTCCATTGATCCCATGGTTTCAATGGAAGCGGAAAGTAGACTCCTGAGGGAGGAAATAGAGACGTAAAGAAAACAACACAAATAAAAAGATCACTCCACCGTTGTGTGAATAATTTCACAAGAGTTGGTGTGAATAAATTCACACCTTGATCCAACGGTATCAAAGTGATATGAAGAACAACAGAATAAGAGTAGAAGAAGAACTTTTATTAAGAAACTAAAGTGAATTGAACAACTTACATGTGAAAGACAAATTTGAGGCAACAAAAATGCAGCATAACATTACAATTGAACAAAGCATCCAATATCTCCAACTCCTTCACCACCACTGCCTTAAATAGTCATTTTGGGAGCCTTGGGTCGAGCCTCCAATAGTACAAAGCATCTCAATTAATTTTGGTAGGCCATAGGTGGTGGAAAGCTTGTGGAATTTGAACTTTTCCACATTTGACCCGAGGTGGCAGCCAACTTTCCTTCACCGAACAGACGCGTCTGGAAGACCTTCTAGACGGCCGAATCAGAGTTGTCCATAGAAGAAGAAAATGGAGTTACGGATTTATTATAACTGCCTGTACAATTTGGGCCCATTCGGAGTTGTGGATTCCGAGATATGATCAAATTAGTGGGCTGTTTTTCTGGGCCACAGAATCTGGCTCAGAATTGTATCTCTAACATGGGCCGCCTCAATGACCACCATAGAGGCCGAATTAGCATTGTATCATGAAGGGTGATTTGTTCCTATACCTGTCTTCTAGCATCTCATGAAATAAGGGATTAATTGGGCCGGTATGTTGGGCCCCACAGTCTCATCAGTGGGATGGTGTCCAATCTGTCTTCTCTAGAATTGCTTCCTTTCATCAGAAAATATCTCCATCTTCTTCCATGAATTCTCCATTGATCCCTGAATGAAAAAATGTTCACATTTAAGTGTAGATAAATTTCCCAAAATATCAAATTAATAAAAATTGATAATTACATTCCTTATAATCAGACGACTCATTGGGCCTAAATTGGTGTATATTAGGCATGAAGTGCACAAATGATGAGAATGAATGTTCATAATGAAAATGCACTAACTCAGGCCCATAAGATCAAAAATGAACATTTAATACCATTAAAATGTAATTAAAATATATGTTTTTATTGGATAATCAGGTACTCCAAACACAGAGTGATCAAGAAAAGAAAATGTAGGGAGAAGCCTTTAGGTTATAAAAGCTAATAAGGCTGAGATACAACATGCCTCAAATGGTTAAGATATGGAGAGAAAACTCAAAATAGCGTAAGGAGCGGGATTGTGGGTTGACCACACGGTTGGGCCACCCCACACGTGCAACTTAAAAGATCCTCTCCCTTCGGGGAGGTTAAAATAGACGCACACCCCCCCTTAACCAAGGACTCCTCAAAACGTGGTTAAAGGCATGACTGAAATGCAAGGTTTTTCATTTAAGGAGGTTATCTCACCAAAAATTTAATTTAAATACCATTAATGGGCTTTATGGGGGTCAAAACAGGGTTTAAAAACCATTTTCCGCAAAAGGAGGTGCTACTAGAAAAACCCGTGGGGGTCACCAGAAGGATAGTTCTACCGGTTAGCTGAGGCTACCGGTAGGCTGAGCTACCGGTAGGCTACGGCTACCGGTTGGATGCAGCTACCAGTTGGCCGAGCTAGTGGTAGGCTGCGGCTACTGGTAGGCCGAGCTACCGGTAGGCCTGCTACCGGTATACCAAGCTATCGGTAGGCCTGCTACCGGTATGCCGAGCTAGCGGTAGGCCTGCTACCGGCAGGCCGAGCTACCGGTAGGCCAAGCTACCGGTAGGCCGAGCTACCGGTATGCCTAGCTTCCGGTAGGTCGAGCTACCGGTAGGCCTGCTACTGGTAGGCTAAGGCTACCATTAGTCTTAAGCTTCACCAAGAAGCCTCTATAACTTTCCCAAACTACCCAAAACAACCAACATCAGATTTTCACTAAGTAATAGAACCAAAAACCCCAGGCCATTACATGATTATTGGGAGCAGAATTTTATGGGAAATGATCTTATCCAATAGATTAAATATATGGTTTAAACCACACTATTTAAAATGAAATCCACTAAAATTTAACATTAATTATATAAATTCAATAATAAAACATACCCTATGATTTAGATAATAGATAATGTGTTCCATCATATATCAAATCAGTGGAAATTCAAGATTTTTGGAAAGAAGTGATAGATTATACTAAGATTGATCAAACCTAATATACATATGATTCTATCATAGCATTATCCTATTGAATAAAACAAAAACATATCTTATTTTAATTAAATTATGTGTCCCATGTACCCCTCTTTAATTAGTATATACCATAACAATAACTGGTAATTATTCTAGATATTGTACTATAGGTGAAATACCATTCATAAGAGGAGAAACTAGTGGAGATATTATGTCATACAGAAAAATTTATCTGAATTAGACATCTCACCTAGCCATAATGTAGTGTCAAAACTACATTTTAATGGAAGAGACAATGGATCCCAAAGAGGTGATGAAACAAGAGTACCCTATCTTTTTTGGATTATGTAATTAAAATTTTAGTTAAAATATCTAAAGGGTGGATGAATTTAATTACATAATATTTTATAAATGAAAATCCCTTCTATATGAATAAATGCTTTATAGTGTAATTTAGTTTTAGAAAAAACATTCTCTTGCATTGGTTATTTTAAAATGTTATATGTTATATCATCTAAAAGAAATTTAGGTATCATAAAAATTGATTATATATATGTGGAAAAGTGATCATATGAATTTAATATATAAATGGTTATGATAAATTCAATTTTTCTTTGAAAAAATAAGTGAGAGCCTTGACCAGTAGTGTAACACCACAAGAATTTATAAATAAATGTAGTATTAAATTCATGAAGAATTATGTCTCTACAAAACCCCACTTTTTTATGACCTAGACATAAAACATAAACTTTCCACCACTATGACTTGAATTTCAAAAAACTTACACACACGGTTGCATTCAGTAAGATATGTAGAGTCTCATAAGAAAAACTTATTTGTTATTGAATAGTACTATACCCTTATGAAGATTAATATGAATAGTAATATGACCCTTATGCATAATAAATCATGATATTATTTTACAGTAATAAGGTTATAAGATAATCAGTTCCTGATTTATTTATCATGTTATATAAAATGAGTTGTTAATTTCAAAATTCTTGCTTTTTTAATATATTTTGAATTTTTTAAAAAATTAAATGTATAATTAATAGATTTTTTCTTAAAAATGGAGTATGTTTTTTTTTATTTTATACATCAAAAAATGGTTAGAGTGAGTTTTTTGGATTTTTCTAGAATACAGGATTTTTTTATGAATAGTAAAATACTTTAATTTAACATATATATACTACATCAGTTAAATTCACCTTTACAAGAATTTTTAATTATTTATTCACACTTGGTTAAAACTCACATGAACATATTATAATTATAGGTGACATTAATAAGTGTTATTTGATGTCTTTATGGAAATAAAAAAATAACAAATAAGATATTAAAAAATCGCTGCTCTCCTACACTATAACCCCCCCTCACTCCCTCTTATAATCACTCCTCTCAAGCCTTTTTACTTGAATAAATTATTCTAAAATATCCTCCAAAGATCCTACCCTACTTCCATTAGTCCTTGGTACCATAAAAAGACCAAAACCACTCCCGTAAATATTGTCTCAAGGAATATATCTTGAAGAGGTAAATTCCTCTTTTCATTTCTTTTATTTCATGCTCATTTATTTTATTTTTATTTCATATCCTCCTTTAATACAAATTTTTTGATGACTCCAATAACATATATTTACTTTAATGTTATTATGATAATGTAATAATTCTTTATCATCTATCTTTTCCCTTAGTTTATATTATAAATTAATACACCATCCAAGATGTTTTAATTTATCACATTGAATGACAATGTGTTTTCAATTTCTATTAAAATCTTCAATTATGGTCATGAAATGATTTTCATGGTTGAAACAGACTATAATATATGTATTAGAACTTATTTTTGGTTCTTTAATCCTTTTTTACACATGATATTATTTTATAAATCAAAATTATTTCGTTGTGATCAAAACCCGCCAATTAGCCTAAACAGTTGTCATTAACATTTTATATAATGATTATCTTCACTCTAAATAACCAAAAAAATTATGACCATGTAATATTATGGGTTTTCACTAATAAAATAAAACTTCTATTCTGGACAACGATTCTCATACTACATGTTTACTTGTACGTGAATATAAGTAAACAAATCAGGAAAACCACGGAAGAAAACACTCCCAAACAATGAAATTGAATCTCTTAATCTATCAAAAGGAAATAATGAACCTAATAAAGTTATAATAAATTGATTATATTTATATTAGGTTTAGGACTAATTAATTTATGAAACTAAATTTGATTATTCTGGTCATTATGATTAAGTGAGGAACACCATTGCACTTAAGGCGAAGGTTTTTTTATTATCACGTGCATTTTTTTTGAGATATTATTTATTCAGCACTATTTATTATGTATGATGTTTGTATACATCCCACTGTGTATCATATAATTAATTTATTTATTTTAATGGTATTAAATTTCTCATTTTATTGTTATAAATTTCATGGCATAATACTAGATTTATTACAAAGTGGTAAGGATTTTCTACCTGAACCTTAATTTTTATTAGGGTTGTTATTATTCTCTACTCACATCAGTGAAATTATTATTTATCCTTATGTACTCCTCATCAATTATATGTAATAAGTTTTATATATTTTTATAAATCATATTCCTTCATTATTTTAGGAGGAGTTACATGTTTTAAAAGTATATTTTAAAAATACTTTTGAAATCCATGCTTGATTCAAGGAACTTATCGAATTCTTAACTATATTGAAGTTCACTCTATAATCTATTTTAAGTCATATTTATATTTTGAAAAACAAACATATTAACATGAAAAATATACTTTGATAATTAAGGGTTTTATGAAAGCAAACATTCCATTGTGATTTAAAATAATTTTAATGAATTCCTTAAACTACATTAAAATGTATTAATTCTAGTGATTCATAAAAAACCATTTTTACACGATTTCACTTCATTGGGACATAATTAATGCCTAAAATTTAATCTCAATGTCATTTAATTTTCATTAATGGTATATACATGTTTAAAATCATATTTATGATAAATAAAAATCGTTTTATAAAGGAACTCTTCTTTCTAATGTAAAATATATTTTCTCACCTTAATTTAAATTTTATGAGATATATGCCTTGTTCAAAATGTATTCCCTACATGTGGGGTATGTAATTCCACTTGTTATATCATATCAAGAGTTTTCTTATTATCAATATATTCAAATGTATTATGATTTTAATGATTCAAGGTGGTATGTGACACTTTGGAATGTTTAAGTATTATTTTCTCAAAAATTTCTCAATGGTCTCATTTAAAAGTATCTTTATTTATGTAAAAATCCATTGATGAATCATTTATTTCATATAGGTTTATATATTAAAATTTTATATAAAATATTTATTTGTAAGGGTTTTTGTTTATAATGACTATGGTTGTGCTATCTTGATAAAATTCACCACATTACTCTGAATGGTTAGTGTTTATGTTTAATGATTGAGGAATGTTTTTTACATTTTATATGATAGTTTCAATATGAATTTATATTCTGATTATGTTTACCCCATTCATATGAGGAATGAATTGGAATTAGTTAGTGACAGGTGGGGCCAACGATATCCCCTCGATGCATGGGAACATCCCGTGAGACAAATTACAATCTTAGTAGGAGGCCTTGACAAAATGATTATATATGGTCTTGCGTAGAGGCATTGACGGTATGGTTATGATGACCCACATTACACATTCCCTCATTATGAAACTAGTAACTTTATGTCAATGTGGGTATTATACTAGTAGAAGAACAATGATTATGATATATTATTGCATTATTTATTTATCTCTTATTTATTCCATAATGTGATGAAGGTTAATTTTAAAGGCATTTTATTTATTTATTCACCATACAAAATTTTTATTTTTATGATAGCATCTATTGTATTGCATAACCTTACTGATCATTTTAGCTCACCCCTTTATTTTGAATCTTCCCCCAAGTTACGAAGAAGATATTTTTGAATAACAATTCATAGATGGAATTGATTTCATTTTATATTTTGTATTGTTATATTTTATTTTCCCAAAGTATTATGGGAATCACAAATGTAATCTGGTCTTCCAAGACTGCTAAACTGATCAGTCCTTTAGGATTTGATTCTTTGTAATAATACCACATAATATAATAATGCACAGACTCTGGGATTCTAGGGTTAGGGTGTTCCAGTTGGTTTCAATGGAGGTTTTGAAGCAACCGTGGAAACTAGATTTAAAAATGTAGATTAGGGTAAAACACCCTATGATAGACATGATGATACACATACACGAACATCCTATAATTTTAGTAGGGATTATATTATTTGGATCGTCCTAAAAAATAAATCATTTTCAAGATACTAAAAGTGGACATGGTTTTGGAATTGATTTACCCAAGAGTAACAAAAGTAATATAGTGTTTCAGGCTTGACCTAAGGTATCCTGGTACATGACAACATGCCTTACTATGTACCTAGTTTGACTCTATTGGGAGATATTCATAAGATAATTCACAGTTTATTTACCCACCATTATGAAGGATTTATTACCCTAAAGTAACCAAAGTATATGGTTCTAGGATTTATGATGCATAAATTTATGTTATCCTCTATACCATGTTTAGATTCATAGAGAGTTCATAATTTTATAAGGTAGTATATAACATTTATGTGATGAAAAAGGGCTCCTAGAAGAAGGAATGAAAATATCACCAATTCACATGACGCAAAGAGTAAGAAGGATCATATCTCTAATGGTCGTAAGACATCATTTCAAAGGAATATAGTCCCCCATGTATCCTCATCCTAAGAGGAAATAATATCATGTGTTAACAAGGTATGTAAAGTCTTGATGGAGTGTTATGGATTTAAAGAGAAAAATAATAATAATAGGATGGCATATAAAAACATATAAAAGGGAAGAAGGTAAAAAAGGGTTTTCCAACAAGTGGTAATTTTGGAATGAATCACCCTAGTAAATGCATGAAGGGAATCTGAGTTTATTATAACTGTAGAGAAAAAGGACACCAATTTCATGATGGAATGGGAAGGAAAATGGTTTCTAATGTATAGTGATTCAACTTCAAAGAGATGTGACACTATGAAAATGAATATCCCAAGAATCAAAGGAATATGCCACAAATGATGTTACTGGATAATGATCAAGTCATGATACTGCCATAGATGAAGTGGAATGATTAATATTCCTATTCAAGAATCATTTCATTTGAATACTTTATCATCAATGTACTGGTTATATGAATTTTTGAATATACGAGGATGGTAATCCATTACTATTTCATTAAGTATTTTTGGTAATATGATGAATCGTACAAAGTACAAGTGACTCAGTATTTTTGAAATGAATCACCCTAGTAATATATTTAAAATGATGAAGATAATGATGAAGCAATTATTGATTTGGATAAGTACTAAATACCTCAAAACTTATTTTTTTACTTGTCTACAAGTGGTATATGCTTTAATTTATGGAGTTTACATGGTTTGTGTATATAAAGAATATGTCCAATATCAAGTGTAATGACGAATGAATTTTTTTCAAAAAGGTTTTATAGTAATTTGAGTTATTAACATATTTTAAGATAACACATGATGAAAGTATTCACATGTTTCGATTATGAATATTTAGGGCTATTTTATGTTGATTAAAGGAAAATAATGTAGCAAATGCGTTGAGCAGGATAGATCATGGACATATAAAAAAATGAAGATTTCTAAGGACCCTGTGTATATTGATATATCGAGGATGAATATGGGAATGAATCTAAAGTATTGGATCGTGATATTTTGGAATATTAAATAATTTTTAAATGGTTTAAGTTAATCATTGTATGATGTTTTTCAGTTTAATGTCACTACATGATGCAACATGTTCTAAGAGATGATGTGTAGAGAGTTCGTTGAACAAACAAAAGATAAGATTGTGTTTATAAAATATAAGTGTATATTTATAATCATACAGATTGAAATAATTCATCAAATATAGGAAAATAGAATTAAATAAATATGTTGTCATATTATCATTTTTATCATGATATCAATGAAATTTTTCATAAATATAGTTTAAGGTTTTGGGGTAATGATATTTCATCTGAGAATGTACTATATCATTTTCCATCAGAACATGATGGTTTGATTATTCATCCATGACCATGTTGTCCAATTAGAATGCACAGTTTTGTAGTAATCAATGCATTTCCCATTCTATATTATTAAGAGTATATTTTAACTATATTCTTGATGTGGGTTTCCCATAAGGTAATTTTCATGTATCAACCATTAAATTTTCAAGATCAAAATAAAATTTCGATGATGAAATTTTTGTAAGGAGGTGAGAATGTAACAAACAAAGAATTTAAAAATAAATTTAACATTGAATGTATGAAACATTGAGTCAATAAAAAACAAAACTTTGTTATAACCTAGCCAGTAAACATTATTTTTTACCTCTTTGGTTTTAATTTGGAAAACCTAACATACATGATTGCATTCAGTAAGATATTTAGTATCTAATAAGACAAACTTAATTTTTGGTGAACATTAACATACCTTTATGAATAGAAATATCAATAGAAATATGGCCTTTATGAATAGTAATGGGACTTCCTTAACCCAGTAAAAAGAGGAAATTGATTTTATTTAATAATAAAATGAGTCTTAGGCATCAAACAATTTATAAAATAATGAGATCTTGATTAATTTATCAAGATTTATAATACAAATTGTTTTTTATGCTTTTTATGAATAAATTGTTAGTTTATTTAAATGTTAAATTAATAATATTTAGAAAATTATTTTCAAAAATTTATGTTCATTTCAGAATTATATGCATCGAATAATGGTAAGGGTGAATTTTAGGAATATTTCTGAAAAAATTGAATTTTTTTTGAATAGTAAAATATGGTAATTTACTGTATATATACATTATCAGTTAAATTAAATATTACAAGAATCATGGATGATATAATAACACTTGGTTAGATATAAAATTCACTTATTGTAATTATAGGTAACATGATTCAATAGTATTGGTTTTCATGTGGGAAATAAAAAAAATCAATGAATAAGATATTCAAAAATCACCCTCTCCTCTATTATAACCCCCCCATCGCACCCTCTTCAATTCACTCCTCCAAAACCTTTTTCCTTGTTGAAATTATGATAAAATATACTCTAAGATCCTCCCCAATGTCCATATTCTTTTGGTCTTATAAAATAGCAAAACACCTATACCTTATTGAGGCTCTCAAGAAAGAAAACTTCAAGAGGTAACATCCTCTTTTCATTTAATTTATTTCATGTCTTTTTCTTTTATTTTTTTATTTACTCTCCTCCTATATTAAAAATGTTGTTATGAACCAATTACCATACATGTACTAGAATTATTTTATAATAAAGGAATAATTCTTCATCATCTCTCCTTTCCCATTATTTTATACTACAAACGAAAACACTATTTGAGATGTGCTAATTTACCACATTCAAGGATGGTGAGTTTTCAATTTCTATTAAAATGTTCTATTATGGCCATGAAAAACATTTTCATGGTTGAAATTGACTATAATATGTGAATTATAATCTATTTTATGTTCTAAAATCCTTTTTTACACATGATATTTATTTATAAATCATGATTAGTGTGTTGTGATTATGAACTGCCCATAAACCCAAACAATTGTCATTAATTTTTTATAAAAAGATTTGTATTCACTCACAATAACCAATAAAATTTTATGAACATATAATCTTCTAGTTGTTATCCAATAACAAGAAACCTCTATTCTGGAAAACCAATCTCATTCTATATTTTTTTCTATACAGGAATATAAGTAAACCAATCATGAAAACAAAGGAAAAACACTCCAAAGCCATGAAATCGAATATATTAAATCATCAAAAAACTATAATGAACCTAATAAGTTTAAAATAAATAAATTAAATTTACAATAGGTTTTGGAATAATTAATTTATGAAACTAAATTTTATTATTCAGACCATTAAGATCAAGTGAGGATCACCTTCGGAATTAAGGTATGGGTTTTATTTTCTCACTTCCATTTTATGGGATATATTTATTCACAAATATTTCTTATGTATGTTGTATTTTTATATCCCATTTAGTATCATATAATGAATATATTTATTTTATTGGTATTCAATTTATTATTTTATGGTTATTAATTTTGGGGCATAAGAATCGATTGGTTACAATGTGGTATGGATTTTCAAACAAAACCTCCATTTTCATTTGGGTTGCTCTTATTCTCAAATCACATCAATGATTTTTTATTATTATTTTATCCTAAAAATTTCTGTGTGAATGATATATATTTGTTTACTAATCAAAAGCATTCCTTATTTTGTGGGGAATTACATGTTTTAAAAGAATCTTTCAAAAATTCACCTAAAATGCAAGCGAGATTCAAAGAACTTATCGAATTCATACCTATTTTGAAGTTCACACTATAGTATGTTTTAATCTATATTTATCATTCTAAAAACACACAATTTAAAATGAAAACTCTAATTTGGTTAATTTCTAGTTTTATAAAATCATACCTGCCTTTGAGCATTAAAATAGCTATAAGGAAATCCTTAAATGGCACCAAAATTTTGTAATTCTAAAAATTATTGGAAAACACTTTTTACATGATTTCACTTTAGTGGGACATCATTTATACAAAAAACGTAATCTAGATTTTCATAAATTTTCATTAATGGGATATAAATATTTAAAACCATACTTATGATAAATACAAATTATTTTCCTAATGAACTCTTCTTTCCAAAGTAAAATAGAGTTTTCTCAGCTCACTTTAACTTTTATGAGATATATTACTTGTTCATCACATATTACAAGCATGTTATGTATATATTTTCCATTGGTATATCATTTAAAGAGTGTCTTTATTCTCAGAATATTCTAAGGTATTGTGATTTGAATGTATCTTAGTGTTATGGAACACTTTGAAATGTTTATGTATTATTTCCCCAATAATTTCTCAATAGTATCATTTAAAAGTATCTTTAATTATGTAAAAATCCATTGATAAATATTGTACTCCAAATAGGTTTATATCTTATGAGATCATCTATAATATGTTGGGGAAGGGTTTTTAATTAGTTTGACTATGGATGTGCTATCTTCATACCATTCAAATAATTGCTCTGAATTTTTAGTGTTTATGTTATATGATTGGGGAATGTATTTACATTTCATATATTAGTTTCAATATAAAGGTATTCTTTGATTATGTCCACCCCATTCATGTGAGAAATTAATTGGACTTTGTAAGTGACGGGTGGGGCACGTGATAGCTCTATGATGCATTAGTTGGTCTCATGAAACAAACTATAGTCTTGGCACGAGGCCTTGACAAAATTATTATATATGGTCTTGGGATGAGTATGTGATGGTATTATTATGATGTCTCACATTGTAAATTCCCTCATTATTAAAATATTAAACAAAATTCATTGTGGGTATTCGAATGGTAGAATACTAATGATTATGCTTTATTTTGGAATTATTTATTTAGATCTTATATCTACCAATACGTGTTCATGTTTAATATTAAAGGCAAGTGTTTTTAGTTATTCACCACGAATAATGCTAATGGTTATGATATAATCCTCATTATTTCTTACCCTTACATATCATTTTCGATCACCCCTTTTTTATGCTTCATTCCAAAGGTTATGAAGAAGAAAATTTGGAATAACTATTCATGGATGAAGTTTATATCATTTTATTTTGAATATTGTTATATATTCTTTTTACCAATGTATTATGGGTATATTGAATTTAATATGGTCTACAATGACTGCTAAACTTATTGGTACTTTGGGATTTGATTCCTTATAATCATGTAATGTAGTAGAATGACACACCGACTCCAGGATTCTGAGGTTGGGTGTTACAAGTAGGATCAAAGGAGGAGAAGAAATAAAAAAATAGAAGAAAAAACATAATTAAATGAGATGAAATATGATTATAGTCAACCAATACTATTACACATAACAATAAACAATTTTTTAACATAAATTTATATTAATTACAACCCAATGAATGTGAGGTATTTATTGTTTGGAAGACTGGGTACATAATATATCAAACTAAGGCTAAAATAAAACATTTTTATTTTGTAATACAGATTCAACTCCTTAATACTTTCAATATACTAAAACTGCATTGAATAACATGGGGAATTGAAAGAAAATAGGGGTGAGATAAAAAATACTAGTAATAAAATAAACACAATAATGATTCATAAAATTTTATATAATGGTATAACATGGTATCATTAAAGTGAAGAAACATGAGTAATAAAATGGATGAATAATGTTATTAAAATGGTATCATAGGATCATGGAATCATAAGAAATGTGGAAGATACATAAAACATGTCACGAACATATGTCAAAGACAACTATCGAGACAACATCACAAGGTGTATAAAATCCCATAATGGAATAAGATAATTTAGAAATATTATACATGAATTTTTTTGAGGAAACAAATTACCCAATGCATTGGGGAGAAATATAAATTAAATTAATTTAAAATTATAGGTGTTCCAAATAAGGAAGCCACTCATAAGAAATAAAATAATAATTATTTTGGAATGAAATGGGTTGTATAATATTTTCCCATAACATAATCAAATGTTGTTAATTAAAATTGCACATGAGAACATAAGTAAAGTAATATGTTGTCAAAAGAAGGTAGGGTGAGAAAGATATATATGTGAAATACATATAAAATGAGATTATAATCATTCCATAAGTTTAGGTATGGTTTTTACTGATGAATTAAGATAATTTTTAAAAGTAATAAAAATTAATGGGGAAAATAATCATTTGAATTTTGGAATCACATTTGAAAAGAATGTAAAATTCAATAAATATTTTAGAAATTAATTTATTTTAAAATATCCTTTGATACATATGAATTATTCCTCAAGGAAAATAATGGATATGATGGAGTGTAATTATTTTCATTCCATATAAGGGAAAAAATTTATTAACAATTTAGTATAAAAAATCAAGAAGAGCCTCATTCAAAAAATAATTGGAATATTACATATAAATACAATTTTAATGAAAAATTAGGGAAAAAATATTTGATAAATCCTTGGATAATTAAAAAATATTTATATTATATTTTGAAAAAATTTATTTTCAAGTGAAATGATTTTCATCCTAAAGGGGAATTAATTTGGGATTGAAAAAACATTTCATTACTAAATTTAGATAACTTAGAGAAGAATATTGCACTATTTCATTGATATTTTTTAAATAAATAAAAGATAATATAATTAAATGTTTTTATTAGAGTATTAATATAAATTTTCTTTTGATGGAAATTCATGCCTAAACAATCCCAATTAAAATGATATTGAAGCATAAACCCATGCCGCTTTGGTAACATGTTAATTAAAACCGCCATGAATTCATTAATCATCATGTGACATATAATTCCATGAATAATAAATTATTCATTATATAAAATATAAATGGGTATTATATACACAATATAAAATTAATTAAATAAATAAAATACCATGATCTATATAGGATGAAGTTATGAGACGGAAACCCCAACATAGAGTCCAGGCTTGTCGTGTATGTATTTTATCTCATTTTTAATAAAAATTATAAATTAGTTTATTTATAAAGAAAAATTTATCTTTTTAATACCTTTTACTTAAAAAATTTTCATTGTTTATTTTTTTGACATATTTATATTCATAATAACTTATGTCCACATCAGGTGTTTTGAGGGTTCTGAATTCATTTTTTCAAAAAATTGATGAATGTTTTACCACGGTAAATGGTTTAACTCTTCTATAATATCTAGAATAATAATAATTAAATAATTAAAATATTCATACATATATTTTACTATTCGAAATAATCATGAATTATGGTTATTGAAATTGAACTATCTTACAATCCTGGGGAGGGTATGTCATATGTTCGCTTGTGCAACATTACCAATTTTCAATGATCATTTTTTAAAAAAATTCAAGGGTTATTTTATCATTAAATAATAATAATAATATCATAATTATAATATTATTTCTTCAAATACACATACATATACCATTAATATTTTTTGGTAAAAAAATAATCAAATTGCTTCAAAAGGAAAAAGCCCTCTATATGCAAAAATGGTGTTATCATTTTTCAATGTATGGTATGGTAAAAATGTATATGAAATATTAATTTTCCATAATAGTTTATATGTAATTAATTTAATATAATACCATTAAATCCATCATTATCAAAATCTATGAGTGGCGATGATGGAAACAATGAAATTGTTTTGTGTGGTGGTAGTCAACCATACACATAACTGGTGGGTTTCTCTGAAAATTGTTGGGTGATGATAATAATGAATATTATTCCATCAATATAACACAATAATTGTATATATTAATTTAATATTATATTATATTTTAATTTTTATGATACAACTGAAGGCGAAAATATATAAACGAAAAAGAGGCAGCACGTTGAATAATATTACCTATTAATTGTACCACATATTTTGGATTATACCATAATAATTTCTAGATTATTTTATGATAATACCATAGATTATAGGATGAGGTTAGGGGAGTAGGGACCTTTTTTTCAGTTAATGTTTGAAAAATTTATTTTTCTATTTTTGGAATGAAGGGGAGTGGGGTGCCCATTTATAAAGGGTGATTAGTGGGATTATTTTAAATTCAAAAATCATTCAATAATGGGATGTCACTCTCAATAAATGTTCACCCAAAATCGAAAAATTAATTATGGGTGGAATGATAAGTATGTTAAAAACCACTACCATTCAAATGAAATAGATTTTAATGTTATTATTTTCATTAAATCTATGGTTACCGTCTTTTACCCAAATATTTTCTACCATGGTTGAAATTCATTTTATTTTTATAATAATTCAATACGAAAAAAATTAATATGAACAGGTTATATAATAAAAATTAATATTATTTAAAAATTCAATTAATTAAATGAAATGAAATTTAAATAATGGGAAAATTTATTCATAATTAACCCTCAGGTTTGTCAAAAAATAAGTTTTATGATGAAATGAAATTTTCTTGAAAACGATTATCTATTAATCAATATAGAGAACATAATGGAAATTAAACTAATTAAATAAATATTTAAAGATATATAATATATATTTTTAATTTAAATATCTCCTTCTTTCGGGTTATTTTATTTAGTTAAATTGATAAATATTATCCACTTCAAAATAGTTTTCATAAAAAAATTAGTGTTTCATGCTAAAAAATAATCATATATGAAAATCCAGTATAAAGATGATCTAAATTAATTAATTGGAAGAAATATATCTAAATTATTCTATTGTTAAATTTAAATCATATTATGTAATATTGTAACTTTTAAATTACATTATATATTAAAATGATGTTTTACAAATTAAAATAAATAATTAGGAAACTTCTATGTGACGATAACATAGTGGAATATTATCACAGTTATCTAAAGAAAAAATAGAGGGAATACTAAAATGTATCATTTAAAATTTTAGTCAGTTATAATAACAAAATATGAAATTGAATTATTTAAGAGGATTAATGGGATTCTATATTTCTTTTGATAACATGCTCTATATGAAACAAATATTTCAAAATTTTATAACTGTTGGCTCAAATCCATCATCCCCTCATCCTCTAGAATCACCCCTCCTAGATGTGAATCTGATATATTCCTAAATTCTACCCTACTTATGATCAATAACACAAATAATTCATCAAGGCCACCTATTACATCTCACATGGTGGTGGGAGGCTTCGAACCATCAGTAGTGTCCCCTCTTTTAAATCCCAAAACAGATGTCGTGAAATGACTATCCCTTATATATATACTATTTAATCTGGTACAACTTTCCTTGGATCCCTCTCTATATTTCACCAATGTTTATATAGGGGAGATTTAGTCTGGATGGGAAAATATTAACCTTTTGGGTCTCTTACCACCTGTGTCCTTTTGGATGCTTCATATCTCTATAGATGGGCCTTGGTGGTGTCGTTCGGTGTAGATAAGACACCAATCTTCATAATTTCTTATCTTCATGGTGTTAGTCATTGTTCGATAGATTTATCAAGATCAATAGGAAATTGTTTGGTATTTATATTTATTATAGATAGTATTTTGTTCTAGATAACTCTTAATGATAGATACATATTTGATCGTGGCGGTTCACCCTCTATCGATTTTTGATAGTGTCCTATCACAAATATGAATCTCTACAAATGGAAGCTTGTATTTACATCCCTAACCTATCTCTTTGTTCAATTTGGACTAAAAATATCACCGATGAATGAGACAAGAACCATGAGTTGGGTGACTTATGCATATGACCAAACACTAGTGGAGACTAGTTGTAGATGTCTGGTGTTAGCTATTGATGGCCAGTAGAGGGTGGGGTTGCCGAAGAGGAATTATTACAGTAGTTTGTGACCGCCCAGTGGAAACATGTAGACACTATATTTTTTTCTCTTCTACTTCCTGATTATAAATTCTTGTTCCAATTTTGTGGGAAGTTTTTTATAGAGATTGATGTGGAATATTTAATTCATGTATTCTTATTTGAATATGGAAAATTGTTGTCTTCCAGTGGACATAGGTTATCTGAATGAACTATATTAATATTTTCGTGTGCTCTAGTTCATTTTTACTTATTTTTATGTGATTTTTGGAAGGGTGAGAACTTCCTCAGAAAAAATTGGTATCAATGGGGTCTTGGATTACCAATGAAAGATTCACATATATAGTTGTATCCAAGGCATAAACTGATACATTCCCTACTTCCTCCTCAAATCTAGTGTGCGAAAAAATATATTCCCTGGTAGATGGACTGTTGTTCTTATATGGTTATGGAATATTATATTTGAATCAGATCATCCCCTCAACAAACCCCCACTGTTCACACATCTTCAACCCAATGCAACATTCACCTTTACTACTGTTTGGGCTCTGCTACTTGTTTTTTCCTACTGTCATCATCTTGTCACCATTGTTGTTCTTACCTTAGTGAAAAGAATGTTGTGGCATTTTCATTAATAATTTTCTCCTAGTTTTATCTTTCTTAAACTCTTTACATCCTATATATTTATCTATGATTATCTAGTGTGACCAGATACATGAAATATGGGAAAGGGGAGGTCCAATGTATAGAATAAAAGGGCCTCCGAATTTTTTCATTAGGAGGTGGAATACATGAGAGACTGGGTGAGCATTTAAAATTAGATGGAAAAAATTGGGGGATCATGGAATGTGAAAAGGTTAGGGATTTTTTTATTATTTTGGGTTTTTTATTTTTGTGTATGTGATTGTAAAATAGGGAAAGTATATTTTGGAAAAAAATGATAAGGGGCGTCATAAAAAAATGATATTTTTTTTTTAAAAATTTTATTTTTTATTTTTGTATTTTTTGAATAAAATAACTTGTATAAAAATTAATTATTTTTTTGGGATCCATTGAATAATTAAATAATATATTTCAACTTCTTTGACTATTATAGATTCATTGGTGTTTTATATTTTTGGAAATTTCGATCTATTTTTGTGATGGAGAATCCACGAGCCGAACGTAGTATGGTACAAACCCAGACATCTGTTCCAGCTACACATATCGTTACTGAATTTACATCTAGATATAGATGTATGCTGTCAAACAGAAAATCTGAGGTGGAGAAATTTGACGGGATAGAAAACTTATGTATGTGTCAATGTGATTTTTTGGATATTCTAACTCATATTGATTTATATATATATATCCATGGATGAAAAATGTACCAATATATCTAATTGTGATTGGAATAGACTCAATCGCCGAGCCTATGGTACAATATGGCCCTGTATGGATAAATATAGGGAATATAGTGTAATGTAAGAAACATAAAAATAGCATGGGGAATATTTTTGAAAACAAGTATATGGCCAAAATAATTGAAAATTGGATGTACCTAAGAAATAAGTTATTCATATTTTAGTGAAATAATTATATTTATACAATTAAGAACCTATACTGTTTTAGTAAACTCTAGGCAATTTTTCATTCTTTGGAAGTAAAATTTAGAGACAAAGATAATGCTATATTTTTGTTGAACTCTCTACTGGAAAGTTATGTTCACCTTAAAACAACATTGTTGAATGTTAAGGATGAGGTAAATTTTTTTTGTGTATCATATTATATAGTTCATAATGAGTACACGCATAAGGATAATTATGACCATAGGGATTTCCCATCGATGACATTGATAGCATCTAGTAGAAGATCATCTAGTAGAAAACCTAGTACATTCAGAAGTGATGAATAACTATCAATCTCAACAAGCATGTATATAATTATACTTATTATGAATGATGATTGTGCCTATTATCATCCCAAAGGGAACTGGATAATGGTTTTTCCAAAAATTGGGGAACTGAAGGAAAAAGATTCACAGAGAACTAATGGCGTTGATGATACTTCCCTCATTTCCACGAAGGTCAACCATTCATATGGTTGGATTCAAGATTCATTTAGCCCATCCCATAAGTTAAAAAATCAAGATTGGTTTTCAAATATCAAGTAATCAGATGATGTTGTAGTGATTATGGGTAACAACCACCATTTCCACACTAGAGGTATTGTAGAAATACGTTTGAAGGTGCATGATAGCATAACTCAAAACCATACATATTAAAGATATGTTATGGTATTAGAAGAGAACCATACATCCCTTGGTGTCTTGGATATGCTTAGTTACTGAATAACCATTGAATATTGATTCGTGAAAGTTATTTATTTTGCAATCCTTGTGATGAAAAGTATTGAGAAATGTTCATTTTGTTATTTTAATGATGATACTATTACATGTAGAGCAATGAAATTTGGTATGAGTAAAACTACTGGTAGAACATGATAGATCACATAGAGACCTTCTAGATACAAAAATTGGTTAGATATTCTCTTTCTATAGGGGAATATAGTGTTCTAGATAGATATCTTGATGTTTTCTATAGAAAATAAACGAACTATTGGAAGTCTTTAATAAAAGACTAAATAAATTCACTCTATAAGAATATGAAATGTGGTCTTGTTCATACTCTAAAGGAAAAGAACGTTTTTATAGGTATCATGTTTCAACATTTTTAGGACTTGATCAATATGTCTCATACATGAGATAAATATGGCAATCGAGATGTAAAAAGTAGCAATATGATCTGTTTTAGTGGCATGAATATTCGTTTGTGTAAAAATATGGGGTTATTTTTATTCAAGGTGGATATTTTAAAATGCTGACAAAAAATATTACTATTGAAGAAGACTTTAACCCAAAGGTGGGTGACCGCCAGGGCTAAAAACCCACTAGATGATACCCACAAAATATTTTTGGTGCCACTTTTAGATATCCTACAAATGGTGGTTCTTCTAAAGAATAATAAATTTAGCAGTTGGTGACTGCCTGTAGAAAACATCTAGTAACCACCTTTGTTTCATCCTTTTCATCCTAGAAATAAATATGTACTGTCATGGTGTGGTAATTGATATGGGAGAGATATATTGGGAATATTTACCTTATGTAAACCCATTTGAATGTGAATATCTACTATCTTCCTATAAACATAGGTCATCTGATCAAACCATGTTAATCATTGTCTGTGCTATGGTTTGTTTTGCTTCCCCGTTTCTCTCATATAATTGAGAGTATGAGTGATTCCTAAAAATAATATTCCCTTCTTCAATATTTTCCTTCATCACAGTATAAAGGATTCAATATTCCAACTTCTCTAAAAGAAAAAACCCATGATCTTTTACAATTATCCATCACTCGAATTTGTATCCCAATGAACCATTCTGAGGTGCTACAAAAGTGGCTTCAAATTTAGGTTGTGGTGTTTTTGGTTGGATTTAATAATAATGTTTACTCAGTTTATGTATAATTTTTTATGTTCTCTCACTAAAATGGTCACAATCTATTAGAATTTAAAAACATTGTCTCAATAGTTAGACCCCTTGAAAGTTATTTTATCTCAATCCCGGACGTTCTTCAAAACCATGGGTTTCTAGACTGATTCCCCCATCATTTTGAGGTTTACATTACAAATATGAGGATTTATCTCAATTTCAGGATTCAGTATCTCCCCTCCATGTTCTGGGTTGATCCCTCTATCATTTCCTATGAAGGATTATTCAAAATCTTCATTATTGGAATTGGTTAATTTTAGATGAGAAACGATATCTATGGAACATGTGGATGGAATGTAATTTGTGATTCAAATCTATATTAACCCATTTTGGTTGGACATGTCCATGGATCCTTCAAAACTAGACTCTATAGTACCACTTTCTCAAGTCATCGCCTACCATAAGATCCCTCACCTTTTTATGGAACTTCTATTGTGCATTATACCATACACATAAAGGTCTGAACAATACACGTATTCCCATTTTACCTCTCCCTAGTGGAATCCACACTAGACTGAAGTCAAATAAATTCAATTCATACTCTTCCTCACATGAAGAAGATCAAATATTCAATGTGTAAAATGTGTGAAATTATTGAATAATATATTTATACATATGGAATGATGTATTACTAGGTTATCAAGTAAAAACAGACTACATATCTAATGAACAAAAACATAATCAATCACCTAATCTAGTTATGCTTAAACAGAAGCATCCCGCATCCCAGAATACTGATTCTTATAATAGAATAATGGTACATAATTTTATTCATGATTATCCATAGATCGATCAGATTATTTTTCTTGTGGAAGTCTAGTGTATCTATAGAGATGATAGAATCATCTGAACATGTGAACAAAAAGGTTGGAATTTATTATAATTATTTGTACATCTTGACCCCCTATGGAAAATGGGATTCCCATCATTGAAAATATCTTTGGTCTAATCTGGGATCATTCAACCGAAGGGACATACCATGTATCATAGAAGGTGATTTCAATATTATTTCAGATCCATTATAAAATAATGGAGGTGGAAATTGTTCTCAAAAGGAAATTCAAGATATTTCTTAGTCCATGAAAAAATTGACCTCATAGATATGGTTATGTGGGGGACCGAAATAACTAGGGAAATAAAAATTGAGGGAGTGGGAACACCTATATTTCTCTAGATCATTATCTTTCAAATTACAATGTGATGTCATAATCCATAGATGTGAATTTTTCTCATCCAGTTAGATTCTTGTTTGATCATTACCCCATTCTGGTTAAATAATATCCAAAATAAGAATGTGGTTACATTTTAATCTATAATATATAATGTTATGATATTCCAATATACAATAATGTGCTGATGAATTCTTTTTTTAATCCTATAAATGGAATGTTGTGGGTTTTAATTTACAACAAACATAGATGAATAAAAGGTGATCTTCAATTGTGGATCAACTATCAACCCACTCGGTACATGTAATTGGATGAGATTAATTTGGAGATTCGACCAATAGAGTTAAACTAAATTAATGGATAATATTTGGTGATGTTTGGTTATATTTCTCACAAAAAAACCATGTTATCATAATTTCTCCTCATGAATGATAATATGGATAAAGAACAGTCTATGATAAAATTTCCTAGAGATGGGGACTAAAAATATTTTTTGTTTCCAATAATGAATTAAAATTAAATGTATGATCATCATAGGTAAGATTATAATTGATAATGAAACCCACATTTACGACTGTGTTGTGGTGGGGTGTATGTAATAAGAATATTTATTTTATCTAAATTCATTTATTAACTCTCATAACAATGAGGGTATCCTAGGGGACATGATGATCATTTTCCCCATCCCTCACATCATTTATGAGCTTCAAAAATGTATATTGAATCTTATATAGAGTATACATAGATCCAATCGGATTTGAAATATCTAAACATATATAATGCACCTCGACCAGATGTATTCTCAAGATTCATAAACTTGATATCATATGAGATAGTTATGAGTGTCCTAGGGAATGAAGTCTTGTATTTTATTCACTGTGGTACTCTTTTCCAGGTGGCATGTTCCACAATATTAGTTTGTGTACCAACCAATAAGGACCCATTCAGGATTCATCACTATAAATAAATAAATATGTGCAATTTTACCTTCATGTTTTTTTCTAGCATGATCCATATAACATTTTCTATGTCCCCCCCACAAGCTTTTCTAGGACAGGCATGGGTTTGATAAAGGGAAGGAGATCCATGGATAAATATGATTTGATCAAGAGATGATATGTGATATCAATAACAAGGCCCCTAGTTAAAATATTGTGGTCAAATTATACTTGGTTAAATCCTATGATATTCATGAATGTAACTTTATTTTCAATCTTCTTACTTTATTTGGATTTTATTATTGATATACTAACCTTTTACTTATGTGTTTCATATCTACAAGTGTTTTAATCATTTTCAATGGGATAAACAATGTTTTTTCAAATCTGTCAAAGGATTTAGGAAATAAGACATACTATCTCAGTACATATTCATCTTATCCCGTAGTATTCTTACTCTCTTTATGAACAAATGTTTTAGGGGAGAATCCATCCTCACCTGTCAGTGTTAGATGACTTTTATTAGTATTCCCCAAATTATTATTTGGATTCAATGGATGTTTTTATAAATTTAAATAGGATATACTTCCCTGGTATCAATAGTCATATAAGAATATGAAATATGTGGAGGGAATCTATGAAATTACGATAAAAAATTTATATCTCAAACTTTTTTATATCTGGGATTTTAAGTTATATAAAAAACATTGTGGGGGTGAAAAAAGGAGATTCCCAATAAAATACCTAGGTTCCCCAATTTCCCTGTACAAAATCGTAATTCTAAAATTTCAGAAATTGTATAATAAAATCTATAACGACATCACAAATTAGAAGAATAATTTTTTACCATTTAGAGGTAGAGTCTCCACGGCATATCACATTCTACCCAACATCCCCATGCATTATCTTTTAGCACCAAAGGTTCTTAAATGCATTATTTGTAATACCCAAACCCCAGTTACCCAGAGTTGGTGCATTATTTTAATACATTGGTATGATTACTAGGAATCACGTCCCGAAAGAGAGATCAGTTTACCAGTCTTGGAAAATAGATTATATACATGAAAGTTACATTACACATTAGAAAATAAAACACAAAATAAATGATCCTTTGAGAATGCCATTAATCCCCTAGCTTAAAACTGATTATCAATCATAATACACTTCTTAGAATCATGTGAAAATTAAAACATAGGAAGGGGTGAGCTCTGATGCTCAGTAAGGATAACAATATAGCAGAAACGTTCATAAATAAGCATAAAAATTTAAGGAAATGTATATGTCTAAAACAAAAGCCTTTTAAACTTAATATATAGCATAACATAGAAATGATACAATAAAATAATTCCATTTACTTATTCACACTGATATTCTACTTGTCGAATAATCACATGCAATATCAATAGCCACTTTCATAATGATGGAATGCATATTGCTAGGCTTCATAACCACATAGTCAAGGCCTTGTGCCAAGACTAAAAATAAGATTTTTTTCAAGGCCTTGTGCCAAGACACTAGTTTTTTTAATTAGATCTACTGATGAATCGAGGATCTATAGCGGGCTTCACCCGTCACTTACTAAGTCCGATGCATTCCTCATATGAAAAGAATTAATCATAACATAAAAATTCATATTAAAACTAGCATACAAAATTTCAATGCTTTATCAATAAACCATCAATGGTATGAAAATAAAACAACCACAATCAAACATATCACAAAACCTTTAATACAATATTGAAGATTTGTATCATAATAAATCAACATCAAACAAGTTTAGAATCAATCAATGGATGTTGACATAGATGAAAATGATTTGTAAAACTCTTTGAGAGAAATATATCTTTTTCATGAAAACATTTAAAAGTCACAGAATTTAGAAAGGAAGAAATTTAAAGAAATTTTTGAATAAAATTTTCCCATACCACTTTTAATCTATATATATGAATAAACATTTTAAAAAGAATCATGTATATATAAATAAATCCTTAAAATGATTTCAAAACATGGATATTAATGAGAATGATTAAGAAGAATGAACATTTTAAACATTTAAAATGATGTTTTAGTAAAAAAGTCCATTAAAATAATACATTTGAAAACTCTTTTATGAAACATGGACATGGAAAATAAATATGTCCATATAGATACTTAGGTAAAAGTAACCTCAGATAATAAAGAGATTATGAAATTTACCCTTACCTTATACTTACATTAGTTGAGGGTACATTTAACCACCTATATAAAGACCGTAATAAGTTATTAAATTATACCAGAACCATATTAATATTTATGATACCATACATGATTCATTTATGACATTATACTACCCATTTAATAATAATTTCTATGTTAAATTAACATTTCGGGTAATAATCACTTTCTTTATCATACATGTTTTAACTTGTCACTCTTGATTTTTTCACTTAGATCATGATTTAAATACATAAAAAATATAAACCATGATTTATATATCATATATATTTAGAATATAAATATTTATAAGAGACATATATACGAAATGGTAAACACCGTTTATGGAGACGGTAGGTCGTACGTATGCATAAACGTTGTTTCTGTTTTCATATTGTATTGAACAGAACTAAGTGAATAAGATATATGTAATAACATAATTATATATATATCCAGTATAATTATTATGTCATATATTACATAATTATTAATGATATATATATTTTTTAATCATATTTGGAGGGCGAACGTTGAAAGGAATCTCATCGTGTCGTGGAGACCATAATCCGTATGTACGCACGAGAAAAAATATCATTATATTGATGGAAATATCATATGTAATTGGATGTTATATCATATATAATGAATAATTAACATGTTATATTTATTATTTACAATAGTTACACTCATTATTATACCCATCCAAATAAGGAAATGTTTGAATAACAAATTTCACCACGACATGGAGCAGGTAATAGGTACATACACAAGTATGGGGACTTTTCCATTTATTGGATGGATAGAATAATGAATATGGTTGTAACATTTTTATAAAAATATCTCAGTATATAGAAGATACTAGAGTTATTATTTTATAATGGAAACAACAGAGAAATAGAATGTGGAAGAAGAAAATAACTTGAAAGAGGTGATGAAATATTTACCTCTTCTTCGGGTTCTTCCTTTTGATTTGATCAAAAGGGCTCCATTGGATGGATTGGTGACCAATGGAAGGCCTCTTGGATGAAGGGTAGAAATCTGGGAGGATATTTTGGAAGGGGATGGTGAAGCCAAATTAATTTGAATGTGTGAATTTGAGAGAAGAGGAAGTTCCCTTTTATAAGAGAGGTGAGGGTCACTTTAGGTAAAGATTGAAATATTATTTTATAATAAAATAATTTTCGGTTTCCAATGGATCAAAAATAAATTATCTAATGAAAAGTTGTTTAGGGGTTAAAAAACACTCAAAAAAATAGGTTTCATACAGGTTTAGGTCATCATATTAACCATATCTTTAAGATTTAACTATTAGTTAAATAGTTTGACATTTACCATGTCTCTTTATATTTTTATATCACATTGTTAATAAACTTACTATAAAATTCCAATCAAACACCAAGTGGTTCATTAATTTAATTTATTTTATTATATAAGTCTATTGGCCAAACCTTAGATTTTTAAGACTATTATATCAATTTATAATATAATATTTGTTTTAAAAACATAATTATGTCAATTTTGACGCTATTTAGTATATGAATTTTTTTTGAAATCCATAAAAACATTATCACTTAGAATAAAATATATTTACCCAATCCTAACATGACATATTATCCTATAAAATTAGCATAATTCATCAAAAGTCTCAATTTACATTTTTTAGGGATATTTATAATATCAATTATTTTAATAATACATCAATAAGGTAATTACTGCATCATCATTGTGTCATAAATAAATTAAATTATTTAATTTCTAATAATTATAAATAAAACACAATTATGTATAAAATGTTTTTATATTTATAATGAATATTTATAGTCTAATTTATATTTAGTGTAACCCTATATTAAAAATGGTTTAGTTATTAAACATTGAATTTAACTCTTTTAACTCTTCTTTAAATAAAATAATAATAAATGTCATAATATAATCCACATGGACCAAAGAGGATCATATTTTATTCCTAAGGTTGTTTTTGGTCGATTAATACTAATCCAATATAATTAGGACATGTGTTAGGGTAATTATGATATCATTTTTACCCTTAATTACCCAATTTACTTTTAACTATTTTAAATAAAAGTCAAAAGTTACTATTCACAAAAAAATGGTTTTCATCTTATTGAAACGCATTCTACATAATGTTATTAACCCTATCTTTTGGATTTTTTTGTAATTCAACTCATATAAGTGGTAAAATTAAGCTTTATACAAATTTTTAAGTTCTCCTCGAAGGTGGGTAAAAGACGGTAAAAAGTTCAATAAATATTTATACATGTAATTTTATTATAAAATGACTCTAATAAATTACGTTTAACTTATATAGGTATTACATATCTATTTTTACTTAAAAGAAATTTAAATAAAATAAATAATTACTTAAATAAAAATTTGGTTTTAAACAATAACGTAGTGTTTTTCACTATTTATCAAAAATTGAATGTTATCAGAAAAATACCCTAAATTTACCATAAGATAATTTTGATATTCCAAATTCAAAAATTTGTTAAATTTTACCAAATTAAAAACATATAATTTTCATTAATTAATTTAAAATTAATTCCTGTTATCAAAACCAAAAGGCGAGTTTTTAAAAAGTAAAAACTATCAAAAGATTTACACGTGTTTATGTCAAATTTAAATGTGAAATTACTTATAATGACCGACATTGTATTAAATGATAAAATATAATCTAATTATACTTCCAAACCATTCAAATTCATAATTTAACACTATAAATTAAGTAGATTAAAAAGTTGTTTTCAATTAAAATTAATTATTTTTTACTATTCATCAAAATATGAAATTTAAAAGAAAAGTTCGCAAAAATTATCCAACCTAAAATTTTATGCACCGATTCTAAAAAATAATTTAATTCCATTAAATTTAGTATCTAAAAGTGTAAAATATTAGTTTTATAAAGAAGTCTCCATTAAATAAGTTGTATAATTGCATTTTTTTGAAAAATACTTATTTTATCTGAAAAAGAGAATTTGTCTATATATTATGTCAAAGAGACACAAAATATGAATTCTGAAATTATATGAAGTATATAAAATTCAAATTCTAGTTAATACTATTGATACCCGCTTTTTTGACTATTAGTTTGTTATGACATGGGGCGCTCGATCTCGGTGTTGCGTGTAGAGCAAGCTATTGAATTACTTTAATGAGATAACATACTATGAAATCTTGGGGTGTTACATCATTCATGGAATAAACAAATACTGACTTCATTTATTTGGGAAGAACATTGAGATGGAATAAATCACTGGTTTTCATGGCATAAGATGGATATTACATCTAAGGATGGAGGAATTAAAAATATATGTATCTCCAACACAGTGAAATTTATGAATGAAAGGTTGTCCTAGGGGGAGGGGCTATTGAGGGGAGGATGATTTGAGGAAGTTTAATTATGAAAACATATTGGGGTATTTTAGATATTTTGAAGGGGGAATTATTTATCATTATAGTGTGAATCTTGACCATTCATACATACACTTTGAGACCATAAAAAATGGATTGTTGGAAGGAGTGAAATTACATTATAGAATCACAATTGGTTTAGCACTTAGATAGGCTTTCCAGAAATCCCTATGAATGCAATTAACCTATGGATGGAAAAGAGATTTCTCATGTTTCTTCCATACCATATTTTATAAAAAATCGTAATCATTTTTTATGCATATTGAGATGACCTAAAGTCCATATATATACATTTATGAAATTAATCTATGAAGAACATTATCTATTAAGAATTTTCTAAAAGTGACAATGGCCTCGAGTGTCTTTAATGATTGGGGAGTGTTTATTTGTTGTAATGATTCTCCTAAAATTTAATTTTATATTCTGTCAAATAAACAAATATTACTAATCCATTTATGATAATATTAAGTGTACATGAATATTTATTGTTTGTAGATGCTCATATTGTGGTAATAATTGGGAAGAAACCTCAACACAATTTTTTTTAATGGAGAATTGGATCATGAATTATAGGACTCCATAGGTTTTTTATTGGCTTTACTAAATAGGATCCCTCATAAAACTCTTTAATAAATATTTGGGGTTCAAGTACATTACATTGTATATGAGAAGTATATAGTTATGATATTCCTCATGGGGTTCTTATACATGTGGAAGTAATAGAAAAAACCACTTAATAAAGGGTTATCATGAACAAGGATAAATCTTACAATCATAATCAAGATCAAACTACTTTATTTGACCCGACTCCTATAAAAGTGGGATGAAACTAACACCCTAAGGGTGCTCTTGGTGGAAATAAATAGACATTATACATTAATTAGTGTTCCACAGGGCTGATGGATTTGATTGTATTCACCCATAAATAGAATTAATCCCAATATATATGGGGCTTGTATAATGGGTGTTATGTAGGGTGGTGACATAGTTCAGGAATCAACATGATCAGTTATCATGTATTTCCCAGATTTCATTGATAGAGGAAAATCCTTTCAAGAGAAATTAAATTCCTCGCTTACAAGCCTTATACTTTTCTTACAACTAGGTTATTCTCAAGATGTTGTTGAAATGGAATATTATTTAATTCATCAATCACTTCATGGTATAGGTAATATCCACTTGTCTATTTATGATCACATTACCATGTGTTAGAATCTTATTCACAACCATAATAAATTTATAATCCCTTGTCTATAGGGATGATGATCTGCAGATTTACTCGCTAACATGTATAATATTAGAGGTATGGATGCATGTTCATCAATCCTAGGTCCCATCCCATGTAATGGAGTGTATTTGGTGAGAAGGGACAATCGTCATCTTTATTATTTTGGACCACCCAAGTTTCAATGTTATTATCCTATTTTTCCTCATTTTTATCCCTATCTGTAATCCTGACCATTCATCCCTTGAATAAAAATAAAAACTATTTAGCGGGTCAATGATAGTTTTAAAAAAAATCCGTATTTTTCACAATACACTCAAACATCATCATTTTATAGAAAATCAAAATATATCAACATAAGTTAAAAAGTATTTTAATTTAAAAAATTGTGTTCATTTAAGAAAAGAAAATTTATAAAAGCTACAAAAATTAGTTATAATATTTTATCATAAAAAATAACATTTTTTAAGGACACGTATTTTTTTATAGAATAAAAGACCATTATTTATGTTTAGTGAATGTTTGTTTAGAATTTGAAAAACAAATTATATTCCGTATGGAAATTATATATAATACATAATATATTTAATATTATTCATACCAACCTACTTAACATCTTTCTTATATTGTTCACATTTTAAAAAAAATATTTTCATATTATATTGTGGTTTTTTTAAAATATTGTTTTATGTAATGTATGATATCAAATAACAAATTTATATAACGATAAAAATATTATTAAATATTCATATGAAACATATTATTGTTGTTAATTTAATTTCTTCTTCTCAATTTTAACAAGTTCTCATCAGTAAATTGTTGGTCATCTAAAAATTCATCTCTGGAAAAACAAAACTGTATAAGGGCTTAATAAAATAACACATAAAAATATTAAAAGGGAAATATAACGGTCAGAACATAATTATGATTCAAAATAGAAGAACATTGGTTAGAATTGAAAATACATTAATGGTAAAAAATAA
Organism: Viscum album; assembly: GCA_963277665.1. Classification (NCBI taxonomy): domain Eukaryota; kingdom Viridiplantae; phylum Streptophyta; class Magnoliopsida; order Santalales; family Viscaceae; genus Viscum; species Viscum album. Next base: position 243,281,827 of record OY728153.1, on the reverse strand, counting down.
TATATAATTATATAGTGATAGATAACATTGATAAAAATAATGTGAATCATCATGATAACACTTATAATAAAGAAAAAAAATCATTTATCAATTAAAAGACCATTGATTCATCAAATGTTAATTTAATAGCATATTATTTTTCTTTCAAGATATGTTTCCAATAGTCGAGGGATTATTTTTTCATCGATTAATATAACACCATAAAATAGACTCACTTGATATCATTTCATTTCATAACCATAATTTCATCCATTTATTTTGGTTTGATAAATTTACATCTTACCTATTACTCGAAGGAATGAATATAAAATATGAGTTTTTGATTCTAATAGAACTCAAATTAACTTTTAAAAGATTATATGATCCTGAAAGGCATAACAAGATGTTGAATCTATATTTATTAAAACCAAAATGGTAATCATAAGTTAAGACAATAACCATAATGATTATGATTATATTAATAATCTTTATTCAAATATAATAAAATGGTATAATATAATTCATTCTTTATGTATGTTACCCTATATTCCAAATATCCTCAATAACCCCATCATGAATAATGGTTTTAACCTAAAATATTTTCTCAATCCCATCACATACATATCCAAAAACATAATATCAACCTATGAAATTAATATATTACTTTATAACTAAAGGATATATACAAATCAACCAAGAAAAACATTCCAATATATGATGAAAATTCTCCAAATAACATTAATCATCAAATAAATTCATAACTACTAAAGAATTTTTAATAAAATGTTTTTTCCCCAAAATAAAAAATTATTATTTTACTATAATTACCTCTCAATTATGTACATATCAATATTTAAATTTTCCAAAATAACATGTTTTCTAATAAAATATATCCATTACATTAAATCACATTTCTATGTATATTGTAGAGTTACACATTTTCCAGTGATTCCTTAAATAAAAACAAATTTAGAACAATCTATATAAGATTTATGATTCCTCTAACCTGAATACCATTGTTAAATAATACCCTAACATCATGATTCTATATTTATAACCCAAAAATACATCAATAATTTACTTCAATGAGTTTAGTTACATATTCCCATTGGAATTATTATTTTTATTAGAAGCATAACTCAAATAATGACCAATTTACCCATAATTGCGACATTTAATTATTTATGGGTTTATAGGTTTAACTATATTTATATAGATCTTGTTAACCATACTGTAAGAACCCAGTTCTTATTTTTGAGGTATGGGCTTCTTCTTTTTCCTTTTTTCCTTAAGTGTTTTTGAGAAAATACGGAAAATGGGAAAAAATCCTAAATTTTGGAACTACACACAGTGTAATTTTCCACACGACGTGTACTTTTGGCTGTCTGGGATAGGTACACGTGGCGTGTAGCCATGTCGGCGACGAGGGGTGTAGAAACCGACTACACGCCGTGTAGTGGTACCTTACACGCCGTGTAGTCAGTCGGCAGACCTAAATAGTAAGGCGGTGGAGTAGCCGCCAGTTGGGCGACAGTACACGCCGTGTACTCGGGAGTACATGTCGTGTACTCATGTCGACAGATGAACAGTGTTGTGGTGCCGCCAGATGAACATTTAAATGAAGGAAGTACAATCCATGTACTCAGAAGTACACACCGTGTACTTTTTTTTCGGCTTAAAATAGACAGTAGCCTCTTCATTTGGCAGAGGAGGCATTTGAGCCATTTTGGAGCCAAGGACGACGGCTGAACCTTCGAAGATCCGCCTGGTGTTCGTCTGGAATCCGATTCGGCTTCGGATGATCTCTTTGGAACCGTACGGGTAGTCCCTTTCTCCTCCTTAATCCATTCTTACCAATTCTTTACTGAGGGATAGTTATTTACGTTTTAATGTGTTTTGTTCTTCATCAGGTCTACGCCATTCTTGGGCGTTTCTGGAGTCGGCGTTCGGGTATAACTTTCGTTGGCGTATAAGGTAGGTGGCTCGATGTAAATTTCAAACTGTCGTGCAGTTTTGTGCGTTTTCATGCCATGAACCCATGTTAGGGTGTTGTGTGGATGATGATTTTGCTATATTTAATGCCTATAATTCCATAGGTGATTAATTTGTGATAATAAAATACTGGTTGGGATCGTTGCTTGGATCCAGAACCACCCCGGGGGTGTGTTTCACTGTTTAGCCGTTTGGCCAGGATACTCGAGGGTATTCCTTTAAAGTAGTAATTATAGAATTTCCTTGAGAGGAATTTCTTATTTACTGCATTTTTCATGTTGGGCATGGCCCGGTTACCTGTTTAGCCTGAGGGCGTTTTTGTGATTAGCCTGTGGGCACTGCACTATTTAGCCTGTGGGATGTAGTTATTTCGGCCCGAGGGCAACTTCTTCCGTGCCTGTGGGAAGCTGACTCTATGCCTGTGGGTGACACTACCTAGCCTGAGGGAAAACTCTATTATGTCTGAGGTCAGATTCTTGTGTTGGATACTTGTTACCCGAGGGAAGGAGTTTACGTGTCTGAGGACACTAGTTGTTTACTTAGAAATTCACTATGGTGATTTCTTATATAAAATGGATTAAATGAATAATTGAATGGAAATTTAACCGTTAAGATAGTTACTTTGTAGTACTACTTAATTTATTGCATTTTACCACTGCACACTATTGTTTCATGTTAGCACGCAGTTGGGAACGTGCCTTTGGTGGGTGCCTACTGAGATATATTTCTCACACCCTGTTTTAGTCATGATTTTCGGCTCAAACAGATTACGTTTCTGCAGGTGTAGATAGGGGCAAGAGTCCCTATATAGGTAATTGACTGTTTTTAAGGAGTAGGAGGGCATGGGATGGAGCTTAGGCTCGCGATGCCGCTGCCAGCTGTTTTCTTTGCTTTGCTGTACTCTGCTTTTTTCTGTACTGTATTGATGTATAACATGTTCTGGCTGTTTTATTAGAACTTGAGACATGTAGAATCACTATTTATACACTATTTTTTGTATCCACTGCTGTTGATTATTTCAGTTGTGTATGGTTTACTACTTCTGCCGTTTGTTGTATGTTTTAATTAAATTCCGATGCGCTACAATTTAACAAATGAGGGCATAGTTTCCCCACTATCAGACATGGGACCTCGCTGCTAGTCGGCAGCCTCTGGCGTTTGGGGAAATGCGCTTGAGGTCACGTGGCGAACTGGGTTCGGGGCACCCATTGAGTGGAACCTGGGTCCGGGACATTACAAAGTGGTATCAGAGGAGTTCTTTTCATTGACTTACTACAGGAGTCGTAGTCAGGGATATGACAGAACGGTAGTTGGTAATAAGCTGTGCTCGAGCTTAGCTAACCCGTGTACAGGGAAAATCCAATTTACCTCGTGTTGCAATTTTAATGATTTTGCAATTTACAGTTGATTTTTTTGCACCATTGGGTGACACATTTGAGATTGTGCTGTTTATAATTTATCTGTGGGTTCTATTTAGTTGCAACCCGATGAGATGAGGGTATGTCGTCTCATGCATCATATAGGCACATGCTAGATATCACATACCATGAATAGTTTCTATGCCATATAGGTGCATTAGAAACTGAATGATGTTGTGATAGTTTATGTGTGAGAAAATCATGCTATTGTGATAGCTGCTCTGATAAAAATACCTGCTGTGTGATAGGGTAATTTTATGTGAGCCTGTTTATGAAATGGATGCCAAAATTCGGTTTTTGGGATGTATGGGCCCCCATTTACCGGAATTTGGTGGATAATTGGATGTTTATTATTTATAACACAGATAAGATGTCAAACTTTGATTCGTGGGGAGTATGAACTCCCACAGGTCGGAATTTGACACTTAGGTGTTGGTTTCAGAAATTTCTGGGTTCCGGGGAAGTTTCTGAGGCATACTGTCTGGAAAACCTAGAATATGCACCGTGTAGGACCTCATACACGCCGTGTATGTTATTCTGTTTGGGAAGAAAAATAATCTTTTTGAATACACGCCGTGTACCCAGAGTACACGCCGTGTAGTCTCTTCCTGTGTCACAAACCGTGTTGGCGGCGACACGGGGAAGGGAAGAGCTTGAGAAGAACACGCCGTGTAGCTTTTGTACACACCGTGTAGTGTTGACCCAAAGTTCGGCCATGTAACTAACAACATGGGTCAGTGAAATCCTTGACAGAACACACTGTGTCAATGATGGACACGCCATGTAGTGTGACCTGGGGACTCGGCCGTGTAACTAACAACACGGTCCGGTGTCACCTCTCCCTGAACACGCCGTGTAACTTTGGGACATGATGTGTAGTCTTTTCCGAGGACAGACCGTGTGGTGTTAGCCGTGTGGATGGGAAACGGGGTGCTGCACACGCCGTGTACGGGAGTAACACACAGTGTGGTGTTAAGCCGAGTAGTCGGCCGTGTCACAGACGACACAGGCAGTTGGAAAATAACACCATACATGCCGTGTAGATTATTTACACGCCGTGTAGTTTTTATTGAATGGAAGCCATGTGGCATAGCTGTGTATAAGGACCTGGTCATGGGAAAAGAATTCAACTACATGCCGTGTAGTCATTATACACGTCGTGTAGTCTTGTTTTGAAAATTTGAATTCCATTTTCCTCTTGTTTCCTTTGTGGTTCCATCGGTTTTCGGTCTTAATAATCTTGAATCTAAGGTGTGCCTTTGACCTTGTAGTGTCATGCCGCCTAGACGACCACGAGTTGTTCGCCAGGAGAGCGGCGAAGACTATACTCTAGAAATGGCGGTCCATGGGCTACCAGTGGATCCTCCAGCAGAGCTAGATGCGGCGCCAGCTGTTATACCAGACATAGGCGCGGAGGCGCAGTTCCGTGAAGGCTTTATGCGGTTCATGCAGAACTTTCAGGGAGCACCGCAGGCTGCCACATCTATGGAAGAGCTGACACATATCTTCCAGTAGCAGCATCCGCCTACGTTTTCTGGGGATGACGGACCACAAGCTATGGAGTCTTGGTTGGGGTCGATGCAGACTATTTTCGAGCATCTTGAGACACCTCCAGGGCGGAGGGTCAAGCTAGCGATGTATATGCTTCGTGATTTTTCCAAGAGGTGGTGGGAGGTTACCACCCAGTCAAAGCATCACAGAGACATGGCGTGGAATGATTTTCAGGTAGTCTTCTATGAATTCTTCATTCCCAAGACGCTGAGGGCAAATAGAGCTCGAGAGTTCATGAATCTGCAGCAGGACGCTGTTTCGGTGATGGACTATTCTTCTCCTTTTACGGAGCTTCAGCACTTTGCACCCGTGCTGGTGGGTGATGAGCCGTTAAGAGCCAGTTGTTTTGAGGATGGTCTTTTTTATGACATCCGAGCTCTAGTGAATTTTTTCAGGTTTCCTACTGTACACGGGATTGTGAACCAGGCGTTGATTATAGAGAGGAACCTGCAGTAATCGAGTGGTGTGGGCCAAGGCGGTTCCGCACCAGTTACTGGTATTATTTTTATTGGCAAGAGGAATAGACAGATGGACTTCTATCAGGGTGGCATTACCAGTCAGAAGAATGCTTCAGGTGGCCAGGTTATGTGCTACCAGTGTGGTAGAGAGGGGCACAAGAGGCCGTAGTGACCATGTGACCCAGTGGAGTGCCGAGCTTGTGGCAAGTTGGGTCATCTGCATCGCTTATGTAGGGTGTTTCCACCAGCTAGTGAGAGGGGTTCTGTGCAGACTGTGCGTGCGGGAGCAGGACCAGTGGCTTCTTACCAGTCGGAAAACTGGAATACGTCAGGGTGTGTAGGCAGAGATTGTGGCCGTGGCCATGGTAGCCAGACACCAGGATCTCAGAGGCAACAGGGCGGGACAACTCAGGGTAGCCAGGCTGTGTCGCAGGGCCGCGACACTGGGCAGGCATATGCAGTGCAACATACCCAGCAGGAGCAGGATCCCGGACCTTCTACAGTCAAAGGTACTATTCTAGTAGCTTTTGTCTTATCTTCAGTACTTTTTGATACGGGTGCTACGCATAGTTTCATATCTGTACCCGTTTTGGAGAGCCTTGGGATTTTTGTTTCTACTTCTTCCGATATCATGATGATAGACACTCCGTTGGGGACTAGAATGGCTCGTGTGCGTCAGTGCAAGGAGTTCCCCCTTGAGGTTGGAGGGTGTCACTTCCATTGGGACCCCTATGTCTTGGAGATAACGAGCTATGATGTCATTCTCGGGATGGACTGGTTGGTTCCCTTTCGAGCCTTTGTAGACAGCTATCGTCGCAGGGTGCGTTTCACATCACCAGAGGGCGGAGAGTTTCTATACAAGGGAGAATGGGATGTTCATGCAAGTTGAGCTGGACCAGAGCATCATGGGCGAGGTGGAGTCACATCCCATATTGCGAGTTTGTATCTGGATGAACAGGGGACTTTTCAAATGGATTTCCCTACAGTTTTTGATCGTTTCAGGGATGTATTCCCGAACGACTTTTCAGGTCTTCCTCCGGAGCGTGAGGTGGATTTCTCTATCGAGCTTGTGCTAGGAGCAGCACCGGTGTCCATTCCTCCTTATAGGATGGCCACTCCTGAGTTGTAGGAGCTCAAGAGGCTGTTAGAGGAGTTACAGGAAAATGGCTTTATCCGACCTAGTACTTCTCCTTGGGGTTCTTCGGTCCTTTTTGCGAAGAAGGCGGACGGTACCCTCAGAATTTACATAGATTATCAGAAACTGAACCAGTTGACGGTCATGAACCGATATCCTTTGCCAAGGATTGATGATCTTTTTGAAGAACTTCGTGGAGAACACGTGTTCTCGAATATTGACATGAGGTCAGGATATCATCACCTACGTGTGAGACCATCGGATTTACCGCTTACAGCTTTTTAGAGTAGATATGGTCTGTACGAGTACTTGGTTATGCCGTTCAGACTCACGAACGCGCCAACAGTTTTCATGGATCTGATGAATTGTGTGTTCCATCCGTATCTTGATTCTTTTGTTGTAGTATTCATGTACGACATCTTGGTGTAATCTCACACTTGACACGACCATGTCACCCATCGTGAGATCATATTGAGTACATTGAGAGAGCATCAGTTATATGTTATTCTCTCAAAGTGCCACTTTTGGATGGACCAGATTCACTTCCGGGGTCATATCATCTCAGAGGAAGGAGTTGTAGTAGACCCAGAGAAGGTGAGAATAGTATTTTCCTGGGAGTAGCCTAAGAACATGTTTGAGATACGGAGTTTCTTAGGGCTGGCTGGTTACTACAGACTCTTCATACATAACTTCTTCCACTTAGCAGCACCGTTGACGGGACTGACTAAGAAGGGTGTGAAGTTCGTTTGGTTAGAAGCTTGCGAGACAGATTTTCAGGACCTAAATGGAAGTTTGACATCAGCACCGATCCTGATACTCCCAGAGCAGGGGAAGAGCTGTACAGTTTACTGTGATGCATCAGGGATTTGGCTGGGAGTAGTTTTGATGCAGGGCAACCAAGTCGTTGCGTACGGGTCTCGACAGTTGAAGCCACATGATCAGAGTTACCCGATGCAAGACCTTGAGTTGGCTGCAGTTGTTCATGCGTTGCGCTATTGGAGACATTATCTGTTGGGAGAGAATTTTGTGGTTTTCACCAACCACAAAAGCCTCAAGTATATCTTTACTCAGCGTGATCTGAATTTGAGGCAGAGGAGGTGGGTCGAGTACCTACAGTCCTTCGATTTTGAGCTTGCCTATACACCAAGTAAAGGTAATGCAGTAGCCGATGCACTGAGCAGGAAGACTCAGATACAGGCGGTGCAGGAGGCAAGTAGTGAGTGGGAGCTCATGACTTTGTTCTCTGAGATGCATCTGGAGGTGCACGACAGTCAGGGGAAGAATTATCTTTCCTCATTATCTGTGACTTCTACCCTCCTGTATAGAGTGAGGATGAGGTAGCTATATGATCTTGAAGGCCTAGTTCTATGGGAGTCGGTGGAAAGTGAGGACCCTCCTCTTGGTTGGACGATATGCGGCGACGAGGTCATGCATTTCCATGGACGAGTATGGGTTCTAGGGGATATACGCGAGGAGCTGATGCAGGAGTTTCATGCTTCGGCTTGGGCAGTTCATCCCAGGGTTACAAAGATGTACCGTGACTTGAGACGTCAGTACTGGTGGCCAGGTATGAAGAGAGATGTAGCTGGGTTCGTTACGAGGTGTCCCACCTATCAGCAGGTGAAGGTAGAGCATCAGAGACCAGCTGGGATGTTACAGCAGTTACCCATTCCATAGTGGAAATGGGATGATGTCGCGATGGATTTTGTGACTGGATTGCCATGGTCACCTCGTGGAAATGACACCGTGTGGGTCTTTGTGGATAGACTCACGAAGGTAGCTCACTTTTTTCCGATCAAGGAGACCTTCAGAGTTGACGAGCTCGGTAGGCTATATATGCGAGAGATCGTACGTCTTCATGGGGTCCCTTGTTCTATCATTTCTCATAGGGACACTTGCTTTACGTCTCATTTCTGGTAGAGTTTTCAGAGGGCACTGGGAACACAGGTGCTTCTGAGCATAACATACCACCCTCAGATAGATGGCCAGTCAGAGCGTACAATATAGGTACTAGAGGACATGCTGCGCGCATGCATCCTAGACTTTGGGGGCTCTTGGGAGAAGCATATACCCTTAGTCGAGTTTTCCTATAACTATAGTTTTCAGGTGACTATTGAGATGACACCATATGAGGATTTATATGGTAGGCCATGCCGATCACCTTTGTGCTGGTTAGAGGCAGATGAGGTAGCTTTACTGGGACCACAACTCATGCAGGAGACATCTGAGTAGGTCCAGTTGATTCGGAAGCGGATGGCTACCGTGCAGTCTCATCAAATGTCTTATGCTGATCGTCGCAGACAAACATTAGAGTTCGTGGTTGGGGATCAGGTTTTCTTGCGTGTTTTGCTGAGGATGGGACACAAACGGATCAGGAGACAGGGTAAGCTTTCACAAAGGTATGTGGGGCCTTTCAAGATTCTAGAGAGAGTCGGGCGGGTTTCCTATCGGTTGCAGTTACCGCAGCAATACCGAGCCATGCACAATGTCTTCCACGTTTCTCAGTTGCATCTCTATCATTCAGACCCATCTCACGTCTTTCATCCTAAGGAGGTTGAGCTATAGGCAGATGCGTCCTTTGAGGAGCATCTGATTCGTATCATTGACAGGAGCATGAAGGTTCTCCAAGGCCGGTCAGTTCCTCTCGTACGGGTGCTATGGAAGCATGGGAGAGTGCAGGAAGAGACCTGGGAGCGGGAGGCCGACGTACATGCTGAGTGACCAGAGTTGTTCTGAGATTTATATTCGCCACCCTCAGAAGGGAAATTAGGGGACGAATTGCTATAAGGGGGGAAGTTTGTAAGAACTCGGTTCTTATTTTTGAGGTATGGGCTTCTTCTTTTTCCTTTTTCCTTAAGTGTTTTTGAGAAAATATGGAAAATGGGGAAAAATCCTAAATTTTGGAACTACACACCATGTACTTTTCCACACGCCGTGAAATTTTGGTCGTCTGGGATGGGTACATGGGGCGTGTAGCCTTGTCAGCGACGAGGGGTGTAGGAACCGGCTACACATCGTGTAGTGGTACCTTACACGCCATGTAGTCAGTCGACAGGCTTAATCAGTAAGGCGGCGGAGTAGCCTCCAGTTGGGCGACAGTACACACCGTGTACTCAGGAGTACATGCCATGTACTCATGTCGATGGATGAACAGTGTGGTGGTGCCGCTAGAGGAACAGTTAAATGAAGGAAGTACACGCCGTGTACTCAGAAGTACATGCTGTGTACTTTGTTTTTTCAGCTTAAAACAGGCAGTAGCCTCCTCATTTGACAGAGGAGGCATTTGAGCCGTTTTGGAGCCAAGGAGGACGGCCGAACCTTCGAAGATGTACCAGGTGTTTTTCTGGAATCCGATTCGGCTTCGGACGATCTTGTTGGAACCGCATGGGTAATCCCTTTCCCCTTATTAAGCCGTTCTTACCAACTCTTTCCCTAGGGAAAGTTATTTAAATTTTAATGAGTTTTGTTCTTCACCAGATCAACGCCGTTCTTGGGCGTTTCTGGAGTCGGCGTTCGGGTATAATGTTCGTTGGCGTATAAGGTAGGTGGCTTGGTGTAAATTTCCAACTATCATGCGGTTTTGTGCGTTTTCGTGCCATGAACCCATGTTGGGGTGTCATGTGGCTGATGCCTTTTCTATATTTAATATCTAGAATTTCATAGGTGATTAAATTGTGATAATAAAATGCTGGTTGGGATTGTTTCTTGGATCCGGAACCACCCCGGGGGTGTGTTTCACAGTTTAGCCGTTTGGCCAGGATACCCGAGGGTATGCCCTTAAAGTAGTAATTGTAGAATTGCATTGAGAGGAATTGCTTATTTACTAATTTTGACATGTTGGGCATGGCCCGATTACCTGTTTAGCCTGAGGGCGTTGTTGTGATTAGCCTGTGGGCCCTGCACTATTTAGCCTATGGGCTATAGTTATTTCGGCCTGAGGGAAGCTTCTTCCGTGCCTGTGGGCAGATGACTCTATGCCTATGGGTGACACTACCTATGCCTGAGGGAAAACTCTGTTATGCCTGAGGGCAGATTATTGTGTTGGATACTCGTTACCCGAGGGTAGGAATTTACATTTCTGAGGACACTAGTTGTTTACTTAGAAATACACTGTGGTGATTTCTTATATAAAATGGATTAAATGAATAATTAAATGGAAATTTAACTGTTAAGATAGTTACTTTGTAGTACTGCTTACTTTATTGCATTTTACCACTGCACACTATTGTTGAATGTTAGCATGCAATTGGGCACGAGCCTTTGGTGGGTGCCTACTGAGATATATTTCTCACACCCTATTAGGGTCACGCTTTTCGACCCAAATAGATTACATTTTTGCAGGTGTACATAGGGGCAAGAGTCCCTATTAAAGTACTTGACTTTTGCTGAGGAGTAGGAGGGCATGGAACTGAGCCTAGGCTCGCGATGCCACTGCCATCTATTTGCTTTGCTTTGCTGTACTCTGCTTTTTCTATATTGTATTGATGTATGACATGTTCTGGCTGTTTTCTTAGAACATGAGACATGTAGCATCACTATTTATACATTGTTGGTTATATACAATGCTATTGATTATTTCAGTTGTGTATAGTTTACTGCTTCCTCCGTTTGTTGTATGTTTTAATTAAATTCTGCTGCGCTACACTTTGACAAATGAGGGCATAGTTTCCCCACTATCAGACCTGGGCCCTCACTGCTAGTCGGAAGCCTATGGCATTTGGGGAAATGCACTTGAGTTCACGTGGCGAACTGGGTTCGGGGCACTCTTTGAGTGGCACCTAGGTCCGGGACGTTACACATACTCTTCAAATTAATTTGGTAAATTACTACATTTTTCCTCTTTATTTATTTATAAATAATCCTAATGTTCCATTATATAATTTCCATAGTTCCACATAAAATATTTTTTCTATTTAGGAAAATGAAAATTTAATTCTCTTTTTCTTTATTAATTGATCATTCAAAAGATTCTTTCCTTACATTATTTGGATTTTTCAGAAATTCCAATATATTCCAATTTTTAATCATAGCTATCTTAATATCATTTCTCGTGATCACAATGTGTTCACCTTACATTAAAATTAGGCTAGGACTCTCATTTTGGGAAGTCATTAAATTTACCATGAGAATTGTTATTGCAATTATTTTTCATATTTATCTATATTAACTAAAATGAATAATAAAAAATAAAGAAAATTTATTAAGATACAAATGAGAAATATATAAAAATATATTGAATGGACTATAAATTATATATATTTCTTGACTTCTCTATCTCTAGGTTTAAATTTAATTTATTAATGGCAGTGAATCCGATTATATTCTATTACAGATTTTTTTTTTCAAGTTAGTCATAGTTCTACAGGAAGAGTTTTTGAATATCCAAAACATGTATTTGATGAGTGACTGACCAGGTGTTCAGTAAGGCCCATTTTCATGCACTAGGTGACACTCGATTTAGTCCTGATGTAACTTTTATATGTTTTACCCCTAAGTATATGTGTTTTAGAACCATGAACACATGTAGTATCTTTATAGTGATGTAATTGTAAAAAAACCACATGCTCGATACTTCACTATGTTTGATGTATATTTTTTTATACCTTAGATGATCCTTATACTTATTATTATATTCCTTAAATTTTTTTTCTCATCCTAGTATTCAATGGACAAGTAGAACATTTAACTGATACCAACTATTATTACCAAATCATTTTACACATATCATTACATGATATTTATCCATAACATCTATTAAAAAAAACTTAATTATCATGTTTCCTAGTTTATTTTGAAGACTATTTTCATAATAACTCAAAGTAGGGGTGAAATAAACCATATTTATTTTTCTCTACATAATGAAATACTAAATCCTTATGATCTCTTATAACCTGAAGGGATAACATGGTGAGTAAATAGAAAAAATGGGTGAAATAAAAAATCCTAATATAGAAATAAATATGATATGAAATCATATAATGTGATCCAACAGTCTAAATAAATTTCTTAATAGAGAAGGAATATGAGTAATAACATGAAGAAAAATACAATGAGCATGGTATCATAAGATCAAAGAATAATTGGAAGTATGGAAACAAAAATATATTAAATAATTATAAGTCAAGTATAACTACTAAGACAACATCACATTGTGTATAGTCTCCCCATATATATTATTTAAACTCCATAATCTCTTAAATGAAATAACACGATACAAAAACATTACCCAACACATTAAAGGGTTATATAATTATCATCTCAACTATCAATTTTACTTCATACAAATTCATATGTGGGAAACATAAGAAAAGAGATCATATTTTTTACCAAAAGAATTACCTAAGTAATGAAATGGGTTTAATAATGTTGTCTCATAATATAATAAAAAATATTTTTAAAGAATTAAACTAGAAAAATAAGGCATGTAATTCTCTATTAATGGAAGACAATATAATAATGGAATATATTTATGGGACATTTATAATAATTGTATAATTATTTAATAACAATAATTGTTATTTCCATTGATGAAAAGAAATAATTTAAAAAATATTAAAAAAAATATCGAGTAAAATAAACATTCCACTTTGAAAGTATATATTTAAAAAATATTAAAATAATAATATATTATTTAAATTGAGTTATTTGAAAATATTCGTGAAAATGTGTAAAATAATCAATAATTAAATTAATGGTAATAAATCTAGGTAATTCTATACATCCTTATAAATTTTAAACCATTACCATAACATTTTATAAGAAAAGCCAAAAAGTTAATCATTCATAAAATGATGTAAAGATTCCATTTAACCATTTTTTCTTGTAAATTATTTGTAAAAATGTCTTCATTAATAATTTGGATAATATAAATACATTGATTAAAATAATTTTAGAAAATATTATTTTTAAGAATTTTTTTGATAGTAATGTGTAATGTTGTATTCTTTTATTAAAAAAATTCTCAATTATTATTAGTAAATAACAGTGAAAAAATTGTAAAATTACTAGAAAATTTCATAAATAACCACATGATATGAATAATAATGGGTTTTATGTGACATTGAGAAAATATTTTCCTTTACGGTCAATTCAATCATAAATAATCATGATTAAAATGAGAATGATGTATAAAACCTTACCTCTTTGTTAACATTTTAATTATAACCCCAATAAAATAATTAAGTGAAATGTAATATAAAATAACTTTACTTATATAGGAATTATGATATTATATTTAATGGGAAATTATATAAGCAATATAGAAGAAATTATTTTTATAAAAAATAATGTGTCTCAAAGATGGGTGTTTTGAGACAGAAACCCTTTCATCAAGTAAATTTTTTTCATGTATCTAATTTTTATATTTATTCAATATAAATTTATCAATAATTAATTTCCTGAAAGAAAATTTTCTAGTACTTAATTACTTATACATAAGACATTTACATTGTTTATTTTAATGATTCATTTAATTATGTAATCAGTTATGTGCATGTCTAGTGTATTGATGACACTCAGATCATTATTTAAAATGTCATCGGTGGGCTAACTATGGTAAAAGGGGTAATTATTACATCATCTTAAAAATATTAATCTTGAATTTATTAAAATATATATACAAATATTATCCTTTAGATAATAATAATTAATTATGGTTATGAAGATTGAACTATGTTATAATCATGAATATCGTAGGTCATACATATTTTTATGTAAATATTAAATCTTTCAAATATACTAATGGAAACATTGCAAGAATTATTTATCATTCCATAATTATAATATATCCATAATTTTAAAAATATTTACTTATGTAAAAATACATATACATTTAATGGGATACAGTAAAAAAATAAATCCCATCTCAACCCTAGGAGGTATCTCGCTATACAAACAGAGTGTTATTAATTTTCAATTGAAGGAAATGTAAGAATATAAATGATAAAATAAAATTAATTAATTATTAATATCTAATAAATTTTATAAATAAAAAATAAATAAACATTTATGAACAATCATGAGAGGAAATTATGGAAATATAATTTACACTGATTGAATAGGTGGTAGTCTTCCTTACACAAAGATAATGATTTCATATACAATTTGATATAGTCTAAGATATTTAATATTATTCCATAATCATAATTATATATTAGTATATATCATATAATAGTGTTATTATATTTTAATTATTTATATGTTATTGACATTGAAACAAGAAGTTGAAAAATGAAGGACGTTATTGAAGACTATTACCTCTTCTTCCGACAACCACATTAGGATTATACCGAAATCATTCCTAGACTGTATTTGTCTTAAATAAATGGTTATATGATGAGGTTGGAGAATAAATAATTAAATTTCTGTATTTATTTCTCAATCATAATTATTTTGAATATTTATAAATGAGAGGATAGGTGGTTCCCTATTATATAGGAGGAGGGGTTACATTAATGAAAATTCACAAAACAATTCAATAATGGGAAGTAATAATTATTACTAGTGCCTCTTTAATTTAAAAATATTTTAGTGATGGGGTCATAATTTCGAGCCTCACCTCTAATAGTCAATGTAATTCTGTTTTAAAAATTATTTCCTCTTCACCTCTAATGTTACTAATTTTTTCCCTTTTACTTTTTTAATACTATAAAAAATTTTCAATATTTTTTCTTTTCATTTTAATAGAAAAATTGTATTCAAAATATTATATAATTTAAATATTTATATTCAAAATTTTTAATCCATTTTATAAATGTAAATTTTTATAATATATAGAATTAAAATTAAAATTTAACTCTTAGGCATGTCCAAAAAATAAGGTTTCCAAAAATGTATTTTTTAGAAAAATTATGATATTATAATAAATATATGGAAAGTAGTCATAAATAAATAAATTTAAATAATAATTTATATAAAAATAATACATAAATTAATATTTAATCATTTATCATTCAGGGTTATTTTAGATAGTTATAATGAATAAACATTTTTCACTTTAAAGGAGTTTTGAAAATGAAATAGTTTTTTAACCAAAGAAATGATTATATATTGAAGTACGATTCCATAATTATTTTAATGTAATTAAATTTAATAAATATAACTAAATAAGAAATATTTTAAATTTTAATCATATTAAATAGTAAAGGGATGTTTAAATTAATTAAATTATTAATAATAAATGACAATTTTGTATAAAAAATTCCATTTTTTACAATTCATATAAAAATCTATATTTTTTAAAAATTACTAAACATTCACCCAAAGATAATTTTGATTTGATTATTTCAAAAAATTTAATCATTTTTTTAATTTTAAAAATTTATACTTATAACTTTTCCATTTGTTTGGTTTGGGAAATCACAAGAAAATTCATAAATAGTTAATTATTAACCCTTTTTTCCTTGAATGTTTGTTGAATGTTTTCATAGGAAAAAATTTTCTATTACAATAGTTATAAATAGTTCTAAAGTAATAAGTAATATATGATATCATTATTCATTTTGATTATCATATTGAGTTTTTAACTGATAACAATTTAATTCACCATTATAAGAACATATTTAAAAACTATTGTATTCAATTCATAACATAAAATGTATTTATAATCATAATGATGAAAAAACCGATAAAGATGGAATTATTTGTTATTGAAACTATCTTTGTTAAAAATTTATGTAAATCCCTTTTATTGACTATAGATTTAATTTTGAAAATGGAAAACTTTTTTCAATCGCAATTAAATATATTTTACACTATGATGGTGTAAATTAATAAAGACGTCATACAATTAGTTACAATAGAGCCATTGAAGTTAAAGGTGTCTAAGTTGTTGCAATAATTATTGTGAAATATGACCATTGGATGAAAAATATGATAGTTGGGGTTTTCTTATAAATACTCATTCATTCAAAGAGTTAGGATCATTAATTCTTATTTCATTATTGTTACTTTGCTGATTTTACTACTATGCGAGTCTTAAAAAAATTTCAAGAGTGAACATCTTTTTCATATACATTTTTAATTGTTTAGACTCATTTTTTTTAAAAAAGGATATCATATAAGGGTTTTTTTCATTAGAAAATTTTCAAATTGTTTTTCATAAGATATGTGATTATGATTGAGTTATGTCAGGGATAGGTAGAGAAGTAATCCGATCTTTGAATATGACCAAGTTATTTCAAGGACAGTAAGATAGAGACTACAATCCATCAGATCAAGGGTTATCAAGGATAGGAAGAAAGATAAGTTGATATTCGTATTGAGGGAATTAGTTATTATGAAATTAAAATCATTTTTTTAAATATAAATCAAGGGAAACCTTTAGAAACATTTTTTATCAACCATACTCTTAAGGTTAACAAAGATTTATTATATTCAAATAGATATATATAATTCTTATACTATTTAAATTGTTTTACTTTTTTCTACAAGTTATTTATTCCGATATACATGTATGTAATAGTTTTCTCCTAATGACACTGAATATGATGAAAAAATTATATTATACTAATCATATCTACTTTAAATCCAAGACATATTGATATAATTGTATCCATTTCAATTACAAACTTTTATCATTGATTTATTAATATAATTTATGATTATGATTCTTTTATTATGATATAATTGTATCCACTCTAAATAAAATACTATCATATTATTTATGATAGTAAATATTATTCATTTATATATGAAAAACACCTTGATTACAATACATCAGTAATCAAACTAAGGGGTAATAATGAATCCGTTATTTTTCTTAAAAAGGATTGTGAATTGGTTTATTTTAATTTTTTTTAAATCTAATGGTTTTGAAACAAAAATTCATCTTCATATTGTAATTAATCCATCTTGAATAAATTTAGTTGATCCTAATATCAACATATATCATATTTATATCAAACTATTGGTATCAAAGATGGATTCCAATGCTTATATACTTGCAATACATTTTAGATTATTTAAAGTTTCTTGTTATTTTAATTATTTTATAATCATTTTTCAGAAAATATTTGTTACACTAACATGTGTTTGGTATATAATATTTCTTTCTCTCTTTTAATGATAATATGACATAATGTTGGATCCATTTAAAATCATAATCCCAATAGAACACCAATTTTTTAGGATGATAATTAATAATATTGTAGGGATATAATGAAGACAATTTTAATTAAAAAAAGGAGTTTATAATTTTTTCATGTTGAGTGGTGATTAAAAAATACATGATAAAGAAGTTAGAGCCTTTAGTAATAATAAAAATATGTATTATGAGTTGAATTACAATGTCTGCAATACATTGTTATGTTTAATGATTAGAAGTATCTTAGGCCAAATTTTATCATGTGATATAGAAAATAGTATTTAGAAGATGTAATAATTTACTCACTTCGGAAAATAAATAGTTGTAGTAATTAGGGGAGGTCTGTTGAGACTTGACTATCAAACTTTTGAGTATTAACCTGGTGAATTATTTGATAAAATGCATCATAGGTTTTAGAAATTACTAAATATATTACACTAAATTGGTGACAAATTATTAGATGATGATATTATTTATGAGAGGATAATTGATATCTTTCCCAATGACTGGGAATCTAAGAGTAACAATGATGATAAAATAAGGATGGTTAGTAATATTACTCTGGATAATCTTATTGAAACCATCTGGTATAATGAAAATATATTAAAAAGAGATGCAGAGAAACATAATAAAAATAGTGGAAGTGTTTCTTTGAAGACTATTTTCATACCCAAATGGTTCGGTCTACTGAAAATTTGGTAAAATCCTCAAAAAATAAGAGATTATCTATAAAATTAGACTCAATTTCACCATAAAATATTGAAGGAGAATTACCTAATATTTCATGGATGTTGAATAAGATTATTGGTAAAAAGGCTTTTTAGTATTGAAATAAGAAAGGTAACAAGGAAAATAATGATAATAAATATTCTAATGTTACTTGATATGAGTGTATTCAATCTAGACACACCACAACAGATTGTCCAAAGATAGAGTGTAAAGATAGAATAGACGTGAATAATATTGGAAATTGGAAATTTTTTTATTTTATATCTCTATTTTAATGAAATTATAAAATATGTTATAAAAAATTATTATTTTTTAAATATTTGTTTATGAACTTATATTCGGATCAACTCCGACATATTCAACTGATTCTTTTGTGGATCATATGAAATATGAGTTTGAGATTAGTATTATTGGTGGGTAAATTTTTTTTATTGGTTTTCAAATTTCTCAAAGACTATAAGGTACTTATATATTTGCATAGTTATATTTAAATTATATTCTTAAAAATTAAGTATAAAACAATATTAAAAGATTTAATTTTCTCATCAGTACCTCAAGTATATGCGGTCTTGATGAGGCCAGGTAACCAGTTGATCAAACAACTTTTATAAGAATGATAGGAAGTTTATATACTTAACTGGTTGTTGACCATACATAATTTTTTCTATATACTTATGTGAATTATATCAAGAGAATCTAATGGAATCTTATCTAAAATATTTAAAAATAATTTTTTCTCTCTGAAGGGTACTATGAATTTATGACTTTTCTATTCTTGTGGAAATGTTGTTGAAATAAATAGCTTTTCGTATACTGAATTTTGTGGTTATATAATATATTAGAAAAATAGTTATTTAAAATTTCATTTGTTATAAGATTTATTTTTTTTCTTATAATAAACAACACTCGGTAGAACTTTGCACTGATGATGCTGAATAAGTAGAAGTTGGAAGTCATTGTGATCAATCATGATGAATTCAACATAGAATCATGGATTAGGGAATAAATTTTACTAAAACTCAAAAAATAGCTGATAACACTAGTCTCATTTTCTTGTTTAAGAAATCTAAACATCACCATCATGAGAAACACATAGATATTAGGAATCACATTTTTAGGGATCACACACTCAAAGATTATATCATTTTACAATTCATCAAAACTCATGAATCACATGTTGATATATTAAAATAACCATACTTTTTGATAGATTTTAATACAATAAATATAATATAGGAAAGATTAACATAAAGTAATAATTCATATATAATTATTATCTTATACATATCCTTTCAATAAGTCACTCCTTTCCATATTGGAAGTACATATGATTATTGGTTTTAAATAGTATTAGTTTTATAAATTTTTGATTTTGAAATACTTTAACAAAATTATTTTTTCCAAACTCATATTTCTTCACAAAAAGATAAAATTTACTATTCTTATAAGAATCATCAGACTCATGAAGTTTTAAACATTGTATGTAATCTTGTATTGAAAACAATTGGAGTAAAAATTATTCATAATAAATAACTTTTTGTATTCAATTTTCATTTCATAAATACCATATCCTATTTAACTTATCAAAATTAATTTATGATTTCTTTGAAAACATATATATATTTTTTATTTCTATTATATTAAAAAAGAAAATTTGTTATCACACTGATATGAATTCTAAATTCTGAAAGGTATTCTTCTTATATTTAATTGGTTGTAATATTTCATTACATTTAATATCTTTTTTATTGTTACATTTTATTTTATATTTTATAAAAAAATCTCATTCAAAATTGCATTGTTTATCAATATGATATTGTTTTTTAGCACCAAAGTTTAATTATTTAAAATATTCAACAAATAATTTTTTTTGATAAATTAGGTAAGATCAAATCTAAAATGTTATATTTTTTAAAAAATTGGAACTATCATGTAAGTTTCCTGTGTGATGGGGTTCCCCCTTGTCCCATATAAGAAATATTTTCCTCCTTTAGTTTATTTTCTGCTGTATCCAAATCAACCAATCAGAAACCTTCCAGTCTGAATTTCATAATCACAAGTATCTTCTTAAATTCAACTCTCACAATAATAGATTATGGTTATTGGTTTATATTTATAGAAAGGTTAGATGAGGAAAAATTTTATGATACGCATGTTTATATTATTAATAAGATCATTTAATATCATGTATGAGCATCATTAAGTGTAACTAAATCAGATGAGGATCAGGATATAATAAATCTTGATATAGGCTGATAATAATATAAATCAATGGTGTTTCTAGTTGAGGATAGAAAAAAACGATTCAACCATAATTTATTTAAAAGGATGTCATATTTCATATAGAAAAGAAGCTTCTTTTTCTTGGAATACCATCTTAAGGAGAATATTTCTATCTTTCTAAAAAAATTCTTGACAATGTTGGAACATTTGATAATAATAAAGTTGACGATTCTTTGTCTGATGATTATGGAAAGGCTAGGAAATTTCATCACATAACAACCAAAAATTTGATTATTCCACAATGGATGCAAAGATTCTGGAAACTAAGAAAATGGGATCCTGATACCATAAAAGCGAATGATTTTTTTATTTTGTATTTTATTTTCAAAATTGGAAAAATATATCTCCTTAGATAAATCATTCTTATAGTTAGATAATTATTCCTTGGGTCTATTAAGTCTCAAAAAACTATGTGTTATTTAGTGTTAACTATGTTATTTCTTAATTGAATGACATTTTTCAATATTTCAAATAAATTGGAGCTAAAGAAGATGAAAATTATTCTAATCTGTGATGATACTCTCTAGATAATATAGAATATTTTCGATAAATAACAAATTTTTTTTTTAAAATCAATGTGGGTCCACTTTGGAAGTAAAATCATCTCGGAAAGAAGAGAAAAGTTCTTGAAAGAAGAAAAAGAATATTGTTCAAGGTGAGAAATTACTAAAAAGAAAAGGAGAATCTTTAGAGCCTTAAAAATATATGAAAAAAATAATTTTTTTGGATTATGTATATAAAGAATGGAAGAAGAAAATGTAAGAACGTAAAGATTAAGATCCTTAATTCATATTTGACATAGAAAAATCATTAGAAATAAATATTAATGGTTCCTAAGATTTAAAAAAATAAGTAAAATAATTGAAATGGAACAAGATATCTCAAGGATTAATAATTGTAGATTATTTGATGAAACGAGTGGATAAAACCTCTTAAATTATTACCCTACCTCCATCCTAATATATTCGAATAAAAACAGTTGTTTTTTAACTTTTCAAGAAACTATGATGGTTTTTTCCAAACAAACTTATTGTAATGAGAAAAAACATGCAAAAAATGGGGACCATTTGTTAACTCCAAATGCTCAATAAAAATTACCAGAACCAGTTGTCGCTATTAAAAATGATTTATGATCAGAAGAAAATCTCTATGAAGAGATTCAAAAATAAATTGAGGAATGAGTAGTTGGAATTGATATGTTCGAAAAATATACAGAATTCCTTGATGGAGAAGAAAATGTATGTAATGAATTCATAATAGAATATGATGTTACTGATATTGAAGATGAAAAAAGAGAATACAATGACGAATAATAATAATAATAATATAGTGAAGAAGATGAATATTATGATGTAAATAAAGATAATGATTAAGATGATCAGTCTATTATGTTTTCCTTAATAATGTCACAAGCTTCATCATCAGATTTAGCTACCATGTTAGATGAAAAAGAAAAAATCTAAAAGTACTGAGAAGAAAAATTCCCCATCAGTCAAATTAGATGAATCATCATCCAAGAAGAATGAAAGTACCTGAATTCAAAAATATAGGATTATAGAAATCATTCTGTTAAAATAAATGTTGATGATGAGGATATAATTAAATTTTATTATAAAAAGAAATATGGAGAGGGAGTTGAAAATACAATTCTAGAGAATGATGAAAACCTAAAAAATGAAAACAAATGGAATTTGTAACCTCTTATCTTAAAATACCTAAGATTGAAATATCTGATTCAATGAATATAATCCTTATTCAAGGATTTTATTACATTGTTTAATATTTACAGATATTAGATGGAATTATCACATTCATTCTATAATGAGAAACAATGTTTTCTTTGATTCATGAAAATTAAGTTAGTAAATTAGATTATATTATGGTTTTATTATATATACTAATTAATAATGAGGATGATATTAGATTCCTTAGTGAAACATATCATTTTCATATAAAGTCATGTAATAAAGTGTTAAAATTATCTTATAATGTTGATATAAATTTCAAGATGCATGATGAAAAAATTCAAGTTATTAAAAAAATTATGGATGAATCCATATATGCTTTCAATAAGTTATCCAAATTTATGTTTGATAGGGTGAAATATTCAGAACAAATTAGTAACACAAATAATATCCATACCTAGTAAATGAAAGAGATAAATGGGAAGATAAAATACTGGTAGATACATTTTTTAAGAAAAAAAGTTAACAAGATAAAATCATTAGTATGAAAAATCATAGAGTATACATAGAATAAAGACATAGGATTCCATAAGAGAAACTTTCTAACCCATATTAAGTAATATAAATCCCTATATAATAAATGAAATAGTTCATATAGATTAAGATACTTCAGATAAAATTTATGAAATGAAATATTAAACCATTTCCCATTGAACTATTGTTGTATTTGTTTGTAATAATTTTTCATCTCATTAAAATTGATGTAATATAATCTAATTGAAATTAGATTAATGTTATTTTATGTATATTATATAATCAATTACATCATCATTTTGATTCATATATTTTATTTTCTATAACCCATTTTAGAATATGAAGCACTTTTCACCATTTTTTTGAAAGTCGCAATGGGGAGAAATAATCATATATATGGAAGAAATAATAAAATTTGGAAAAAAAAGTTTCTTTATCTGGATAATTCTTACACTAATGGAGAGAAATAAAATAAATAAATTGAATATGATACTTATGGTGAGTTAATTTTATTTATCATTTTAATTAGATGATTTTAAAACATAGAGGAATATATGTTTGAATTCGAAATACATAGTACTTAAATGATAATGGACATATATTTTTAAATCATATTTTCTATTTATGTTTTTTTGGTTTGTGATTTCAATAAATGTTGAGATTTGTGATTCAAAAATATAATTATGAGCCATACATCCCTTTATTTTTTGAAATCATGACCTATTTCTTAAATACATAATTACTATACCTTCATGTCCAAATTGTTTTTTAGAATATCTTTGCAGAAAAAATATTCTATTACCATACATAGAAAATTTTCCAATGTTTTCATGAATTCATGCCAAAGTTATTCATTTCAATTATCATAATGAGTATGGTGCTGATAATAATAAAATTCACCTTTATCAGAATAGATTTATGACTTATTGTCTTCTATATATAACATAAAAATTCGTTATAATTTGTCTAATGAATGAACTGATAAACCTAAAATTATACATATATAAATTATTATAATTACATTTGTAAGTAAATCCTTTGGATTGAATAATGTTTAAATTATGACTATGGAAAAATATTTTCCATCTTAATGGACATACTTTATATTATGATGATGTAAATTCAGCACAATCTGGGGCATTTTGTTACAAAATAGTTGTTGATGTGACTATTTTCCTAGCCTTTTGAACAAGCATAAAGAAATATGATTGTTGGAAATAAAATATGACCAGTAGGGATTTACCTATAAATACACAATCACTCAAAGTGATTAGAGCATCCATTACTTTTTTGACTTCTATTACATTTATGGTTTCTCTATTATGAGAGAGATCTAAAAATTTTCAAAATCATGAAAAACTTGTTCCTAAACTTTTGAAAATTTTTAGATACTTTTTGTTTTAACGGAATATACCTTTAGGTTTTTTTCTTCAGAACATTTTTAATTTTGTCATCCAATCAGTGAATATGATCAATGGATATTGGGGATCAGTATATTGATAATTCAATATGTGATATGATCGATGGATTGTGTTGATAGAAATAAATATATTTGGATCCATCCTATTGGAGGCTATTGGGGATTGGCAGACAGATCATCTAGTCATGATATAAAAATATTTTCTTATTATGGAAAGAAAGTCTTTCTTGTATGAATAAAATAATAGACACCTTTATCTAAGGTTTTTTCCAACTATACACTTAATTTTAAAATATATTTTTTCATTTAAAATATCTATAATTCATTTTTATACAATTAATATTGATTTACTTGTTATTTAGAAGATCATTATTCCATTCTACCTTTATGTAATATATTTATCATAGGGAAACTAAATATGAAAAACACAATTTTCATTACTAATAGTATCTACTTTGAATTCTATAGATACTCATATAACCGCATCCTTTAAAAATACAATCATTTAACTACAATTTTATCATATACTTTCTGTTTATGATTGTTTTTATTGGATATAATTTTTTCTACTCTGAAGATGATGTAATAATATTCTTTATGAATTTAATTGTTCTAATATGATATATTGAAATAAAATTGATTGTGAAACATTTGTTATTAGACTAAGGACCAACACATAATATAATCACTTTCTAATGTTTGGTTTTTGAATTGGGTTAGAAACATTTTTGAAACTAAATATTTTAAAAATAAAATTCAACACCACCGTCTTGTAATTAAAAAATCCTGAATATATTCTTTCGATCCTAATTAAAATATATACAATATTTATATCCAATATTTATAAATTAAAAATTCAAACATTTCCAAAAATAATTTATAATATTTTCTCATAAAATAAATAATATTCTTTTTTGAAGGAGACATAAATTATTATGGAATAAAATAATTTTAGTAATATTGGGTGCTTATTTATTAAGAATTAGTTAATAAATTTTTATTGATTATTAATGTTATATAAATTTAATTTTCTTATTAATACTATTTGTATCTACCAATGTAACATCTAGGTAATATCGGTCATGATTAAATAAAAATTTTATACTATTATATCACATGTCATTTACACTCAGTTAAATGAATTATAAAAGCTATATAAAATTAAAATTTATTTAAAGATATATATATATTCTAATTTAATGGGACGTTAAAGTGATATTATATTGAATTATCAATTTGGAACACATATATACATACATATTATGATTTTGATAGGCAAGACCAGGATTATATACCCCTACTATGCATTGGTTTCAGTTTTTACCTTATTATATACCATGTATAGAGCGTGTGCGATTATATTAATCAAATAATGATATTTTGTCTTGATGATTGGACTTAAATTATGTTTATGATGTCATGTTTTATATTTTTGGCACAATACCATGTATCCTATATGATATCTTTTCAAGTGATGCCACATCATTCAATATTATGATTGTAACCCATATCATGTAACCATTATATACCTATTGGCTCATAGATATTTTTTAACCATATATTATGCTTCATTCAACCCCTAAGTGTTATTTACATCTCATAAATTTCTTATGTACCTCCCAAGGTTATACTATTCTATTTTTGATGACTGATGGATCTTTAAGAGAATATTATGGATATTTCCAAAATTCTCACTATAATCATGTGGAAATTTGTTTTGAAATGTAAAAAATGTCACAAAGAAAATAGGCATCATGATCAGTTGGGATTGTATTATATGAACATTTATGTAATAAATCTTAAATTATGGTCTATTAATGATATGGGTTTTCATAAAATTAACTAATATTAGGGGTTTTTAAAAAATTAATATTGTCTAAATTTCTTAAAATATTATCTTTCACTCATATTTTCTATTATCTATTTATAAACACATCTACTGAAATATGTGAAAGATAATAATAAATTTGGATGAAAAGAAAAAATGAAATATAATTCGACAAAATCTAGATGAAAAAAAGCAAGTTAATGTTCGAACAATTTAGTTGCATCTCAAATCATCTCCATGTAAACATAAAAATTATATTAACAATCAATGAAGACATATAAAATTAAATTATGGTAATATGGGTTTCATTTAAATACCTCCACGGAAAAATTTTATGACATTCATAACAAAAGCGATGTGGTTCCCAAAATTTATGGGTCTATATGACTTTCATGATCACATTAGGATGGAATATTGTCTCTCAGAGCCACCTCCCAACATATATCATATTTATAATGAATTATATATATATATATATTATAAGAATGTACATACAAGACCCTTTACACAAACTAAAATAGAATGTTATAAAATTATCAAGAGATATTTGTTATGAATATAACATGATCAATCCAAATATCATAGAGATAATGTGATATAAAAAATGACTACTCATATAGTTAAGGATATATCGGGGTATAAATATTTTGAGGAAGATCTATGGGAAAAAGATTATTTGATGGGGCACATGTTTGCATATTTTTTTATTCTGAGTGATAAATTTCAATTGAAATTTTATTATAAGGGGGAAGAATGTAACTCCTTGATATTTTGGAATATATTTATCTATAATAAATAAATGTAATTAATATCATGTTTTTTCCAGAAAAAATAAATTTTTTGGAAAAAATATTATACATCATAAAGTGAACAACAATATATGGTATTTTAATAAAATATATGTTTTTTAAAAAACATTTTCATTTAGGAAATTATATTGATTGTAATTTTCTATTTCCACAATTTTCTTAACAATAATTTTTCCCCAAAAATGAATCATTTAAAATTGTATTCATATTATTAAAAATATTAAATGAAATTCAATAAAAATATATAAAATCAAATCAATCCTTATAAATTAGTTAAAATATAAAAATAACCTGTTTGAAAGTAAAATATAAATGGTTTTCTGAAAACCTTTTTATATGCTAGCAATGTTTTTTTATCCTACCGATTATATCAATCACTATAGATGAATTATTTTAAGGAAATAATTCAATAATAAATTAATTAAAGTTTTTTTCATCCCATTTGTTATTTTTGGCTGGAAATAAATGATAATAAATTATTTTTTTGGTAAAAATATTTTTTCATAAAACTTTTTTCGTTTCATTTTACATGAATTTATATGGACTAATTTTTCTACAAGTAAAAAATTATTAAGACATAATTATTTTAAATTTTTTATAAATTATATCCAAATATAATAATGAGAACACATTCATTTTTATAATGAGTTGTAAATATGTTTAACAATATCATTTAATGTTCAAAATGGTAAATAAGGGAGTAACATTTAATGATAAATTTTAAAATATCACTATAACATGATTAATTGGATTGGATGAAGCTATTGTGACCTCATAATGTCATTTCATTAGTCGTTTTTCCTTTTTTACTACCATCACATGACAATTGTTTTATTTTTGTTAAATTCAATATGTTTTTACATGTTTCCACCCACCCCACATATAAAATTGAACCCATGTACTCTCCACCGTACACCACTTTTAGCCTATTACCACAATAAAAACCATCACAATTATCTCTTAAATCACCTTATTCAAATTTCAAAGCTGTTGTTATTCTAAAAATATCATCCCACTGGGTCTTAAGATGATATCCATAGGATGATTCTCAAACATTAAGTATTCTTATACACCAAATACATCTATGATTATTTGTTCTTATATATCCACTAAATATTATACAAATATATTATATTAATATCATTAGTGAAATTACTACATTAAAATTTTTATATTTAAATGCAACAACAATTTTCATCCATTTTTCCATCCTATAATAAATGAAAAAATCTTTGATGTATATGTGTGTAATAGTACCTATATGAAGGGATGTGATTAATTTTTCATGTTCTCCCTACATGCATTTTCAAACTAATAAATTAATTGAATAAATATAATATTTAGTTATAAATAAAATTTTGGAAATATAACTTATTATTTTGAATTATTTTTATTTGTTAAAAAATAAATACACTACTCATGTGTATGTACAGACTACACTCTTAATAAAGTGATATAATTATTTTTTCTTAACCAATTTAAATGATTGGTAATATGCCTTCTTATGAAGATTAAATATAATTATTTTAATATAATTAATTCTCTATATATGATGAATCCATGAACAAGGTTCATGAATGTAACATCCTAACCATGCTCATTGGGTTGAGAAGATAATGGAATTATACTCGACCTTTGGCGACATTCCCAAGGAACTATAAAATGGAAATAAATTTTAAGGGCATCAAGAACAATTTGGGAATGAGTTTCCCTTATAATTAAAGAAACTAACCAAAAAACCCATAAAAAACAACAACTACATGATTCATGTCAATATTGTAAAAAAACAACCCCTTACCAAGAGACAATTATACAACCAAACCCACTTCATAATAGTTCCCAAAGATTAATAAAACTAAACCAAAATGAACAAATTTTAGAGTACCAAGAGGAAGAACAAACAAAAAACCCAAAGAAGCCATGACAAAATTCCACAACTTCACACCAAGATCCATTCTCCAATGACCAGAGTAACACCCAAGCATCACAAAGAACGCTAAAGAAAGGAGATTATTTAACTTTACATTATTTTTGGAATACAACATATGAAAAAGAACTAAAGTTCCAAAATATGTGGTTGGAAAAACTAATCAGTAGGTTTTTCCCAAATGAATTCTCTACAGATTATAGTAGTGTTAATTCATTTCAACCATGCATGCCATGATAATATCATTGGATACACCCACAAAAATGATATATCACTCCTATAATTGTCTACAAAAATATTTATATACCCAAATAATTATTAAGTGTATGTTCAAAATTAAAGGTTTTTTATATTCTTTGGTGCTATACATTTCATGATCTGAAAATCCATATCCTTGCTACCATCCCATATCAAGGAATAAAATAACAATTAATGCCAACTCCCAGACTGAAAATCAACACCAATGAATAGAAAACATACTGGTCTCACTTTTAAGTTAAGAACCAAATAAACTAACACCAATTTTAATGTTTTCCCCTCCTCAGTTTCTTGAGAATGTTGTGGAATGATACTTAGATTTAGGAAATGTTCCCAAGGTACCAAAGTCTAGAAATAAATGAATAGGGCCTCATGAATAAATATGAAATGAGTTTACCTTATAATAAGAGTAGGCAACCAAAAGATCCATAACCAACAACTACTACATGATGGATGTCAACAATGTGATCCAAACATAAGATATTTCCAAGAGAAAACCATACAACCCAACCAATTCCATAACAATTTCCGAAGATCTATAAAACTAAATGACTTTTATCTAGGGTCCATGTTCCATGTGGAATACTAAAGAAAAAACCCCATAGAATCCATGAAACTACTCCACAGGTCGAATCCAAGATCCATTCACCATTGACCATAATTCCATCCAATAATCACGATGAAACAATAAATAAATGAAATTATTTACCTTTAATTGTGTCTCAGAATACAAAATATGAAAATGAATCTAAGCATTAAAGTAGGGGAGAGTAATAATACTCAGTAGGTTTTACACAAATGAACTCCCAAAACACACCACTAGGATTTAACTAACTTCAAATTTATATAAAATAATTTATATAAAACAAAAAACAATCCAACAATTTCATACAATCCAAACACACCCTTACCAAGCCATATTACCCAAATCATCATGATATGAAGATAATAAAACAAACATACCATTAACCATTTTCCCAACACATAATCATACATCCTAATTTCACCTTGAATGGCTACATACATATTCAAATCATATATGTAAATTATTATTACCCAATATAGTACACCCCTAATGATAGAACATCACATACATGCCCATTAATTCCTATTTATTTCTAGTGGTACTTCACTCCCACCTTTTTGTGATGGTGGCCCATCGCATCCATTATCCATCCCATTTTTTATAGCGGTTATTCCCTCCAATTATCCATCCATTACAATACATTTTTAATCATTATGTCCAACAAAAAAGAAAATATTATTAACCAAAACCACAACAACACGTCAAATAAAAAATTCCAAAATCATATCAACAAACACATTCCTAGACATGATACCCAAAAATTCCCAAACCAAACAATCTATTAAGAACATAAACTATTCCAACAACATGAAAAATCATTTAAATAATCCACCCATTTATTGAAACACCCATAAAACATTTTCCATTCCAAACATCATTTCAATAAATCATTTTGTTTGTATATATATTTGAAAACCAATTTTCCATAAATAAACCAATACACCAAATTTAAAAAACTCATTTTGAAACCAAAAATGAATAAGCCTTAAAAAGATAACCTATGTTCCCCTAAATATATTAAATCAACACAAAATGGGTATCCACCAAGTATTTCACATCACAATCACAAAAAATTTCATAAAAAAGTAACCAATTTCAAATTATTTTTTCTAGTTTTATGAAAATGGAGAAGAGAGTGTATCCACCTACCATAGGGTTTGGAAATAATGACCCAACATACAACTGCACACCAAAACTTGGTGAAACACCCAAAAATAAAATTAGATCCATTTCTATATCATAAAAGATACCTAATATTACCATGTTGGGGATCAATAACCCCATATCTATATTCTAAGTAAGTGCATCTAGAATAATGAGTGAGATAGAGATAAAACTATTCAAAGGAGAACCAAGAAAACTCCAAAACAGGATACATACCAGAGGAGAATCACCTTTACCGCACCAAGGAAAGCCTTTAATGTCATAACTGGGGTTTATAGGGGTAGATGAAAGGGAGGTGAAAGAAATTTTATAGTAATACCATTTTTAAAAAATCACATTTTTTATTTCATGAATGATTAACTCTCACAATTAGTAAAATCATGTTCCAATTGTGTTACTACTAATATCTGAAAGTGTAATCTCCATGGTTTTCCCACACTGTTATAAAAAAAGTGAACCAACCATGTGAAATACCACTATCACAAGCTTCACAATTTACATAGGCTAGAAAGATAGTTTCTAAATATGTGCACCTTAACATTACAACACCCCATAGCCCTCTTCCTCAACTTACATAGTTTCTGAGATATTCTTTTTGGCTTCCCAAAACCATGATCAACCCATAAACCCATAGAAAATCTCTAGAACACTCAGAAAACCATTCTAAACACTATCAAACGTTACCCAACCACCATATACACATAACATTTCATAAAAAAGGGTTCAATACCTCTAAATTGGGTTTCTACAATCTCCCCACCATTAGAACATCTGTCTTTATAAGGTAGTGAACCTTCACATTGCTGAAATAGATCGTGATAGTGCTCGACCATCTCTTCCTCCCTATCCAATGTATCCCTTTGAATCAATACTTATTTCAATAAAACCCTAACTAGGCTGGTACTTTTAACATGCCAGAATTTCACATGCATATACACAATCTTATCTAAAAAATTCACCAAAAAAGAATTCCTCTCTAGCTTGACATGATCTTATCGAATCAAATGGTAATGATTCGAATGATACTTATTTAACTAAATATCATGAAACACATTATTCACCACACATTGCTTACCACCTCGAATGAAAATAGTCATTGGTAGTGAGTCATATACGATTTTTGAAGTCTCTAAGCTATATCCATTATATTCCTGATCAACATAATATCATCCATAATCTCTTGGATAGGGCTCAGCCAAACCGTTGAAGTCTCACCTGCTTCCACGCAACATAATGGGTAATGAAACAGATGCCCATAAAATGCCTCCAACAAGGCCATATATAATCAATCCCGAAAACTATAATTGTATGATAATTCCACCAACATTAATTTATCCTCTCATGAGCAACCAAAATCCATCATAAAAGACTACTAAATATCTTCCAATTTTTGTATTAGTAGGTGAAAGTTTTTTTATAAGAGATAATTTATAACAAGAGATGATCAATGATTCTCCACCTTCATCTCTCATCGATCAACACAGATTACGTTGGGTCCTTTTATGTGGTATAAGAGATAAAGTCTCCTACAATGAATTTTTGTGATTTTTTATAGAATGATATGTTATTATTGATGATTATAATTTAATTAATTGTAAATGGATCCATATTTGTGATGGATGAACTATCATATTTTGAAATATATAGTGTTACTATATAATTTTCCTCTTGGTTATGTAGTTATTTATGTTTGTATATATGGTTGTACTCATCATGATATGAATCACCCCTATAACTGAATAAATATTGAATTTTTAAATATTGGGTGAGCTATAAATGATATACTTTTTTTTAATGTTACAACCATAGAGTTCAATGAGTTTGAATATATAATGGAATCTAGGAGAATCTGAAAAGAATATGTGAAGGGAATATGAACGTTCATAATGAAATGTTTCAAATTTGAATATTTAGTAAAAAATATCTTGTAATTTGTGATTGTGAATATTCTATTGATTCTATTACAGTTGTGAGTGAAATTATAAGAACCATATGATGTCATGGAGAATATTTCAATGATTTAAATATTGTTTGAAATATCATACAAATTAATCCTGATAAATTTGATAGAAATATTTCATCTTTAGATGATAGAGATCTTACGACTCTATATTTGTATGATATACATATCTCCCTCATCACTTAAAATATATGAAGCTAAAAAAATTGTGAAGAATAATGAAGAGGATGATTCATAAATTTCATTCAATTTTATTATAATTAGAAAAAATATTAATTGTATTTATGATGAGGATGTTTTTTTAACTATGATAGTGAATATGTTTTTGGTAAATAGTATGATAAATTAATGTATTTTTTTCTAAAATAGTGATATTTGGCACAGAAAATTACAATGGGACGCTAGGGAAGATTTTTTTTTACAATGGGGACATTTGGAACAATGGTATAGGTTTTACACATTAAAATTAAGAAGAAAATTCATAAATATGACATTAATTCAAAAATATCATTTTTTAATAATAAAGAAAAATCTAAATCCAATCGTAGTGGAGTATATATGGATTTATCAAAATATGAAACAGGAGACTACTTTTTTAAATTTGATGATGATGATTATAGTGAATTAAAATATTCTAACGTCACTAATGATGCTGCTAAAAAAATTATTTCAAATGTGAATGATGAAAATTATATCTCATATTATAATATAAATCACATAGAAATTATGATAAATATATGGTTGAAATAATTTTTTTCAAATATTGTATGACATGAAAGTTAAATTATAAATTTTAGAATGGTAAATCTTTAAGAAAATGATTGATAATATTTTCATGATTAAGAATCCAAGAATTTAAAAGTTAATGAATATATGGAAATGTTTTTTAAGGAAAATAATAACATCATCATTAAACATGAATAAATGTCATAGTAGGAAGAGGTAAAATTATAACATGTTCAATATGGAAAAATTAATATTTAGTTAGTATTTAAAAAATTATAAACTAATTTTTACATTTTTTGTGAATTTCAATGAAATTTAAACCATATAATGGTAAATAAATTCACTATAAAATATTCATAATGAATATTCTCAGAATGAATTATACTTTATGAGAAATATGTACATAGAATATAAAAGTAATGCTAATCCTAGAAGGATAAATGGATTAAAAATATGAACAATATGTTTTTATTATAGCTGATTTTTTGAGGATTGGAATTAACCTATAGAAAATAAGAAATTCATAGGATTAATATATATAATTTATATTAACTAAACTATCTAGGTCAAGATAATAATGATGATGAAAAATAGAAAAAGAAATCTAAAAATTAAACAATTTACACAGGGAAATATTTCTTCTTTGGGTACTAATGTAATTATGGTTTAAATTTTCATTCAACATATAAGTTTTCCTTAACAATAAAAATCGCGAGAAAACAATATTATGATAGAGGAAATTTTTGATGGTGAGTAAACCCACTCAAAAGTGGAAACTAGAAAATATCAATCATAATATTTTAAATGGATTCAAACCCATAGAATCTATTTCTAAAATATGCTATCCATCCTGGAAATTTGAGTTATTTTTATTATGATATTATAACAACAATATTTATACAAATAATGTCAAAATCCATGTAAGAATTAAGTAAAATGAAAAATAAATGGCCTTAAATATAAAAATTACTCTAAAATAATTAATAAGGGAATGCCACTATATTTTTTGATATATAGTGTTCTTCAAAAATGGTCTAATATTTAAGGTAGTTGAATAATGTGAAATATTTAGAGTAAGGTACAATAGATTAGGTAAATTATAAATCCCTAAGAATAAAATTCATTGGATCTACTATACATTGGGATGAAATTTTGAAATCCAGACAAGCCCTTATTGATGAATTTTTGAAATGTAATTTACTAAATGTATAATAACATTGTGATGGATAAAATTTCATTTTAAAAATTCATGATTTTTTTGATGCGTAAATAATATGGTATGTTTCTAAAAGAGGCTATTTAATAAATGGATACTTTTTTCATGTTGATGATTCATGATGTTCATTATATCTAATAATGAGGGATTAAAATCAACTATGGCATAGTGATTGTGGCATAAGTCTCATATTAACATGATAATTTTTTTTGTATAATGTGAACATATTATTATAGATATTACTAAAAGGTGAGACTAATGTTTATCTATTAATTAGAAAGGGGTTATTTAAAAACTCTATATGAAAGATGAGAGGCATCAAACTAATATTTGGAACTATTATATTTTAATATTTTTGGTCCCTTGAGTAAACAATAAAAAAATAGAGAGCCATAAATCATTTATTTCCATTATAATACTACATGAATTAAAAATATTACATTTCTATAAAATAAATTATAGTCTTTTGATTTTTATATGATTTTATAGAAATTCCGAAAAAGAGTTAAGAATCATTACTAATAAAATTAGAAATTAGTTAAAAAATTTATGAAAACCAGTGATTTTTCCCATTATTTAGTTCCCAATAAAACCCCCAAAATACAGTTTTTCTTGATGAAGAAATAGTTTCTTGGTGTAAAATTTAGGAACAATTTTTATTTAACATGAGAGGTGTAATTATTTTTTATGGAAATGTATTAGAGTTGTTATTTGTGTTCAAAATACACGCTTCTAGAGGATGAAATTGTATATGACATGTTATAATATTTAAAATGAATAAATCTCACGATTTATTAACCTTGTGAGTTTGTAAATCCATACATTATTATGGAAAAGGTTGATTTTTTTTGGATGTATGATCAAATATGTGTTGATGAGATCCTTATTTTATTCCCTATTACTGGTAGAGAATATATATATTCTAATAAAGAGATAATAATGATAGTTGAATCTATATATGATAATGTTGTATACCTATCTGATTAAAATTCTTCTCTAATTTTTATAGTTTCAAAATAAAAGGATGATGATGTTTTTGAAGTTAAACAATTGGAAGAACACCCTAAGGATAACAAAAAATTTTATGTTTCTCAATATGATGATTTTGACTTGGCTATCTCAAATCATGAGAAACAATTACATTCATATCTTTATTTTTTAAAGAAAAAATGTATTTTTTTTCATTAGATAAATATAGATAATAAATTATCCCAAACCAAAATAACATCCCTGACATTTTTACACACATCTTTATATTCATAAATTCATCCAAAGAGAATTTATGATGATACGTTACATCAAGACTGTAATTATTTCATTAGTAAAGATCCAAAACCTATTAAAAATAATGATTCATGGGAATTAATAAAAAAACAAAACAACAAGAATGTGATTTCTGTAATGTTATAGTTATGAAACAAGTTTAATGAAAAATTTGATGTTATTTTAAACAATGACGATTGGTTTTTAATGGATACTGAAAAACTGATAAAATTTATTTTGATGAGTATATTTCTTAATTAGAAATAGTAAAATAATCAAGAATCATTCATTTCATTGATGCATGATATAGATATGATTTTTTTAGATTTATTTCATGTCCTTATTTCTTAATAGATATCAATTTAAAGAAGTTTTTAATAAACAAAAAGTTTAATTAGGATTGGGACTACTAATTTTTTTTAATAATTTAAAAGGATTTGTATGTTTAAATGCATAATTTGGAAATATATTTTTCTAAATTGGATATATTTAAAAGTATGTTTAATTTCGTGGAGGGAATTTTTTTTATAATACCTCATATAATATTAAATCAATGGGTATTCCACATTATGATTACGTATAATGATGATACCATATTCACGTGGAAAGATGACAGAACATGTTAAATGATTAATATGGAGATGAAAGTTTTTAGATTTCCATGTTGGGAGAAATGAATATGTTTTAGGATTAAAAATCATGAATATGAAGAAATATATTTTCCCATGTGAATTGATTTTTTAAGGATCTTCGTAGAATTATTTAGAAAACAGGAATCTATACATGCTTCCACACTGATTTCCATAGGGATAATGTTTTCATAATTCAGTTAAGTATTGGATGTATATTGTGGATGTTCTAGAATGTTTTTGGTATGTTTATTATATCCAACTAACAGATGGGTAGATATTGTTTATGTTCTTACTCTTTTTTCCATATAATAAAGTGAAATTAAATAATTTCATCTCATGGTTATAAAATTTCTTCTTAGTTATATCCATGGAATAAATAATTCTAGTTTGATATATGATATCCCATGAAATATTTATTATATTGTATATATAGATGAATATCGTTCATTTATTTTATATGAAAAAAAGCATAGGGAAGATTTTTTTATTCTATAAGAATTGAGTTAGTTTTTATATATGGAAATATAATTCATTTACTATTAGTACAACAAATGATGATTCTTTTTCTACCACATTATCTACAACACAACATATTTTAATGATGATAGAGTTAGAATACAAGTTTATTGATATGAAGTTTCCTCTTCTCTAGTTCTATGATAATCATAGTGTTATAGAACTTAATAAAAATATAGTAAAACATTCTTGTTTCATAATAATAGATATAACATATAACTTCATGAAATAGAATTTTGAAAATATTTAACTATATTTGGAATTTATTCATACAATAGAGATAGTTTATAATATTTTCACAAAATAATATCTAATGCAAGAATTTTACATGTTGGGTTAGATAATAATTGATCAAAATATCTCTCTTAGAAAATATATATTTTGGATATTTTTTACCTATCAATGCCCTCTTTCATATTTTTTTAATGGGTGAAAATATTTTGTTTCATAAATATATCCATTGATATACGATTAGACATTAACAAAATAAGTTATTTGTGAGGAGTTCGTAATAGGTATAAGCTTTGATTTTATTACTTCAAAACTATTTCAAATTATTTATGAATTAGATATAGGAATGTTGCACTAGAAGGGATAAATTTGTTTTAGTGATGTTTGTTTCATGTGGAATAAGATGACTGTGGAAAAGTATTTTTTATTCATTGTTCGTATTATGCATGGAATTATTATTCATTGATTCTTTTCTCCCCTACCCATTTTAGCCTTGAATACTTATAATTATTTGACATATAAGAAATTACAAGAATTTTTTTTTGTGATGTGTGTTCCTTATCAATAAAAAAATGGGATAAATTTTGGACACTGATGTTTGGAGGTGTTTTTGAATATATTTAACGTTTTTATGAATGGTATTTAATATGTTTGGATTTTTTTAAAATATAAATCAATAAAGAAATTTAATTTTTAGAATAACATGGGAACCTAATAACTTTCTAACAAAAATACAGTAGTTATACTATATCATATGATGATTTATGTGTATTTGAAATGTGCTGAATGTCTATAATTTTTTAAAAATAGGTTAATATTTTATTGGTGAATGTCAAAACTACTGTTTCATAGTTATTATAAATAGTTATAATATATTAATTTATGAATTATTTATGGAACCATTAATTTATTAGAAATGATGTAAATTTGTTCTGGGGTTAAATTTTAGTTTACAACTATTTTTGGATGTTCATAGGATATAGATTTCATCCATGTTGATCTTTTATTGAAAAAAATTTGATGCACTGTGAAAGGGTTTCTTGGATTATTCATAATGGAAAATATTATTTTTTTTAGTGTATTGAGTTACTAAGGAATTTTATAATTTTTGGATAATAGATAATTTTTTTGATATTTAAGGGCTAGATACTAAGGAAATCCATATTAGAGAAAGTCAAATGAGATAAAATCCAAATCAGAGAAAGTCATTATATGACGTTAATCAGATGAACCTTCAGTTTGTTTCAGTCGAGAAGATATATATGTAGTTTTTATTTTCATCTTTTATAACATATGATCATATATAAATTCTCCATAATGATCAATAAAATTAATTTGATTAATATAGGATTTGATGTATTTTATCAAATAGAGGAATAATTTTTGAATGTATTTTAAGATTTTCATACAATTTTGTAATGGAACATTTAAATAGACGTTATAAATGACATATATTTTTTATAAATATTTGAATATCAATTTCTTCAATGATATAATGCATTACCATATCAACATTTTATTATGATGTTTCCATAATAATACTAAATGTGATAATGTTGGGTTGACCATTCAATGTTTAAAATTTCCTAAATGGATAACACATGATTCCAGATGGGTCAACTGAATATTTTGATGATGTGGGTGAATGTGTTTTCATGGTACATTAAATAATTAATTTGAATCATTAAGAGTTATAAAATTAAAATATAGTATGAGGAATCTTTCAATTTTGAATATTCATTTTGTTTGAAAGAAATTTTTAAATATAACCCATTCGTATACTCTAAAATATGTATATTAGGATAAACTATATATTACTGTTAAAATATTATTATTCATTCATTAAAAATATAAAGTGTTTGATATTTTGTTTCAAACTAATATATTTTTAAAAAATTGTTCAAATGTTTTAGCTTGATTTTTCTATCGAAGGAATCTCAAAGTTTAAGATGAAGAATATGTTGGAATCTATCAGAACTATTGTCATCGTAGTAAATGGGGTGAATCCACATGAAAATAAATTATATATAAAGGAATTAGTTGAAAATTTGGAATATTGTTAATTTTATTATCAAAATTCACCAGGTGATCTTTCTTGATGATCTTTTTTAGTGGACTTCTCATATAGAAAAAATGGACAATAAAATTTTATGAATATTTTACTAATGAAAGATTCATGCAAATTATAATGTAGATGATATTCAATATTTATAAACATGAATGTGAAAAATAATATAATTAATGATGATAATAATTGATGAATTAAAATAAGAAAAGTAAAAAAATTTAATCCTATTGGTGAAGGTTTTAAAATTTCATTACAAAAAGAAATAATATATTATCTTCATGAAAAGAACATGAACTGTAGTTTTGAAAATAGTTAAAGATAACTATAAGGATAATACTTGTCTACTATAAAAATATTAAACATGTTTTCTTCAATTATTTTTTTATTGGATTAATTATAAACAATACAAAAGACCATATACTATTATAAAATAGTGACCTATACAAAATCATATGTTCCAATGTAATGTCCTTATATGATTTTTTTGAATAATATCATTTTTATTAAGAAGAAATTGTTTTTTGATAGTAATTTTTTTTACAAAGGATTGAAAATGAACTCACCCCCTCCCCCTATTAGTAGTCAGCATAATCCATGT
Organism: Viscum album; assembly: GCA_963277665.1. NCBI lineage: Eukaryota > Viridiplantae > Streptophyta > Magnoliopsida > Santalales > Viscaceae > Viscum > Viscum album. The sequence goes on along the minus strand of OY728153.1, from coordinate 243,241,778 downwards.
TGGTTCCTTTTACGTTATTATAATTTTTGGGAAATATTTGAATGGGTTTCTTTATATTACAAGTGGTTCTAGTAAATCTATCTAAATAAATGTGAAATAGATAATATCTCTTGATAAAATATGTTCTTAAATTTTATGTGATACTATTGAAATATGAGAATAAACCCACCATAATAGTATTGGGGGTGATCCAAGACTAATTAAATGATAATATAATGAAAAAATACACTATGGTATATTTTTCAATATGAGTGGCATGGATATGAAAAATGATCACTGAAATTATTATATATATAACCATTCCACAATTCCTATGATTTTTTTTATCTAAATTATATAATCTCATAGATCATATTTGATTACTAATGATTTCTCACACAAATAAAAAATGTATTTTGAAATTTTTACGAATTATTACACGACTCCTAAATTATGATCTATCAATGATTAAGATTGCACATTATATTTTATTATTACTCTATCATAGACTAACAAATTTCATTATCATTTATGTGATCAATGGTTAATTTCAATCGTGTTTATTAATACTAAGATTCTAATAACATCCATTATTATGTTTCAACATTCCCTTTTCTATGTTAATCTTGTTTAAGTATGATATTTTAATGAATTGAATTATGAGAGAAGAAAATAATTGATATTTTTACCACATTTAAGATAAAATTTGAATGTTAATCTTGTATTAAAAGTTACAAATTATTAAGAATTCCTAAGAGTATTTGATTATAGAATGTAATGAAAATTTACTTAAAATGTGGAAATATTTATGGATGTTTTGATTTTGAAACCTTTAGTATAACCCAATGGTATATCGATAGAAGGAGAATGACGCTCACTGAAGTCGTCGTGGGAGAATGGAAGAAAAACCCTAGCACCGCAGATCCGAGGATCACTAATCCTTGGTCTTTCTCCAAAGTAGTTGTGGGTAGATTTCCTCACTCAAAATCGAATACCTCTGATATCATTTCTCGAAAAACATATAGGCATATAGGTTTATCAGCCATTTTATTTTCTAAAGATGAGGTACTCATTCTTTACTCTTGTCTTCGCTTTGATCTTGTTGGATGTTTTGTTAAGAATCGTCCCTCACTTCTATTTCTGTGCAAAACACTAGAAAACATTGGTTTCATTAATTTTGATATTAGTCGGATGAATTAAACACATGTTTTATTTCGTTTTTATTCAGAGAACAACTGTTATAGTTTATGGATTCAGGGCTCTTGGTCCTTTGGAGGGTCGTTTATGATAGTTTTCAATTGTCTTTGGACTTCGACATTGGTACTAAACATCCCATCACACTTGTCTGGATTGGGTTCTCTAGTTTACCCTTGTATCTTTTCAAGAAGTGTGCTATCTTTTCAATTTCTAATCTATTTGGAATTCCAATTAGACTTGAATCAGCTACATTGAATCTATCTCGGCCTTCAGTAGATTGGATTTGCACTGAATTTGATATCTCGCACGAACTACCTTATCGTTTCTGGATTCAAAATGAAGATTCTGGTTTTATTTAGGACGTTGTTTTTGAGAATGTGCCAGCTTAAAATAAATGCTATTCTAGAATTGGTCATTTGATGACTAATTGTGAGTCTCAAAAGTTTCAACCTCATCCACCTCGTTCCAGGCTCATTAGGGTGGAAAGGACTACATCCAAAAAGGATCAAACAATAAGGAATGCTACTAACACACCACCACCAAATCCCATTGTTATCACTAAGCCTATCACTAAGACATTTTCCTCTAAGGGAACTCTTTTCAATAAGGAAGATATGATAGACACTCTTTTGGAATAGGGTGATCATTTTTATATGGACAAGATAGGTCTCATTAATCTTTCATATAATACCAATAACCATAATATGGTGATTTCACCCCTGATTGAGGAACAAGAGAAGCACCTTAAAGTCAATGAATCTCAAAATAAGGATAAGAATGATGCTTCTGATACTAAAAGCTCTTCTCATGAGGCTGACGATCAGCCTAGTCAGATTGAAGAAACCTATTTAAGTTCAATATCTAGAAAAGGAAAAAAATCCATGGTCGATGCTGATGGATTCATCACCCCCATTCCTAGAAAAACTACAAAGTGTAGAGACTATTCCCTAAAGGAAAAAACTATTGTTACAAGGTCTATGTCTCATTCCAAGATGGACAATTTTAATCCTCCAGTTCCCTAATTACAGGATGATGCCCCTTCACATCCCATAATTATAGAATAATCAGATACCTCCTCTTAATCATCTGACTCAGATTGCTCTAAGAGTGATCCTGAAAATGACCTCGCTTATAGGGATGCCTTCCAAATTGATAATAATTTGGATATCTCTAAGGAACTAGATTCTTGGATGGATGATAATGACATACATGCATTCCGAAAATAAAAGAATGGGAAAATAACGGCGGGAAACTACTTACAATAGAGGAAGAGAATGTTCCTTAGAGTGGTGGAAGAATTTAGAAGGAATCATCATTTTGATTTCAAAGATATTCCTTGGGAATAATAGTTGTTTGCAATCAATCCTTTATTATTTGATGTTTTGACTTTAAATTGCATCGATCTTGCTGGGACTTTGATGACTATTTTCTGTTTCTATATCTATTTTTGATCGTATATCATGGAAGATTGTATTCTTAGATTGAACTTGGTTGGTTGCCTTTTAGTCTGTCATTTATCAGACTTCCTAGGTGCTCTCAGAGACATATAGAGCATTGTTGTTGGTCTAACTTTTGGATCACATTTTGGTTTTCAATGATACTATTATTCTTACTACTGGATGTTGATTTTGTTCAAACGTGAAGTAGATTCTGCTGGACTACTCGGGTCTGGTCTGCTTGGTTTCCTAGGCGTTGATTGGTTATGAAGCTTTCTATCTATATCTTCTTGTCGTTTAATTAACACTACACTTATTTAGACTCTCAGTTTATACAGCTCTTATGTATGAAACATATTCACAGGGTTCATATTCTGATGTGGGGTGTGAAGGAGGTCATTATGGTCGGGAGTTTTTCTGTGTATTGCTGGAGTATCTAGAACCCCTTTTTTGTTCCAATGGTTTGATGCGGTCTGCAGTACAGTTAAGCTTGGATGGTCTATTTTTGGAAAAGAAGAATTCTCTCATGAATCAAAGAGCAGGTCTAGAAACTATTTTTTTCTCCTTATTCTTCATTTTATAACCTGAATTGTCTCTAGAACATGGTGATGGTGTAATCGTATTACACCTCGTGTTTCCATTGTAACATTTTGATTCAATAAATTCCCGAGGCATGGACTAGTTTTCCAGTTCATTTCACTTAAAAAAAATAGTATAACCCAAACCATTAAAATAGTGATGTTTAGGGAAAATTAAAACATATTTTCTCTCCAAATATTCAAGGTGTTATATATAAAGTGAGTATTTTTTAATTATAATTTTAATTTTATAATGAAAATGAAAAGATATACTTTTATTATCAATTGTGTATGAAACTTTGAAATAGAAATTTTCATTGATAATGAATGTAGGCCTTTTGGGAGTTACATCAGAATTATTATTGAAATAATTGATTTTTATTAAACATTAAATAACTATATATATAATTTATTTATTTTAAAATTAACATTAACCTAAATTTTCACAATATGAATATATTTTATATTTAAAGGCTTAAAAACTTTGGCCTTAATTTTATTGTGATGTATGAATCCCTATAAGAAATTAGGATTCACCAAATAGTTTAAATTAATGAAAACATATGAATAGTAATTTGTTTAAAATATCTATACATGTTAAATTTATTATCCAGTCCTACTAGTAATTAATTTTCAAGGTTTTAATTCTTGATTTTTTTTATTATTCATGGTTATTTAATAGCTAATAATTTATTTAACTTAAAATAAAGAAAAATAATATTGATGGGTGTATGTTATTAATATATATAGATTTTTTAATCTCAAAAATTTACTAAAAGTTTCATGTCCATAAAAAATATTATTATGATGTGAGATATATTTCACTTATAATTAATAATAATTTCCATGATATAAATATTATTAAAAATTTAATAATGTTTTTTATACAATATTTATATTTCATTATTATTATTTATTGAAGATAAAACAACATTAAACATAGATAATTTAAATTATAATTGATATATATATATATGATCATAGGAATAAAAAATATATTATTGTGATTATGAATTTGATTTACTCATATATGGATTGAATTATTTTTAGGGGAGATGTTTCTATTGAATTCGCATTTTCATTAACTTTTGAAGGAATTATTATCTGACTCCTGATTTGAACATAAATTTTTTATTCATCTAATGAAAAGGAAAAATTATATGGAATTTTTTAGGAATCAACAGACTTTACCTCTCATGGATTCTATTATAGTTGATATTTTATAAGGGATGTGATGATTGAACCAATGGTCACTAGAAGTGGCATAGAAATAATATAAAAACCATTTTATTAATTATAAAAAATTTGTGTGATTCCGAAGAAAAATTAGTATTGTAGAAGTTCAATTTTTTATGTGCAATGCATTCACATACAATAAATCTTTTAGATTTAGATCCACATAGTATCTTATCCAAAGTAATGAGTATGGGTGATCATATTCAATGAATTATGTGGCTTAATATTACACATATAATTAGTGGAAAATTATAATCTATATACTTTCATGGAAGAAAATAACATTCATCATGTTGAATGGTCAAAAACATTTGATCAATTGACATAATTATCCTCATTCATATGAGTTATAGTATTTTTGAAAGAATTTTTGGTGAAACAAGAGATATATATAGGGGTCCCTTTTATTCATATAATTTTGTAATGATATTTAATATTGAACATATACTTGACATGTACCATTTAAAATTGGTATGTACTCCATTTAAACTCTTTATTAAATATTTTCTTTGTTTGGAACATTTTAGATAATTCAAACAGTACAATTCTGATATTTAATATCCAAAAATTGTTGTAGACATTATATTTTCATATTATCATGCATATAATTAATTATAAATTTCCATTGGTATTATTCACTATATATATAATTTACAACAACTCTTTATATTTATGATTTATTTTATTTTATATTTATTTGATTGGTTATAAATATAATGTTAGGTAAATTTTTATAAAATCCTTATTAATGTCATGTGATTATTTTTTTCATTTCATAGATTGCCTGGATACATTGTGGATAATTTCCTTGTGTTAAGATCATTTTATTTTAGATGTGTGTTACCCAAATAAGTAAGAGGGTAATTATTATTATGTGTTTTGTTAATTAATGGAGTAATGTGTAGTAATTGGAGTTTAATACAATATTATAGTGATTTTGATGTTGTATTTTTTGAAAATTTTATTTTTCAATTATTAATATTAATTGTAAATTTTATAAATATATGTTGAGTAATTAATTCCATTCATTCATGTTGGATAATAAAATATTTCTATAGTAAATGAGAGAAATTTAAATATATAGAGACTGATTTTTAATCAACTGTGATGGTGTATGACATTTACACTCTTCACCATAAATTTTACATCATATATTTAGTATTTCTACTAAATAATAAAATTTAACTTATAGGTAGATTAATATATAGTGATATATTTATATTATAATTTTATAGTTATGATGAATAGTGATAAGAATATTTTAATTTATATATGTGACATAAATTTATTTATAATATATTCATGAATTTTATATTGAAATTTATATATTCTAACCCGTACATAAAAATCACATTTTCTATTTAATTCAACTATAATTTACCTTTATTCATAACTAAAGATACATTTAGTGTATATTTGTAGATAATTTTGACTTAATTCCTACATATCAACCCACAAGAATAAAAATTATGTAAAACATTATCCATTTATTCTATAGTACAATTTTTTTTAATGAAACATGAAAAAATTTCATGAAAATTCATCACAACATTCAGATTGGCAACATATATTAAATTAAACATCTATACAATCCAATGGAAAACATTTATATATTTAATATGGTCAAAACATATCTGTAAATGATATACAAGATAATGGAATCATTATTCCAAGAATACCTTATAAAAAAGAATTTATTTTCACAATGATATACCTTTCACTCGTAAATAATCATGTATATACTTTGTCAAAACATGATTTTTAAAAATAATAATAGAAATCATAAACCTAAACATATATGTATCATGGGTAATTAATTAATTAAAATTTTAACCCTTGTATAAAACATATGATTTGTAACCTTGAAGGATACCTTATAATGTAATCCTCACAGCTACCTTATGATAAAACCGTCACAATTACACTGGGAATAACTATTACAGTAAACCATAAAAATATACATACCCAATTATTTGGAGGGAGATATAGGTCTCAAAATAAATCATTAATAAATTCATAATAAGAATAAAATATTCATAAAATGTGTAAAATTTAATCATAAATAAATTTCATTTTAATTTTGTAAAAATATAAATTTAGAAATTGATTTTTAAAGGAAAGTACCTTACATGATGTTTATCTTGCACAAAATATCATCAAACATAATTTTTAATGGTTTAATTAGTTTTATTAATATAGTAAATAACCATAATAATATTTATAATTACTTATATTTTTATATTATAATATATTTCCCCCCATTTATTAACAATATTTTGTTATTTTCATTATTTTGTGTGCATTTATTTCATTGGTTCAATGGTTTTTTCATCATGTATATTCATGTGGAAAGAATGAAAAACACAAAAAGTGGAATAAAATGTTATTAATATTTTTAAAATTTTGTAAATGATACCGTATTAGTTTTTTAATGATATTATGATGAATAATTATATAAAATATTAATTAAAAAGATTTAATTTATTTTTGCTATTTTTATGACCATTAGGAATTTATTTAATTTTAATAAATATTATGTTTATATATTGGTTATAAAATATTAAATAACTTATAATATGTAAAATAAAATATTATTTACAAATAATTATTTTTTATGACCATTCTTGAAGGTGGTAAAGAAAAATGAAAACACATCGTCCATGATGATAGTAAATCAACACACAACGAATTATGTATTCATTTTTTAGAATAAAAGGAGAATAAGATAGTTATGATTATTAATTTTCCATTATCAAAAAAATTCACTATACTTTTGATAATGTATTTATCATGTCATGTTTATGATTGAATGTGAGGAGTGAATAGAAAAGTAAATGAAATTGGAAAGAAAATCAAAGAAAATCAAAGTAGATTTTACATATTGAATTCTTCTCCATGAGAACATTTTTAAAGAACTTGGTTTTGTGTTTTTGGTGTATTCATAAGGTCTTGGACGTGTGGAAGATGTTTATGAAGGTAATAGGATAGAAATTAAACAATCTACATCGATTTTAGGTGTGAAAAGGAAGGGTGGTTATAATGTTATTAACTGTGAAGGGGATGAGTGTTTTCTCATTATTTTATTCATTAGATTATTAATACGTATCAATGCTATTAATATTTCATGACTTATCAATAAATATGTAATCATAATGTTAGAGGATTTGATATTATGGGCTAACATATTCATTACATCATCCATGACTTAATGATTAATGAATATGATGAATACCATAAATTATCATATTTTACAATTCACCAAAATTTAATGTTTTTTATAAAAATACCAAAAAAACAACCTAATGATTTTTTGACCAGTAGAATTACTAACCAAACTAGATTTTATTAAAATAATTTTCTAAATATGAAAATTTTAATTACAAAATAAAATAAATATTTTTTAAAAAAATTGCCAATTTTTAAATTATGACTAATTTTATAACAATTTGAAAAAAAAACTATTTTCACATTAAAAATCTTATAATCATAAAAAAAAATTAATTTATGAATCTATTTTATAAATATAAATTTTATTACATATCATTATATTAATTATGAAATTGAAAAATAAAATATTTGTTATAAAAATTCCAATACATAATTTATTATTTTGAAAATTCTATTAACATTATCCATGATATAAATATATCATATTTTAACTTATAAGATTCATAAATTTTATTAATACTCTCATAAATGTGGTTTCTATTTTATTAATATAGATTAATTAATTTCTATAAATACAACTTATATATTTATACATTAATAATGAATTTAAATATTTTATTTCAAAATGAAAAATATATTTTACATATACCAAGGTTGTAACATTCACCACACCTTCCGGAAATTGATCCATCAAAATTTTTATTTTCTTCGTAAATAGATTATGATACCTTATCCTCATATCATTTTCAGATTCCCATGTTTCCTTATCAATGATGTGGTTTCTCCATTAAACATTAACCTAGTGAATTACCTTATTCCAAAACAAATGCTCTCTACGATGAATAATATGAAAAGGTTTATCTTAATAAGAATGGGTTTATACAAACTAACCTACTCATTGGATCAACATATTAGATGAATCTATAATATAAATTCATAACCTAGATTCGTGAACAAATTATTTTCTAGAGATAAACACATAGGAATCTCTAATCAGAAGGAAACTTGTCCAAATTTTCCCAGGGTTTCAAAAGCCCCAATGAATTGTGGACAGATCATTACAGTCCTTCCAAAACACATAAAAATTTTCTATGGGTATATTTTAATGAAAAGATGATTCCTGACATAAAAAAATCCATTCATCCTATTATATACATGACATTGATGTCTAAACTGAGCTTTCCTCATGTGTTACTAGATCATATTAACTTTTATAGATACATCCTCTTCTAATTTTAGTCTAATAAACATCATTTACACAATTTCATCACAAAATAGTAGATTTCAACACTAAGTCAATATAATTCTTCATAATGAGTCATCTAAATACTAGAATGAAAAATGTTTTTAGGAAAAAAATAAAAAAGATATATGTTGGTCTGAAATTCCATGGTAATTCCTTTTAAAATCTTGAAGCATAACCACTAATGTCAGAATTGTTCACTCTTAAAAACCATCATATTTAAGATAAAATGATATTCTAAAATTTTGTGTTGTTCCAAATGGATTCTAAAGGCCTCTCCAAAATATATAAGTGAACCCAGGATAACGGTCTGATATAATGAAAAGAGAAACACCATGTATCTTAATAATCTCTTTGAGGTATAGTTTTGAATATTGATATAATGATAGAGTGTCATCAATAGGAATGAAATTTGAATATTTCATCAGTCAATCAACAACAACCAAAATTTCATTATTACATTGAGATGTGTTTGGTAGCCCCACCATGAAGTCCATGGATATATTTTCATATTTCCACAATGAAAATATAAAAGGCTGAAGCATCCCCTTTGGTAGTTTTCTCTCTTCTTTAACCTTCTATCATTTCAAAAATTTCATCATAAATTCATCAAATTATATTTTCATTTCATCACACAAGAAATAATCTCTATGTTCTACATACATCTTAGTGCTTCCTGGGTGAACTGAAGATGGATAACTATGAGCTTCACTTAATAACTCTTTAATCAACTGTTAATTATTGTGCACACACAATATCTTCCTAAATATCAAAAATAAAATCTTTCTCCATGTAAAATTATTGAAACATACCCTTTTTACCAATTTTCCATTTTTTTATAACTCATTATCTTAATTCCTTACTTTCTTAATTCTTTATAATAAAGATGATTTCACTAACACCTAAAATAATATAGTGGAGTTTCCTACACCAACAAATTCAAATCCAAAATTTGTAAAATCATTAATAAAGGGATCATGTTCTAAATATAACACGGTAAGTGTAGAATGATGTTTTTGACTTAATGAATCTTCCATTTTTTTTATTTTCAGTATGGTAATTGAACATTAAATAATAATCTATTATCAGTTCTAGTCGTCTTCCCTACCTCATGTGCAATTCCTTCCAAGTGAATATATACTTCCTACATTTATTTTTAGTATGTATTTTTCGTTTGGATCCTTATAAATGATGTATCAATATTTTTAATGAAAGAAACCATATATGATAATTAAAAATCACATGTGGGGTAATTTAAAAAAATGATGTTTTTTGTTTCTTGAAGCATAAGATATTACCTGATCTATCTACATCAGAACAAAACCAATTCAATTCAAGAAACATCACTGTAGATGAAAAAATCGACATTTATAGAGGGAAGGACCAAGCTAGAGAATTCAGAAATCTTTTTTTCAATTGCTAAAAACATACATCACAGTCTTCTATCCAAATGTATTTAAGTCCTTTATCATGTTAACTTATTTACCAGTCTATATAACCATAAATATTCAATAACAACCCATCAGTATTATCCTGGTAATCCAAAAAAGAAATGAGTCTCATTAACATTTGATGGTATTATCCACTCATCAAACATTTTTTTGGTGGGGTAAACTATTATTTCATCATAAATAAACATTTTATAAGGAAAATAAATACGTTCCTTCCAAAAATTACATTTTCTAATTTTCACGTGTAACTTCCTTTCTTTATATATTAGAAGAATAATCCTTATATGTGTTTTATGATCCTCATATATTTTTTAAAACACCATAATATCCCCAATTAAAGCTACAAAAAATCATAATATTCAGGAAATATTATACTCATATCCTCCATAAATAAAGTGAGGGGATTTTTAGACCAAAGGGCATAAAATTATCACAATGACCTTATCTTATTCTAGATATTGTTTTTTATGTATTATCCTCATTCACCATTAGATAATGGGGACTAATTATCTATTCAATCTCTAGAAATATTGAGCTTCTTGTAACGAATCAAAAAATACATCAATATGAGGAAATAGATAATTATTGATTACAGTAATGTTGTTCAATGCTCTATAATTGGGGAAAAGGTTCATGGAACCAGCTTTCATTTTAATTAAAAAATAGAAGCACCCCATGGTGATGTTATTGGATAAATTAAACCATTATAATGGAACTCTTGTAACTTCTTTTTCAATTTTATTAGTTCAAATTATGACAATTGAAAAGGGGAAGATGAAGTTTTCTTAGCAACACGAACTGGGTCAATAGTAGATTCAGCATCCCTATCTTGTATTATAGTAGAAAAGTCATTAGAAAAAACATCCAAGTATACCTTTAATACTAGAACATCATTAATTGAAATACTCCCCTTGTTTTCAATAATACGGGCAAGATAAATTTCATTTAGATATTTTAATAGTTTTTTATTTTCCTCTTATGTTATCAATGGTATGGGTTCATTATTATATATAATGTGAAACTAAATCTTAAAAAAACTAATTTATCTCAACCACCAATATTAGAATGATAATGATAAATTCATTATATACCTAGAATTACATCAAACTATACTATGGGGAGAAAAAAAGGTTTTCATGTGTTGTATTCCCATTGAAAAAATAGGAATATTCTTATAATGTCATTTTTATTTAATATTTACCCATGATGTTTTTACCATAGGTTCAAAATTCATTTTACATGTTGAAATTTCCAATTTACCAAAAACATTCTAAAAATTAAAGTAATTTGTAAACCCAGAATCAAATCATAATTGGAAAAAATAGAGAAAACAAAAAATGTACCTGATACCAAATCATTAGATAGAGAAAAATCTGTTGAAGTAGATACAAAGAATATCACTGCACCTTTATGACTATAGTCTCGCCTCTCTCAATCATTCATAAAATTTTTTGGGAAGGTAATTTCAAAATTCCACATCTCACTACATTTGAAACACTTTACATTTAACTTATATGAATTAATCATAAAAACGATAATATATTTTTCAATTTAATATCGTACCATATCTCAAAACCTAAAAAATATAAAACACTTCCCAGTTTTGTTAAGGAATTCCCCATGGTTCTTTTTTCCACACTTTCTACAAATAAGAAAATAGAGTTTCATTCCTTGAGATTTATTTTATTAATTGATACTCATTTATTTTCTTCTATACCGTTTCTTATACTTTCATTCAAATTACTTGTGACCATCAGAAAACACCATTTCTACCATCTTTGCACATCTAACAAGTTTTTCAGCACTATTGAATTCACAGGTTGCCAATTCCCTTCAATATATTTTCTTCAATCCTGAGTAAAAATGATTGATTTCACTATTATGACCTTGAATAAGATTTGGAGCATACCTTTTCAATATGGTGAAGTTTAATTCATACACAACTAAGGAATATTCTTCATTTTTTCAACTCACGGAATTTCATTTCCATCCTAATTCAAACCAACTAAGGAAACTATTTTTCATTTAAAATATTATAAAATTAAACCCATTCTTAGGAATCTATCTACTCTCTATCTCTGATATTCTTGACAATTGAAAACCACTTTCTAGTTTAACAATAAAACCGATAATTAGAAAGACTAATAAATTTTTAATTTGGATAGATAATGAAGTAAACATTATTTTAAATGGATTTAATCCACTCATCATCCACCACTGGTTCATAAGATCAACTGAAAGGAGGAGTGTGTTGCCTTATAAAATGTTATAATATCGTCATGTTCCTTTGCAGTTTCTCTGGATATTCTCTAATATGGATGTCACCAATATATATTTTTTGTTTCAACTAGTACATTACTATTAGAAAATACTATGTTCCAATTCCCACCATTCCAGGTTGCAGATTTAAAATGATATCATCCACTTGGTTCTTTACTACATCAGCTTCCCTATTTCATCTATAGAAAACCATTTTGAACAGACATGTCATAGATGAAGCAATAGGGTAATTTTAATATGCTATATTATTTCAACATAAAAATAAGGTAAATATCATTTATGTTATTATATTAAAATCATTATAACCCTTCACATTATCTAGACTTTTCTTTGATACCAACTATAAGTACATCGATGTCAACATTACTTAATATAGTCATTTTTACTATAATTAAAATTATTTAATTACAAAATGTCTTCATAGATTATATTTTAAAATAAATAGGACTTAATTTATACATATCAACCCAAAATCATAAAAAGTGTCTTTAACTATTTCTATTTCTTATATACTTTAGTTTTTTTAAACCTAAAAACGTTTCATAAAAAATCATCAAAATATTAAACATAACTTCTTATTTCCTCATACCCATCCTTTAAACCTTCTGAAAAAATCATTTAATACCTAAGATGAGAAAAATAATATTATTAATGGAAAAAAATAGAAATGAAATTTTATTCCATTAATTCTTATAAACATACGAAATAATTCTCACAAAGATATACATCTAATCTATAAAAAATAATATAACTACTTTTTCGAAACATGATATTTCCAAAAAAATGTTGAAAGAATAAATAAAATCATACTGGTAAATTCGTCCATAAAATAAATAAAATTTTGACCCTCACATATACAATATTATTTTTAACCCTCACAACTACCTCTTAATGTAACCCTCATGGAAACTTAGGATGTAATCATCACAGTTTCACTTGGAATAACCATAATGATCATCTTACAACATAAACATAAAAAATTCATTAGAGAAATATATTGGCCCAAAAATTCAACATTATAAATTCCCATGAACTAGAAAATAGTCATAAAACATGAATACTTGGATTATGAAAACATTCTTTTCAATTTAGTAAAAATAGAAATTTAAACGATGTTTTTAATGGAAATCCCATTATCTCAGGTTTGACTTACTTCAAACATGTTTAAATATCATGTATAAAGGTTTAAAGATTGTTATTAATATTTTAAAGAATAATATTAATAATTATAACTTCTTATATGATCATATTATACCATATTTCTAATAATTTATTACAAATACTTTTTTATTTTTATTTTTTCTTGTAAATTTATTTCATGGATTCCATGGTTCATTCATTATAGATTTTATTGAGGAATAGATGAAAAACTCTATAAGTGGAATGAAATGTTATTAATTTATTTCTATAATTTAAAATGGTACCATATACTATTTTTCCATGTATTAGTATGAATAATTATATAAAACATTAATTAAAAAGATTTAATTTATTTTGGCAGTTTTTAGGACCATCACAAACTTATATAATTTTCTTCAATATCAGGTTTATATATTGGTTAAATAGATTTAAATAAATTATAATATATATAATAAAATATTATTTTACATATAATAATGGATTTATGACCATCCTTGAATGAGGTAAATGAAAAATAAAAAACACTATCCATGATGATGGTAAATCGACACATAACAGACGATGTATTCATTTTTATAGAGTAAGAGGAGAAGATGCGAGAATTGATGATTGATATTACATCAACAAAATGAAATTAAATTATTTTTAATATACTAGATTTAAAATTTCACTTTTATGTGGGGAGGTTATGAGAGGATAAGAAATGAAAAGAAATTGAAAATGAAATAAATGAAAATTAAAGAGTATTTTACCTACTGAATATTTCTCCTTGAGAACCTCATTACTGAACTTTATTTTTATTTTTGGAGAAACCCATAGGTCATGGAACATAATTAGATATAAATTAAACATGCTACAATTCATTTAGGTGTGAGTAGAATAGGTGGTGAGGGGTGGTATTTATAATGGAGGACAGGGTTATTTTCTCATTATTTTATTCCATTGTTTTTTATTTTGGATGAAGACTATAAATACATAGAGAATTATGAATAAATATTGTAAATTAATGAATAAGGATTTGAAATTATTGTCATAAATTGGCCCTACATTATCTAGTACTCTGTAACTCATGAATTTGTTAAATATAGTAAATTAAAGTATTTCACTATTCACCAAAAATTCATGTATTTTTGGAAAATCCCAACAAATCACCCAAAACATTTTTCGATGATTAGAATTCAAAAATAAACTCCATTATATGAAAATAGTTTTATAAATATGTGAAATTTAATCATTAACTAAAATAATTTTTTATTCAAAATATAACAATTTTAAATTTATAATTTATTATATAACAATTTGAAAAAATAATAAAGTTCTCATAAAATACTTTTATAACCATAAGAAAAGGAAATATAAATTTATGAATCTATTTTGTGAAGATAAATTTTCTTTTAAATCATTATATTATTTGTAATATTTTGCATAAAAATTTATTTTTCACAAAAATACAAACACTTAACTTATCAATTTAAAAAAATATATTTACATATCTATGATATAAATATATCATATTTTCATGTATGAGATACATAATTTTTTTACCCTCTATAATATAGGGTTACAATTCTATTATAACAAATTTGTTAATTTCATTAAATACAACTTATTTCATTATGCATTTATAAAAAATATAACTATTTAATTCCTTAATTGAATCAAATTATTTTATAAGC
Organism: Viscum album; assembly: GCA_963277665.1. NCBI lineage: Eukaryota > Viridiplantae > Streptophyta > Magnoliopsida > Santalales > Viscaceae > Viscum > Viscum album. The sequence goes on along the minus strand of OY728153.1, from coordinate 243,226,394 downwards.
ACATGGGTTATTACATTATATATTTATATTTACATTGTTGACCAGTATAATTTTGTGACTACTATTTAACTTCCATTGATACTTTATATAAAAAATGGTATGGAAATACAAGGATATTTTATGATTAATTATGGATAAATATAAAATATCAATATGTTCAGTATATTAATATGAGTTTTTTTATCAAATCTATTTTATCCCAAACATTCCATAAATTTTCATATAGTCGAATGGTTTCCTAATCTCAATTTCAATGGTTTGGTAGAGTATATACTGTCATAGTCACCCACTGATAGAAGTTAATGTTTTCAATTATGGTAACATATTCACTTCTAGCCTTCTTCTTTCAGATTTGGACATCTAATAATATATTAGGGTATCTATGATCAATTTTTATTACATCATTGTGATTGGAACTATTAATTAAATTGCAGATTGTTAATTATTATTCTCACCCGTTGTCATTGTTTTGATGTAAATGAGGATTCACCATAATGTTTATAATTTCTTACTCCAATATAACAATTTATTTGTGTGATGATACACTAATAAATTATTATATTTGAACACACATCCATGTGATTGAGGAATATTGGATATAATGGTGTTTCTATAGAATGATACTAGACATAGAGAGATTTCTACTATAAGTGATAGTGTTTTTTCTTAACATATTTATTGGATGTGAAAATTAATGTTTAATGTGTTATATGATTCTATTAATTTTTTATATGTTATTTTATTTTAGATTAATTTTATCATTATGTGGGATTATGAGCTCCATTCATCACTTATGATGGATTACAATGATTCTATCAATGGATAGGTTTTTATAACCACTACCCCACTCTAGGGAACTGTGTTCCATATATAGAACTAGATTGTTGACCAGTGATCCCGGATTCCTCTAATTATATATTTTTCATAAGGACCCTTATTATTTTTATATTTTGGAAAATTTTAAAGTGTGTTTGTGCATATTTTCATTTTGAGTGTCTTAGCTCTTACCAATGAACAACATAGTATGAAATAAAAAAGTGAAATTTTTATGTTATCATTATAGATTTGAGTAAAGTTACTTAAATTGTATTTAATCACTATATATTGATTATTCACATTTATCTTATTAGTTTTATCTAGATGAAACACTTATTTGGATAACTATACTATGTGATATTACTCAACCCTCTATACATAGTTGAATAGTTTTTGGTCTTGTATAATAGAAAAATTGTAATAATTATCGGTGGTTGATCATAGAATATATAATGCAATGGGATTATTTTCACGGATTTCAGAAATTCTTCAATAGGGAGAGTTCAATTATTTCATCCTTTTTGTAATATATATTTTATTATATATATTAGGTATGGGTATTTATAGTTAGGGATTGAGATGAATTCCATTGATTTGATTATGGAAATGACTATTATATTTTAGTGCATTAAATTAAATTATTTATTATATATCTATATTTTTTTATATGATGCTTCTTGATAGTAGGGTATAAGTTTCATTCAGTAAAAAATTACATTATTTTGGATTCATTTGTTTTCATATATTATTATCCACTTATTTGATATTAATAGTGAGATAAATTTAATGAGATTATATATATTGAAATATTTTTTATTCCAAACTATAAAGGGTTTAATATAAAATTAAATTCTAATATGATTGAATTTTTAGTACATTATTGGATTTCATGAGGTGATTATTAATCATGGGTATTGATTTTTAAATTTTATATAATGTAAGGAATTATCTATTAATGAATGAAATGTGTGGAATATGAATTATTATTTGTTTATATAACAAATTATTTTCATATTGGCTATTTATTTATAGTATATACTCTGTTTTTTGAGATACCATTTGTGGTGAAAATAACATAGAATATTAATGGAAATTAAAGGATATATATTTTAATATATTGTAACCTAATACATTACTAGAGTTATCAATTAATAATTTAGTAAGAAAATTTATGTGTAATAAAAAGTAAATGGTTATACTATATGGGTTTAGGAATGTGAAATGATATTAAGATTATAAAATATTGAATTGGAATATTTCATTTTTCACAATAATAAAATGAATAGAGCGTGTCATTATTATTTATATTCCCCCCAGATAGAAAATCATGAGTATTAGTGCATCAAGTTAACACTATGGGAGACTAACTTCGATTTTTCTTAAATCATGAATTTAAATATTAGAAATAATTCTTTTAAATGTATTATTCTTGGTGTAAAAATTAAATCCTCGGTATTTATCATGAATAATCAGCCATTCATTATCTATTCATTAGGGGTAAATATTTCCAAATAACTTAATATAATATATTAAAAGGTAATTTCAACTAGTTATTATGAAACATTAAATTATATATCAATATAGGAAAACGATGAATAATGGTTAATTGAGGGAATACAAAATATAATATAATATTCTAAATGGTTATATAATATGAATTATAGTAATATTAATGAGTTCATAATTAGTGGAATTATATTTTCATAATTTATATTTATAAAATTTTATGTCAATGAAAATATATTTTTCATGAATTATTTTAAATTACTGGGTTTTGGAATTTCATAAAATATTTTCTTTATGTAATTATGGATAATTATTTCATATTATTAATGTGATAAATATGTAAAAAATGTGGAAATTTTTAATGGGATTCTTATGGAGAAAATTTATTATCAAAATAAATTATGATTGATATATTAATATTTTTTGGGATGTTTCTTTAGAAGAATAAATATTTATTTTTTGAAAAATAACTAAAAAGTGGGAAAATATTAGTTTTATGTTATGTGAATTTAAAATAGTGGAGTTACATTTTATGTAAAATTTTAGAGAAAATGTCTTTGAATCCTAAATAACCCCATATAGGGAAGATTCCAATGTGCATGGGGGTAGTCCAAAATGATAAGGGGAAGGGCCACTATTTGAATATTTTCCACAAACATCCATATTTGTAACAAATTTTGATTATAAAAATATACGAAGTTATTTGTGATATATTAACATTTAATCAAAACAATATAAAGATAAGGTTCAATTATTGTTATGAAATATTCCTCTTGTATAAATGGTGTGATGTTTTAATACAGTTAGTGATTTATACAAGATCAATTTACATGGTTCACCCAAACTACAGTAATCCATGGATCAAGAAAATATAATGTGCTGATAAACATGAATCATAATGTGGAATGGTTATTTTATTTCAATATGTAACATTAGCACATACCATCTAGGATTTAAAACAAAATAGATTAACGAAAACTGAATTATTATTTTATATAACCTAACTAAAAAATAAATACATAATATTTATTCCCCCATTATAAAATGAAAATATATATTTCCCCAAAGATGGTTCAGTATTCCTCACTTCTTCAATGATCTTCTGGATGATTTCCTTTAGGAATATCTTCTTTTTCCTCCCTAATGATCCATTTTTTCGTGATATAATATATTTCAGTTTGAAAAACAAAATATATAATCTATATATCCACATTTACCTCAAACTATACAGATATAATGAATATGTTCTTTTATCTATATATTTTGAGAGACTATAATTAATCTAAATTTCTATATATACTAGATAAATTGAAAATTATTTATATTTATTAATTTATTGACTTATGTATTCATTTGAGGGAATGATTAAATATTTAAAAATTAAAACACCTATATTAGAAATTTGATTCATATTAATGTAACAAAAAATAACTGTGTTATTAATTTTATCTTCAATAATTGACCAAATAATTTTCAAAATATACCTAAAAGTGTACAAGTTATCAACATAGAACTAAATCCTCCTCTATGAAAAATAACATTGTTAAAATTAGTTCAATAATATTTTCACGAAACATGAGTATAAAACACTAATATATCATTTCTTTATGGTGGGGATGAGTCTGTAAGGGGATATGTGTTAGGGTTTTTCTCCCTGCCGCTGCTTTCATCTCTCTCTTCACAAATCGACTATGTTTCTCCCCTCAGTGCTTCGACTAGTGATTTGGGGGCGTGCGGTGTATCTTCTTGTGGTGGCGTGGCTCCATGTTATTGAACAAGATGACGAATCTCACTATTGCTGGCCATTTTCACACTCAATCGACCTAGACAGGGCATTCAGGGAGGCACTGTGACGATTCATTTTTCATGTTTCCATCTGTTGTGATAAAGTTCGCCTCCACACATCTCTATTGGTTGTGGGTTCGTTTGGAGGATCTGGTCATCCTGTGTGGTTTGAAGGCGGCGATAGGCTTTGTGCTTCAAGATTACATCAGATATTGTTTGGGTGATGTTTTTTGGTGAATTGTTTTTTTATGTTTATTTATTGAATACGGTTTTTGGTTTCAATTGGGTAGTTGAGTGCAATTCTGGTTCATGTTTTGAAATGGGGTTCATGTTTTGCAGTTGCATTTCTTTGGTGTTGCGGCGGTGAAGGCCACATGGTTTGTTGTGGCGGTGGTTTTCATTCACAGGGTTTTTGTGATTTTGTCATAGTGGTAAGATCAAAGTTGTTGTATGGTCAAATTTGTGATATTTTTTCAGAGGAATGAATTTTGAGGGGTTTTGTGCGGTGGCACTGCGATCTCCTATCATCGGGGCATGACAACCAGCTCGGGTCTTCCAGAAGAGGTTCAAAGCAGAGAGTTTTCACTGTCTATTGCTATTTGGATTTGGTTGTTCGAGAGGGTATGATAATTTCCATCAATTCCAAGACCGTATAATCCTACACGAGACAGTATTCCGAGCAGTGATGTGATGGTGAAAGCTGGTCTTATTGTGATTGATGCTAGGGAGGGGTTACCTCTGTATTGAATTTGGTTGTTTTTTCCCTTGTGACCTTAGATTGTGGGGGCATGTTTAAATGTTTAAAGTCACTTATTTCATATCGGATTCCCTTCAACCTTAATGAAGGTTTATGATATTAAAAAAAAATTTCATTCAGTCAGTCATTTCATTATTCTTAAATTATTCATGAATGTATTTTATTTATTCAAATTAGTCTAATTTTAAAGTCACTTTTAGTGATTAATATTTTTCTTAAAATCTAGTAGGTCAAAGATATAATTTATTATTCTAATGAAATAATTTTAAGTAAAAATATTTAATTTGAGAATTAGTGTTTTATAATCCATTCATAAATATATAAAATATTTAATCTTCTTGGATTCTATGATTTATGTGTATGGTTTTTCACATTACCACATTCAACCTCTTAAAAAATTGCTTCAAAAACTTATAGGTTTTTTAAAAAATGACAATAATCTAAGAGTGTTATACATCACGTTGAGTTAATCATGTCTTTTAAATAATTCAACACACTGGGAAAAAATTTCATAATATCCAAAAAAATATAAAATGGATAATAAACCAATTAATGCTCAGTAATGATAATTTTCATCAGAAGTTCTTTCCCCTTTCCAATTTTTGGATTAATTCAATAATCGGTTGATAACTCCAAATTCATATGAAAGATATAAAATATCATACATATCCTTCATAAAATAAATTTTATATTGGGAACTCATAATAATGTATTTATTTCTTATAAAACATAAATAATATATTATGTGTCGTGTTTGATATTATTTTTTACTAATTATTAAAAGGAATTCCAATAAAAATAAACATGTGAAAATATATTTTATGTCCAATTTATTATTATCAATTTCGATGATATTGAAAAAAAGTATGTATTAATATTAACTTAATTAGTTTAAATAATATAATATTGTCAACAGTATATTACTTCATATAGAACAAGTAAATTTTAACATACTTCCAAGAAAAATGTAATATAAAAGGTGATATTCAAAAAATATAAAAAACTACAAAGATTATTTTCCTTTCATAATCCCCAATGAACACGCCCAAAATATCTATATTAATTAATATATACATTTATCTTGACATGGAATGATTTATTTAGTGATTCGATAACTACATTTTAAAAAATGTTGTGAAAAAGAAATTAAAGATATTTATATTCTTACAATATCCCTGGTTGGGTATGTATACAAAATTAAATATAATTATCCCAACACTACATAAAGTAATTAGATATATCTACAATTATCTATATCCATTAATAAATTCTATACCTTCAAATAGTTCATAAATGACTAAAAAATATGATCATTATGACCACATTAGATATTCTCTTCATGAAAAAGTTACAAATTAAAGAATCCCCTTAAAACACTTCATTGATCATTATTCTCTTAAACTCCTCTACTAATCAAACCCCCTTTTTATAAAGTTTAATACTCTACATTTCATCATTATAATTCTATAATACTTCACTCCCTTTTAAAATTGTAATGTAAACTCAATTCTCACTTCATTATTAAACAACTTAACAGAATAATTTTTTAAACAAATCCCTCAATATTAATACAACAACACATAACTTGAGCTCCATAAAATTATATTATTTATCAATTTTATTAACATTTTCATCATTCCATGATCTTTTAATATTTTATTTTTAGATAATTATGTATAAAATTACATAAAAGTGTGTACATTTATACATTGTATCAATTTTTTCATCATAACATATTATTTATAATGATAATGTTCATTGGTTTAAGGTAACTCAATAATTTGGATATCTACAGTTATTATATGTTATAATCATCCCAATTACCTATAAAAAATAATTTTAAAATTTGTATGATGAATGAAACATCACATTATTATATAAATTAAAATAAACAAGTTATTCTATTTGTAAACATTGAAAATAAAAAATAACGGTTACCATTTTAATAACCAATATTAAACCATAAATATTTGATGTAATATTAAGGAGAAAATAATATTTATAGTGTTAATAAATATTTTCATATGATTTTATAAAGGAATAATCATAAGAATTTATTTATTAGATGTCATGAAGACTAATGAATACCATTCCATGAAAAAAACCTTAAAATGTTATTTTTTTAAAAAATTACTTAAAAAAATTAACTTATTTTATTTCCATTTTAAGTATAATGATTTCCTTTATATATCATTCCATGAATATCTAAAATTTTCATTCAAAAATTATTAATTAATTATTTAATAATATAAATCTTAATATAGTGTCACATAACAATATAATTTTATTATCCCTTTGTAGTAAACATTCCCTAGTAAACTACTCAACCAAATTAATTTTCATTATTTAGATATATCGAACTCAAAAATCATCTAGGATATGTGGTCCTTTAATATCATTAATTGAAACTTATAAAACAAATTGAACTTATAAAAAACATATAACTTCTACATTGTTCATAAAATCCATTTAAATTATAATTCAGACCAACAGAAAATAAATCTTTTTGTTATCACATAATTGATTAGAAATATTTTTTCTTTTTCAAAGAATAATTTAAAAACTAAATATTCCATGAATCTAGAGAGGTTTTTTTTCAATTTAAAATAACCATTGATTAATTAATGAGAGTTAGGATTAAAAAATGACTTTTATGGTGGAATCATTACTTCAAGAATTATATGTTAAAATATAGATTATTTTCGCTTTTTTAATATTTTTAGAATTAATCCTTATATGAAATTATAAAACAATAAAATTTTATTTCATTTTAAATTAAGTAAAATATGGTTGAAATTGATAATTTGAATCCATTTATATATAATTATGAAATTTTTTGAAAACATTTTAAATATCATTGACATGTAAGAAAAAGAACTTGAAACAATTATAATATTTCATTAAACAAAAATATCTTACCACAACTCTCGTATTGCATGGTATGTCCTCTTTCCCCTAAATAATTAATTAATTTTTTTTATTCTAATAGATTGAAAAAAATATATAATTACATTTTGTTTTTTCCTTTTATTTCATTTATTGAAATATTTTTATTTGGATACTCTGATTGTTTGGTTCATGTTGGAAGTATTGGGGTTATTTGATTTATATCCACATAACTAAATCCATTTTTTATCAGTTTTCAAAGGAGATATAGTTTCATTAACTCTATAATATTAATCATGTTACATTTATCATATTGATATATTTGATACAATTTTGAAAATAATTATGTAACATGGTGATGAAAAATATTTACAGTCTCTTCATAGAGAAGACAGTCCATACATACGTATGAACTCTGTATACATTTTTGTAATAGGTGGAAACGAAATAAAATAGATAATATTTTTATGATTAATGAATAAATAATCTTTTATAGTTGTCCAATATTTTGATTATATCCATACCGAAGACTGTATTTTTGTAGATATTAAAAATTAAACACATCACTTTGTTGAAGGGGTATTCTACAAGTAAATATGAGAGTAATTATCAATTTTTAATAGATGTATATAGTTTTATGTTAAGTAATATATAATCAATAATGAATAAAAACTATTTTATTAAAATAATATATATTCATCTATTAAATAATTTTTCGCACCATATATTTTTATTAAGTAATTGTTAAAATGTTCTTTGATGGAGATGGTAGCCCACATGTACAAAATAGTAAATATTTATATTCCCATATGATGGAAAAGGATATGAAATAAGTTTATTTAATAATAATAAAACAATTTATTGGTGTATAAAACATAAAAATTTTAATGTTTTATCATTAATGAGAAATATTTGATGGAGGTGTAATAATAAATAATGTACAACTATTTCAGTTAGGACTGAACCCTTCTTGAAAGATATATCCCATTGACCTTCACATTATTTGATCTTGGTCTCATATTTTTATGAATAAAATGATATATTATAAATGGGTTTCATATTGGAGGTTATTTTTATTGGGATTGTATGATATAGATTACTAATCTGGTGTGAGTAAGGGAGTATAGGTGGTTCCCTTTTTTATGTGAGTGGAGTGAAAAAAAATGATTTTTTCCTATACATTTAAATATTATGAAGGACTTATTTCATTTTATGATCCCATAAGAGGTGCAGCAGCACTAGGTGTTCCCCCATGTCCTTGATTTCTTCCTCTGTCTTGGGTTCGGGTGCGACCTTCTCTCTAGAGTTTTCTTGGATTATTCTCAAAGATGTGGCATCTCTCAGTTCTGCAATGCGGTTTTTCTTCATGGGCTCGGCTATTTGGAGGTACAACAATGGATGGTCATCATTCGAGACTTGGTCCTCCATAATAGAGTTCTTTTCTTTGTCATCAGCTCTGGAAAGGTGGTCGTATTCAGTCTTATAAGTTCGAGATCTTGGTCTTCCACGGTTAAGATCCGGTATTCCATCTTCCTCGTCACCTCCAACATAGTGAATGAATTTCTGGACTTTCGCATCGGGATCCAGGGATATTGGTCAAAGGTTATGTTCATGAATTTCATGGCGTGTGGTTTGTTCGGGTCCTAGGTCTACGGTGGGAGTTTGTCACGCCGTTGGGTTCGAGTTGTGTCATTCATCGTGCTCTAGTAGGTTGGTTAGTTCCTGGTCGTCTAGGGCGGGGTCTCGGTCTTCTATGGTGGCATCCAGATCATCCACAGTAAAGTATGGTCATGCAATGGTCTTCCATAGTGATGTCAAGATTTAAGACTTTTGCATCGTGCTCTGTAAGGGTGTGTGATTTGGGTGGTCAATTGTGGTCCTCACGTGCGGTCCTAATGGAGTCATTCAGTTTTGATACGATTTGTGTTATCAACGTTACTAGGGTGGCATAGTCTAGGACTTCATATGCTCCCTTTGCCTCATGGTTGTTTTCTTGTTTTGGAAACTTATGTGGGTTCTTTATAGGTTCTGATCTACTTGAATTCATTCCCAATGTGGGGCTTTTGGGCCATTTTGAAATGGTTCCCCTCATCATTGATGTTATCTTGGTGCAGTTTCTGGGTCTTCCATCCCTTGGTGGTGTTAACCTAGCCCCTCTCATCTTGGAGTGTTTGTCTTCTTCGGGTGGCTCATATGTGGATATGGTTTTTTTGGGAGCCTCGGGGGTGGTTGCAGCGGGTTTTTATTTCGGAGACTATTATAGCATCTAGGTTGTTGGAATTTTAGTTGTTATTTTTATGAATGTCTCTCGCTTTTTTATTGTTTTTCATGGTGGTTCTTCTTTTCATGTGGCATGCATTCAAGGGCCTTGAATCCTAACCTTCTTCAAGTAGCAGCTTCATATGAGGTTCAGATAAGGATGTTTTCACCATCCCATTGATATTCGGATTTGGATGTTTGAGTAGGGATGGCTTTTGACATCGGTACTAGGCCCACAAAGCTCTGCACAAGACAACTATCTGAGCAGTGATGAGAAGGTAGATGTTGAATGTAATGATTTTGATGGTGGGAAGGAGCTTTCTACGTTGGCATTTTTCTAGGCGTTGATGGTTTTTGGGATGGTAGGATAGAGTTTTATGACCTAAAGTCCTTGAAGTCATCTTGGTTTTCCCCATTACCCATTAAAAGGGCATTATGCTATAAAACATTAATTTTCAGTTTGTCAAATATCATGAAGTTTTAACCAAGGTATATCTCTCAAAAAATTCCTATTTTAATGTTATGTTGATAAGGGTTGAAATTAAATTATAATATAAGATGTTACCGAGTATTTGGTGGTCGTATCAATTATTTTTTTCATTAATTATCTTGATTTGAACATTAATTTTGTGACATATTTTTACTATTATTACTATTAAAACTAACCAGAAATGGAATTAAACATAATAAAAAAATTGAAATCCCTGATTACATTTTTTAATCCATTTTTCCCAATTCAATTTTTATACTATTCGTAAATTAATTTTTATATAATTTTTCACAAATTATAAAAATAGTATTTATAATAAATTTTATTAAGAATAATAATTTTTTTGGAATGATGAAGCATTGCCAATAATAGAAAGGTTCCTTTAATTAAAAATAAATTCCAACTTACATAATCCATAAAAATGAGATCTATCAAAATCCCTCTTAAGAAGGGGTAAAATGTATTCAGGGGATGATCATACTAGTTGAAATCGGCACCACTGACTCCAATGTTTGAAATTATATCTGCAACTGAGTTGTCTTCTCTATAAGTGTGGGAGATGATATGATTCATGCTGTGAAGATAATCCAAGCAGCTAATCCATCTGTTATGAATATTCCATTATAAATGGTAAGAACCCATTCTGATGGAAGAAACAATAACAGAATAATCACTTTCCAACCAAATATTGTCTCATCCACAAATCGTATCATTCTCCACAAAAATAATGATACTAGGCATTTTAGCTTCAATTACAGAGGCTATACCATATGAACCATGAAAGCAGCCCATAAACATCCCTTGGTGATCCCTGAAAATAGCACCATATCTAGTGGGACTAGGATTACCCCTTAAGGCCTCATCATAATTAACCTTAATCCATACAAAAATTATTTTATCCCATAAGACCTCAAAAGTAACATACGAATGCCTGAAAGTACCTTTGATAACAATTCAAGTAAGAACTGAGAAATCATGATTTGAATTAAAGTAGATGTGATTCCTAGGTAATCTGGCCTCACGAATTGAAGCAAGAATTCTTGAGAAATTAGCATTTAAAGAGAAATATTGATCACCATGAAAGATTTGATTCCGAACATACTATATATAATGCAGTAATTCAGATGCAGCTACCTGAAAAGAATCCATCAATTGGGGTAAAAGTGGAAGAAAATGCCATGTCTAAATAAAATCCCTGATGAAGACCATATTTGGGAAGGAATCTTCAAATATTTCTTACAATTCTTTCCATATAGAGGTAGTAGTAACACAATAACGAAATAGATGATTAACATCCCCTCTATGCTGATGACAAAGAACACAAGAGGAACACAAATAGATTCCACAATTCTGAAGGTAAGAATCATTAGGAATTTTCCTCTGAGTAATTCCACACACCAAAATAGAGCAAGAGGTCCTAATAATGTTTTTGGGATAGTCTCCCATCCAAATTGGATCAGAGTTACATTACAAAGAGAACTTGGAATACTGTTTTGATGAAAGCATACCATTAGTCATAGGTTCCCAAGCCCAAAAATCCTTTCTGTTGGAGAAACAATATTTATTAATAATTTTCAAAACATGAAATGGAAGACCTTAAAAGTTATCAAGATGATCCTTGAAAGAGATATATAGATCTAAAATTATCTACATCCGAATCAAAGTAATTAAAGGGGTTACCCATCCAATTAGATTTCCAAAATCTATTGGATGAATCTTTTGAAACAAGCCATATGGAGTGAGAATCCATTGAAGAATAGATGAACTTAAAGGCTTGGATGATAGGTGAATCATGATTATTAAAAACACCATTTTTGAGATGATTCAAGAAATTTTTGTCAAAGAAAATTTAGAGCCTCGAAATTTCTGTTAAAGAGTTTCCAAATTAACGAGGCTTGAAGAGAATCATTAAAAAGTATATAATTTTTAATTCCCAAACCCCATACATCAGAATGATTTCAACAATCATTCTATGAAACTATTTCCAACATTTTTTTCATTATGTTACCACTACTAATGATGTTTTTGAGAGACACATTGATGTTCCTAATCAATGATATAGGCCATCTGTACACCATAATAGAGTAAACAAGTTTGGAGATGATGATAAATTTATCCAAACCAACCAGACTAGCCATAGATAAAGACATTACTTTCCAAGTAGCAAGAAACCTTTGAATATTGATAATGATCTCAGAGAAATAATAAGATTTTGGTCTTCCCCAAAACAATGTAACCCCTATGTATTTGATGGGAAGGAACCCTCATGAATTCCCAACTCCAGAATAGTGTCCTTATTCCTTGAGACAATAATATTTTTTCCAAAAGAAACACATGACTTGTCCCAACTAATCTCTTTTCCAGAGATAGAAGTATAGTGAAATAGAGCCCTTTTAATATTTTTAATGTTCCTCTTTTCCCCCGTAGTGAAGAGGATAACAACATCAGCATATAATAAGTGGATAAGAGCATGAATCCCTCTACCAGCATTGATAAGTTTCATTTTTCCATTTCTAGCCATAATGGATAGGAGTCTGTTATGATAATCCTCTATATTGGAGAAAATGATAGCAGAAATTGGATCACCTTGTCTGACCCATCTTGAACAAGTAAAATATCACTTGGGTGATCAATTAATAATAATGGAAATATGAATAGAACTATGAATAGACTTGACCCATGAAATAAAATTGTTATCAAACCCGAACATATGAAGACCCTTATGAATGAATCCCCAATCCATGGTGAAAATGCCTTCCTAGCATCATGCTTAATAGAAATTATTCCACCTCAAGAAGATTTCTTGATCAAATCCACACATTTAGAAGGAGTAACAAGATAGTCCGGAATACATCTCTCTTTGATAAAACCAAACTGATTAAAGGAAATAATCTTCCTAGCAATTAAAACCAATATTGCAGCCATGATTTTTCAAATGATAATGTAAATAGTATTAACCAACGCAACTAGCCCGAACAAATGAATTCCATTGGAATTTTACACTTAATGTATAAGAGCAAGGAATTGAGCATTGATACCTTGGTGTGGGACACCACCCTTGAATAAATAAATGACTATTATAAAAACCTCATTTTGAATGAAATCCCAATAGTTTTGAAAGAAATAATTTCCAAAACCTTCTGGTCCTAGATAGATTTTAGATTTGAGACTGAAAGTAGCTTATTTAATTTCAATATTCAAGGGAACATAGGTGAGAAAGAAATTATCTTACTGATTAACCAATTTTGTAATGATTCCCTCCACTGGATAATTTTGGATAGGGGAACCATTAAAAAGATCCCTAAAATAGGAAATAACATGCCCTGAGAGATCTCTTTCATTATTAATAATCTGATCGCCATTCTTAATCAATGTACGAGGTTTATAAACTTTTATAATTCTATTAATAGAGTTAATGATCTTGGAGTTACTATCACCATCCTTCAACCATTTATCCTTAAAGATGTCCCTTTTCAAGGCATCTTTAATTTTCAAGAGGCCATCAAGTGTTTTAACAATCTCATATTCCCCTTGAAGACCATCAAAAAAATTATTCCTGGTATTATGCTCTTGAATATGCCACAAATATTTTTCAAGAGAAGAAATATCATAGTCAATAGAGTTGAATTGATCTTTACTCCAAACTCTCAAATATATTTTAATATTTTAAGCATGAGAACACAAGAAATTCCATCATTCATTTAATTTACAGAATTCCAAGAGTGCTCCACGATGGATCTACAATCAGAATGATTAACACATGCTTTGTTAAATATGAAAGGAATGGGAGATCTAGAATCCCTACAAATAAGGTCTACTGAAATAGGGTGATGATCAAAGTTCCTCCATGGATAAGTTGTGCAAGAAATAGAACCCCATAAGTCGAGACGAACTTCATTAATGAAAGCTCTGTCAATCCTAATTTCCACAAATGTGTTTAAGAATTTCCTGTACCATGTAAACTTTGAGCTGACCAAGTTTACCACTAATAATCCATTAGAGTCAATGTAATATCTAAATTCTCTAGAAGAAATAACATTATACAAAGCTCCCATCTTTTCATCGGGATACATGATAGAATTGAAGTCACCAAGAATGAACCATTGACCGTAGATGGTAGAGTTGATAACATTAATATCCATCCATAACCGGATTCGATCATGATAGCTATTGAAAGCATACACAAAGGAGCATAAGTTATGATAACCAAGAAATGTAAAGGAACATGTGACATGCTTTTCACTATTATCAACCAAATAAATGACATTCAATGAAAAATGAACCAAGAACCAAAGGATATTGACTTTAGAAAAACAAATATTTTAGTCCACTAAATGAAATCCTAAATGAATAATTTTAGAAATATTGGATGAAAAGACTCTTTTAGGCTCAAAAATCCCAAAGAGGAGATGTTTATGATGCCTGATGAAAATCCTATGGGATCTCATTATGTCATGATTAGCCAACCCTTGGCAATTCCAAAATAAAATCTTCATTTGAATTTGAGTATGGGGATGGATCCCCATTTTTTGAGTTTAGTAGGTTTTAATTTACATTATTTGGGAGGTCTCCCAAACTTCCTATTAGGGGTATTGTCATCTTGGAGAAGGTCCTTGATATCATGTATTTAATTTTGATTCCCATGACAAGAATATGGACTGACTTTCAAGGTATTAACATGCTCCATTATAGGGACATGATCCTCACCATTTGATTCCTCATTAAGATATGCTACTGGTGAGGGAACCTGGATAATATGATGCACATGGTCATTTTCAGGTTGATGAGGGGTAGAAATAGAGCAAACCAAATTCCCAGAACTTCTAATAGTGTTAATTTCTGAACTGCAAGGAGTAGTTTTTGATTGATCAAAATCAATAAGAAAACATGAATTATCTATATTGAATGTAAGAGTTTTTTTATGAATAATAACAGTAGGATAATTTAATTTATCCATGATGGAATTCTAATTAGAAATAGAATATTTGGAGGGGATAATAATAGAATAATCAAGTTCATCTGAACTGATAACCACAACATCATCAGCACTACCTGATGTAAGTTTAATAAGTACCAATTCACCAATTCTGACTAATTTAGCAGCATGTGATAAGGACGGAATAGACTAAATAGTATCATATTTATAGACTAATTTTTGAACAGGATTATACCCTTCAACAGTCTGTTTAATTCCCAAATCAGATCCATACCTAGGGATAACATCAGAGTGTTCTTCACTTTATAGGGAAAACCAGAGATAAAAAATGTCCTTCTTAAAACCATGGAATATGAGATTATCCAGAATATCAATTTGTAATATAGAAGTTAAAACAAAATAATCAATATAACATTAAAAAAATGTCAAAAGTCCCCTTTGTATTCAAAATCAATTAGCATACTACCAACCATGGAATTATTTAATGAGGTAACAAGTTAGTTATCCTCATAATATGCAATGTTAGCCCAAGAATACTTCAAGGGAGAGGAGGGGCCAAAACGCTCAACAGTAGAAACAATTGAAGCATGGGGATCGTTCTAGATTTTTAAAGGAGGAGCATATATATTATTGTTTTTTACAGGTTTCTCAACAAAACCAACCATGTTTGTTTTTTTCCTATTTACTTCATTCAAATCATGGACCTTAGAAGGTACAACATATTTTAATGGTATTTTTTTACAATGAGAAACATAATGTCCGACAATTTTTATTAACTCACAAAAATAAGGCTCATTCTCATACTCAAGATTGATTTTAGAATTGCATCCATTGGCAAGAAATAAAATGAATTTAAGCCTTTTAATACCTAAATTAATATCAATAATAACACAATCATAGAAACTAATATCACTATCCTTAGTTCTCTGGTCCAACCTAATTGGATTACCAAGACAATAGATGATGTCATTCAAAATCCTCGGATTCCAGTACGTACAATATTGGTAAAACAACTATATGAAAATATAAACCATTATTTTCCATAATTTTATGTAGAAAAATAAAGAGGGTATATATATTTCCTTTTCAACCATAATAAATAAAACTTTTTCAGTTATTATACATAACAAAAATCAATGCATCTTACCGAAAATGAGATATTTTTCCTCTTATGATTTATATAACTCTTCTACCTATATTTAATAGTCCTCATATTATATTGAATAATTTTTACCATCTCAACTGTCTATGTTACAAATTATTTTTCCAATAATT
The DNA here is from genome assembly GCA_963277665.1 of Viscum album. Classification (NCBI taxonomy): domain Eukaryota; kingdom Viridiplantae; phylum Streptophyta; class Magnoliopsida; order Santalales; family Viscaceae; genus Viscum; species Viscum album. The sequence goes on along the minus strand of OY728153.1, from coordinate 243,209,684 downwards.
TCTTCTCACTGACTTTATCCACAGACCATACTATGTAAAACAATTATATATATAATATCTCAAAGGTTACATCTATATAAAGGAATGCATATTTTTATCTTATGAAAATTTAAAAAGGATAACATGATAACCCAAACTTCTTTGATAATCTAAATATAAATCGTAATGAATATCTTTAAAATTCATATTTCTTCATTGAAATTATCCATCATATTATCAATGTGAATATATAATGAAATTCAGTTTAGTTCCCAAATATCATTTATGTCATTTATAAAAAATTTAGGTAAATCTTAGATCATGATGAAATAAAATTAATTTGAAATATATTTATAACCTAAATATACCCTTATGATATTTTCTCGAAAACTGATCCAAAGGAATAATATAACTTTTAGGTAAAACATTAATAGTTTTTATAAACAAAAAAAATATAAAAAATATAATTATTAAATTTATATCTATTTTTTAATCCCACCATAAAATCGATGGATATATTTTCCAATTTCTATTCAATCATTGGATTAGGTTGTTGTCTCACAACATTAACTTGTCATAAAGTATAATATTTATTGGTAAAATTAGAGTATAGGTCTTCAAAACTTATGAAAAAATATTACTAATGGTTTTTTTATATCTTAGTACTAATAGGATGAATGGAAAAAAGATTCATGATCATCACATAAAAACTATTTTTTTATTATAAATCTTGTGACACATGCAAACTCATTCCAAATATTATACCACATTTCCCCAATATTATATTAAGCAATATTAACATTATTGAATGATTCATTACATTCATGTAAAACAAGATATTATCTCTTAGAAACCTTAATTTTTTTTGACAATGGTGAATACATTTATTCCCAAGAAAAAAATATATTTTTCTATAAATAATTTTTATTCTAGCATTTTTCAAATCGTTAATTAATGAATAATTTTAGATTCATTACATATATAAAGATTCATGATCTCATTGACATAATGAAATTGATACCACCTTTTCATTAATTGGAAGACAATTATTTGTCTTTTCATATTCCTTAATGAGTTATTTTTAAATTCCATTCATTATATTCAACTTTTATTCAGTGAATATAACATTTTATCTTTAATGATAAATATATATTTTACTTTTATCACCTTATAAATGATGCCTCAGTTTTTTGAAAGAAAAAATAAAAAAAAGTTGTTGAAGAGAAGGTATAGAATAATTCTCCTTGAGTGGTTTCTACTAATGAAACACATAGAGGATAACCCATTCCTTTTCTATCAATAAAAAATTATGTACCTTTATATAAGGTTCATGATACAAAAAAAATCACCCTTTATTGTTTTCAAGGATAACATTGCGAAAAAAATATCATTTTAATTAATGAAAAAATGGAGACATTCAATTATCCATAAGAAATTTATACTTTTTCATGTCAAGATATATAATGTAAGTAAATCAAGGAAATTATTTAAAAAAATCATAGAGTACAAAACAACATGAATGACAACCACATCCAGGACATGTTTAAAATTATCAACGAAGACTATATTCATTATATTGATAAAATACTGTAGGATTATTTTTTAATATGAATGAAATAAAAAAAATATTAATATACATACATAGAATAAAATTTCCTCAATGTTATTTTTTCATACTTAACCTTCATATTGTAATGCATAGAATATAGATCAATCAGAAAAAAATAATATTAACTTTAGAATTAATAAATAAATTCATTCTTATAAAGAAAATGTATTTTTTTTCATAATAGAGTTGTTATTGAGTTATCTATATTAATTCCAAGATCATAATTAATCATATTTTATTTGATATATAAATATTAGGATAACTCAATTGATATTTTTTTGGGAAATTGAAAACATTATCAAAAAAATAGTTGTAACTTCTTTTTTTTCAAACAAATCAACTAATGCAATTCGATACAATAGTTTTAAAATTGGGTTAGAATACAAAAAAATTTAAATAGAACACTCAACCTATAAATCATGAATAATACCATAAAATTCATTAGGAAATAAATAAATATATTTATTCACTATTTGAACCTCACTAGTTTTTTAGTTATGTTTTATTCTAAAATATTTTATTGATTAAATTCACCTTAATACTTCATGAGTTTATCATATTCCTGATATATTATTAAATGTATGAACTCGTAATTATATGAAAAAATGAAAGTAATTGTAAAAAATATCATCTTCAAAGCTAAAATAATTAATATCAACAAAAATTAAAATCCATCCAAACCCAAAATAACATCATACACTAAAATAGTGATAGTCCAAAATTAGTTTAATTGACCCCAGTACAATGATGATATATGAAAATTTTTATAATTTTTTATCACTTTATAATCCCCCATATATTATTTAATCTAAACTTATATCTTCATTTATTGATATGGTATTTTATATTAACATAAAAATTCCAATGATATAAAAAAATATCTGGATCTCATATTATATATTAAATAGGTATAGTTTGAGTAAATATGTAATGTACCAGTAAAAAGTTCATAAAACGGTCCCAAATAATAAGTTTTATAAAAAAATAATTTGATGAAACTTCCTATATTCAATCATGATGATTCCAACCTAAAAGTAACTATTATTTCAATTTACTGTTAAAATGACCCAACTCATTATAATTAAAATATTTCACTCCCTTATTCTCAATACCAATTATATAATATTCATTTTTTTTATTTTTATTCAAGATCCTTTTTTATCGTCTTTCCTCATTAGAAACACTTCAAACACCGCATTATAAATTATCTATAATTCATTGTTACACACATACAACTACAAAAAAATAATATTTTAGTACCTTCTACTTTCATTGTTGAGTAAAACCCCAATTACTTCTACACAGGTCTCTATATATCATTATTATTTTATAGTTACACACACTCCATATCAAAATTCTAAAACAAATTACTCATAACATTCATACGCACATGTAACCAGATACCATAATATTGTAATATTCATTCCTGGGTAAAGATGAACAATTTACTACCATGTTTTATAAGATGTTACTTTTCTTACATAGATAATCATGTAATATTAGTGACATTGGTAAGATCCAATTCCTCATCCTTTGTCAATATTTTTATGAATATTCAATCCATTATAATATAATTAATTTTAGTAAAATACTTTTTGTGGAATACATATATAAATAAAATATATTCCACTGAATCAATTTCTTCCTTTTCAATAGTTCTCATAATCAATGTCCACCAATGATCATATTATACATTAAAATTATTAGTAAAATGGTTTAATTGTTATCGTCCTTACATCCAAATATATTAAATATATTTTCTATCGAATTAATTAACTGTTCATATTTATTAATAAACAATATAAACTGAATGTTATGGGGTATTAATCAATGAACTAATCTAAAATAGTCATATTCCTCTAACAAGAATTCATCTAGTCTTATTCAAGGGATTCTCTGTTAATATAATATATCAACTAGGTCAAAAATACATAATATTGATCAATTAAGACCATTATTATTTGCTGATTTGGAATGTAATTATTTAAATGATACATTTATACATATGGTTCCATATTATAATTGTGGAATAAAATTTTTAACTGATATGGATTAGATGATGAAACATAGAAATTTTCAAAATTCATCAAATGAAAATACATCTCTAAATTATTGAAACTTCATATTGTATATTAATATTGTCCTATCATCGAAAGGTATATAATCCTTTATCTCTCATACCATCTATAATAACCTATAGAATTAAAACCAATAAATATATGATTTATAATAGGGTATTCAAATTATTTCATTTCATGTATATTTTAGTTTATGGTTTTAGAGAAGTATGAAAAAAATTAAACTAAAATGTTCAAATTTGTATATTGTAGTCATTTTCCCACAAAAAGATTCTTTATAAATACACACATTCTTCATACATGGTAGATACCTTATACAAGACTCTGACTTGATTAAATTTTATACACATCATTAATTCCTATGGAAATTATATTTTCTTTATTTTATTTTAAAAATAAATCCTAGTAATGAGAATAATTTAAATGAATCCCATAAGTCCATTTTAGCAAATAAAAAATTTAAAATAATGTTTTACTTCTCAAATTGAACATTTTCACTCAAATATTTATCTAAATTTTCTTGAAAACAACAAAATTTATAAATTGAATTTATAAAAAAATATATAAGGATATATAAAAAAAAATAATTAATATGAAAATTTATAAAACATGAAAAATATTCAATAATATTCATAAAAACTATCATTTCACCTTTGTTTAAATAAAATTTCATATAGTTTCTTTAACAACATAGTCTCATTTTCATTCTTATTTAAATTAAATGATTTCCATTATAAATAAAATATAATAATATCATGTAGTATCACTATTAAATTATAATTTAATTAACCCTTAATGGATTACTTATAATGGAATCACCAAGATTGATAATTCTCATATCTCTTAGGAGTAACCTATCACTGATAAACATTGTGACATTTCCAAATACATCTGATAGTGATATCCTAGAAAGACATAGTTAATTTTAAATTACCAAGAACAATTTAATTAATAACATATATTGATATTTACAGTAATTAATAAACCCCATTTGAATAGTAATTGTAGATCATATTAAATGAAACATTTACTTACCACATTATGATGAGAAAATGTGTTTTTTCTATTGAAATCATCTGCAAAGCAAAAAAAATACTAGAATAATGAATGAAAATATTTTATTGAAAATAACCATCAATGATTTTAGATTGATATATATATATTTAATAATTACTATCATGGAATGAAAATAAAGTCAATACATATACATTTGAAAAAAATATAGTCTCAGTCTTGTAAATAGAAAGATAAAATTGACCAAGATTTAAAACATTATAGTGATAACTATTTGACTATTTTAAAATAATTTCAAATATAGTTGAACATGAATATAATAATACATAGATTTTATATAATAATATTCTTTGAAAATAATAAAATGTACATTCAATTGGAATAAAAAGTTTTTAAGTACCTTTTTTTATAGGAACATATTTTACCTTAATTACGTTCTTCCTTAATACATTCCATAACACTTGAATAAAAAATTACATTATATTTTTGATAGAATAATAACAAATTTAATTTTTTATATTATTTTATTTATTTATATTATTACACTTATTAGAATGAATTATTTATTTTATAAAACTATTTGGTTAAAATTAGATTTTTTGGGGATGTTCGGTTTGAAACAAAAAAATAACATTGGTGAGTTTTCCATTGTCAAAGGGGTTATGTTTGTGTTATATCACGAATATGGAACATTTTATATTTTTAATATTTATCAATTATATAAATATTTAGAAAACCCATTTAAAGTGGTCATGAAAAATTAATTGTATCATTTCATAGAAATTGTAGTCTGTATGTAGGCATCAACAACATATTAAGCTTCTTATATGATTGAAAAAATGTATCAGATAATATTTTACTTTTAAAAAATCAAAAATATGTTCTAAATGTCATATTTAATCCTTTTTCTGTCATTATAACATTCAATTTATGGTTAATAAAATATTTAGTCAAATAGATTCTTGGATGAGGTATTTCATACTTACACATGAGGGATGGTATCAGATTCTAATGGATGGAAAGTGTAATAATATAAGTAATATATTTTCTTTATGTAATAATAATTATGTTATAGATATAATTTATATTCTTTTTATCAATTATTTTAACCAACCATAAAATCTACTAATGAAAAAGGAAATGCATTGTAACATGTATGTTGTAGTCCACATGTACCCCTGATGATACATTAATTTCCCACAAGATGGATTATAAGATGAAAAGGATTGTAAAATAAGAATAATAACATTTTACTATATGGAAGATAATATTTTTTAATCATTTATGTATAAAATTTGAATCATTTATAATAATTAATATTATTGTAATAGGTTGGTAATACATATACCTTATTCTCAAATATCTCCACAGTCTTACTTCTTAAAGATTCTAGGATTGGTATTTTGAGAAGACAATGGCCTTTATGAAATGTCAAGGAATGTTATGAAGACTTTATGGAAGGGATTTATAGACTTATAGATCTCAGAAGGGGTGAGTAATGTTGAATATAAAGAGACCTTTTATATGTTTTTGGTGTTACACACTGGTATTCTTTTTAAACATTGAAATATATTTAAATAAAAATCATATGAATGTATATAAAAACATAATTTCATTCAACATATGGTGATAAGGGTTGAAATAAAATTACTAAATAAGAATTTATATAATTTGTTCTGGACTTATCACATAGTTTTTACTTTCATTAACCAAATTTACCTATTATCATGGTGATATATTTTTACCAAGGTTACAATTTATGATGAACAAAATTAAAATTGACTGCATTTTATCAGATAATTTTGAATAATTTCCCAAGGATATATGACTGATTTCCTATATTACAATTGAAAAATGAATTTATCCTTTGGATTAATGAAAGTGAAAAAACATTATTAAGTGTTTACTGAATATTATTTTTAGGTAATGCATTCTCACATTACCCCTATATGCAAAATGGGTTGTGATTTTCCTTGGTACATTAGTGAAGGGATATAGTTGGGTTATTGAAAAATATCAAATGGTGAATGGTTATGGATATCATAAATGAAAGGTTTATATCTATAATTACCTAACTAATGAAATAGATCCTATTGTTGTATTCTTATCATAAATGATATGTAGGAATTTTCATTATAAAGAAAGGGGTGACATATTACAACATCCCCTTATAATAATTTAGGTACTATTTTTCCTATTACATGAATAAAAATATTTTTGAGTTGTTAAATTCATATTATTGAGTTTTTTGATCTAATATAAGGATTAATATAGAGATTCACTATGGTTGTGAATGGATCTGGTGTGTTGAGGCAAGTAATTGAATTGATGGTATGATTGTTGTGTTGATCCTTGGGGGTTTTCAACCATTTCTTGAATAGTTATGGTATCAGGAGAAGGCTATGTTGTAAATCAGGTTGATAGAGTATTTGTTGGTTGTTATAGAATTTTGATAAACAATTTCATGGAAATTTAGGATATGACATTGAGGGTCGAGTTTCATTTGTGGTGATTCTATCATTTTTGGAATGATTATGGTATAGAATGGAGGATATATAATATCTCTCTATTTTATTTTATATTTATTGTGGTTTAGTCTCATACATCAACTTGGACCATTATCTGGTTTTTTGTTATGTGTCATGGAGATAATTTTTTTTCTAAGACACATTTTTTACCATCCCCTTTATTACAATATCTAGTACATATTTTCATTTTATAGACAATTTTCATCACTCCAGCCCATTGGTATTCTGGGATGCACTATTTAATATAGTTTTTTGGAGATTAGAATCCAATAAACGTTATTATAATTTATAAATAACACCCATATGACAGTAATTTGAAACATTGGAATTTAAAGGCTCTCAAGATGAAATTTTACTACTCTAACCTCTAATTTTCTCAAATTTTAGTTAAAATGATTTTTATCGATCTATTTATAATTAGTTAAATCTATATATTATATAATTGGACTTAATTTTCTTATATAATTCATTGTTTTTTCAAGAGTTATCATGTTTTTGACATATTGGATTATAATTTTGATCAATTATGGTTCAATGGACTTCCTTTTGATCCCCCTCTCTATTAATTTTTTTTGCAGTTCCCATTTAGTGGGATTACATGATCATGTGAATAATTGTTATTTACCTTTAATTCATATCCATATCATTAAATCCTAAATTTTTTATATTAAATTTTAATTTATTTTAAAATTTCATTAACCTATAATCCTAGTGATTTTTATGATGGACTTCAATGGATAAAGATTTTTGAAATAAATTCATATATACAAAATAACTAAAACAATTTTATGAATTTTGGAATGTATGGTTTTAATTGGGTTGACATTGATTCATTGGTAATTAGCATTAAATAAAATTGAAATATTAATTAAATGAATTTCATGAAAACCCATAATGTTTCAGGAAAATTGAAATGTCATGTTAATGTTTGAATAATGAATTTGAACTACAGATAATGAATTGAATTGAAATAAATAAATTTATCAATAATGGAGGATTAAATGAAAGAACATATTATACTAAGTAGTTAATGTATTATTTGGATATTAATTCAAGGTCTCTGAATAAAAATTATTAGAATGATGATGAAAACACTAATGATGTTGACATTGGCATGATCTTCCCCGTTGGTGTATAGACCGATTATATTATAACTGAATGAGCCCTAGGTATGATCACAAACAAATTTGAGCCATGTTTATTTACAAAGATTAGTGTTGTTCCATGATCAATAACCTAACTATCCTTAAAGAAAAATTCGATTTTTCTTTATTGATCCCAGATTTATAACATTCCAGTGTTTTATGGAATAGAATTATTTAGGGCCTTTGGGTTTTAGGAAATATATATATATATAAATTTCATTTATATAACTAAAATCAACATGGTTTGGAAGAATTGTTTTACTAAATTTATGAAAATAATTATTCATTACATATCTTTTTTTATATTTACGTATTTATAGTTTAATTGTATTAGATTTTGTTGTAGAATATTTCATTGAATCACATTGGTGTAATTTATCTGGAACTCAACCATTACCTTCGACAATTTTTTGATTTTGTTATAATTTGTCTTAGAAAAGGGAAATATTCACTTGGATATGTTATTTGTGATTAATTAATGGGAAAATGGACATGGTTGGAACTAGGGGAGATATTATTCACTAATTGAATGGATTTTCTAAGATCAAACATTAATAGATTGTATGTCATCTTTTTGGATAATATATTACATTGGGATACATGTATGCTTATGTTACATATTTATCATGGCAGAGTTTTTTGGAATTTTAACTATGTAACATTACTTAATTTAACGATTTTAATGTGTTGATCATTTTTTACATGGGTAAATACACTCTCTATAGCTTCAAGATGATACATTGGAACAAGTCTCTATCTTTTGGGGACCAAGAATGCTCTTTGGTTCATTGTTGTTTCTATTTCGGTATTGTTGTACATATTTATTTTGGTTACATCTAGAAAAAAGTGATTCGATGGAATGTTTTTTTCTCTATGATGTTCGTATTATGTTTAGGATGTTTTAGAAGATACGTGTTCAGATTATGAAGACTTATTGATTAGTAAATATCGAGTGACTAGACATCTCCCATTGTAACGATCCTTATGATATAATAGGTATTTACAATAAGTATCTATAGAAAATAATTTTTTCTAATTTATGTCTTTTCCATATACATGATATGGGTATATTGAATTCTAAAAAGTTTTATTTGAAATTGTTTTTGGAAAACATTGTGAAAATTAATTATTTATAGCACCGACTTAAATATTAGTGCATGGTAAAGTAGTGATAAAAAGAAATAGAAAGAATATTTTGCGACCAGTATAGAATGAATAAAACAACCTGAAAATATAAAATGGAGTGAAAGGATGATTCTGAGTCTTCAAAGAAGTTTTTTGGGAACATAGATAAATTTTGGATCAATGGTTTATAGGGAAGGATAAGAAAGAGTAAGGACTTCGAGGACTAAAGAGGGGGAAATTGGTTGTCTAACTGGCTTATTTTGAGGGTTACTTATTTTAATTTTATTTTATTCTCACCCATTTATAGAAAAAATAATACCATGTAAAGTGTCTATCCATCATTCTCACATTTCCTCTCTATAGATAAATTTATTCTTTTAGCTTTTCAACTAAGGAATTGTCGTATCCTAAGCATTTAAGATCCCTAGTATTCCATCCTTGTGTATTATGTACGCTTTTAATTTTTACTCCAAAAAATATATTTTCATAATAATAACAAAAAATGGATAACACTATGTGGGGATTGGTGAGGTTCTAAATATCCTGATCAATTTGAAAAGGATTGACTCCTATAGAACTCAACATCATAGCGAGGGAAAAATTCCTTCCAAGAGAACATCTTTCGCACCAAAACTAAATTTTCTGTCAATATATAAAAAATTATTCATTAAGTTAAATAGAAATTGTTATGTAGATGACATGAAGAATATTGTAAATAAAAAAAAATTACCATGATGGGTCTTCAATTACTAAAACAATTGAATATTTCTCAGTCTATCTTATTATTATCACCTTATGCTCTCAGATCCCTCTATGTGTATGTTTTAGCAACCACATATAGAACAACATTTTATTTTTTCCCTCATTATGTGTTTTACTTATTCTTGTTCGCCAAAGAAAACTGTTTCCTAATAGGTGCTCAATAGCTCTAACCTTATTCCATGAAATGGTCACTGGCCAAATCAAGAAATTTTTAATGGAAGGGGTTCTAGTTTGTCCAAAAGGGATGATTCAACTGTATGAACAACATGTCTAGATGGACATGTAACCTTTTTTATCACATATGAGTTCTCGGTATTTTCTGTTTCTTTCATCAACATGTGTTATTTTTCATGTAGCTATTTTCAATGTATCTTTTTGGGATGACATATCTGATTCACAATATAAGAGATTCTGAATGACATATCAGAATGGGCCACATATCCAACTCCTCTAATAAGAAAAATAGAGAACAAATCCAAATGTTTTATATTTTAAGTTATTAATATATTTATTTTATATCATAAGATTTTTTTTCAATGTTACAGATTGTCTCATTTAAGTATATGTGATGTAGAATAATCCTTTAAGGTTATAGTTTTATTTTATATAGTTTATTCCCGATATAGGAGATTGAGGTCCACATAGCCAATTTCAAACATATCCTTTTTTATGTTTGTTTTTCAACCGACGTGTGAAATTATTAACCTATCTCTCTTACCACATACAAAATTTGACATTTCTTCTCAAGATCAGTAGCCCAATTTAAACCGTCACACCCAAGAGCACTACATTCTATGCAATATATCGTCACTTTCAGATAGGATTTCATTATACCTGAGGAACACTCTCTCCAAAATCATATCTTTAAATGAAAGGTCATATCATTATTAAATGGTATGTAGTGAGAATGAGAGGTGTATAATTGACCAGTATTAGAGTCCATGTACACATTTTTGGATCAGTTAGCCTCTCAAAATGATTGAGAGAAATTATTGGTTGCACTCACATTATTGCACATTTAAAATGGGGATTGTAGAGGATATAGTAGCTTCACCATTGTCTCCACTAGTCGGTTGTTCACCATCAACCTTGGAAATGCGAATTCTAATATAGGGAACAACAAATTATGGCCACATAGTAATTTATATTTGATAAATTCATCTCTATGGAGTTTAACTTCAATATAATTATTTAATTTTACAATTATACATATGATCTAGATGAAGAAACTTAAATAATATATATTAACCTCTTTAATTGTTTTCATATGTAACTATTAAAAATTTATTTTTATATTATTTTATGTTGAATTCATAAAATTAATTTATTTTTCACTATAACTTCAACTAAATTCCATTATAGTGGTTAGAAGCTATTAAGAACTCAAAAAATTTATTTTTATTAAAATATCAATGCAAAAAAAATTAATTATTATTTTTTATAACTATAGTAACCCTATATAAAATACTAATTTTAAATTAAAACTCATTAAATTTATTAAAATAATCATTGAAAAATGTGAATGAATAGTTCAACATAAAACTCCCCCACACATAATCCATTGCACTATTGAGATTTTTTATTTATATAGTTCTATAATTGAGGATTCTAGGTCATTAAACATTAATCATCCTTTTAGAGCACCAAACATTCATTTTAAGATATTCCCACACTTCAAAAGTGAGTTCATCCCACTCCCATACATGAATAAAAAATAACATCCCAATTAAAATATAAAATACTAGTGAGCCTCAATTGTAAATAGATATATAATAAATTAAATAAAAATTTACTCAACTTCAGGTTCCTAATACTGGGCTTATTCTTCCCACATTATTGATTCAACTCAATAGATGTTCAAGTAAATCAATTTCTAGTTTTTTTATCAATGTTCAATATTCCCCTCAATGTCATGAGATAATTATTTAAAAGGGAACATTCTTTAAATTTTTCCCATCCATGAATGTGTGAAAATATTTATGTATATCACATATCGATTTGGATTTAATTATAGAAAATTACATTACACTCTTTCCATGTATACTCACTTAGGGATCCCAATTTCCAATTTCAATTCAGCTTTAAAGGATATATAATACACTTAAATTGGGTTTACTCATAAAGGTGTTCCATGATACCCATGAAATGTAGTTATATAGTGACCCAAATATTTATTAAACGAAAATTAGAACATTGTATAGATAAAAAACATAATAGCCTTACAAATCCAATATCTAAATATAAAATTTCATTGGAAATATAGGCTTATACATATCATTTACATAATAAAATATAATAATTATTTAATTAGTTTTAAAATATCTTATTAGTGGCCCTTTCATTCTTCTTAGTACAGGTTTTCACCTAAGGGTATACATAAATGAATGGTGGGAGCTAAAATCCATGTAATATGAAGAATAAGGGATATGAATCAATATAACGTTACAGAGAATATGAATCATCATTATTGAATAAAAATAATATTATCATCGACATCCTATGAAAATTTATAAATAAATGAATAGAATTTGACTATTTATAAAAATGAAACATACTGTATTTTTTTTGAATACCACACATATTTTTGAACAATATTAGAATCTTGTTCATGAATAATATATGTAAAATATCAAAACAAGATCATTTTGAAAAAAGATAGAGCCATGAAAATGACTATTTCAATTTATCACATAATATAAATAACATTATTTAATGCATTGGAGGGATATATAATTCCAGGCCCACCCATCACATTATAAAATTTACATTATCAAGAATTCCACATTGAATATATAAAAATAGTTCTCATAAGATAATCCATGGAAAGGAATTTGTTTCATAAAAAATTAATAAATCACACATTTTTTAATAAAGTTTGAGGTTTCCAAATTAAAAAGGAAAAATATTAATGGTATTAGAATCTTCAATCATTAGGGGAGAATAAACAACCCCAATAGAGATCATGATGTGTTTAGAAAATAAAATTACTTTTGTAAAATTAATTAATTTTTTCATAATAAGTTGTTTGAAAATTTTTCATCCTCTAAAAGAATAGGGAATAACAAAGAAATTATATTTAAGGAACCTTAATTGAATATCCAATCTGATATTTTTCATGAATGATTTATAACCCATAGAAAGGGTTTCTGGTTTAAGAATCCCCTTATCTTTATTCCCATATAATTTTATTACACCTTTTCCTCCTAAATATTAAATATATATGTATTACAACATTTATCTAGAAGGAAGATATATTAATTTTTACAATTATTTATCATTTATAATTAATGTATTATATTTCTTAATTTATGTTGACAAAATTAAAGGGTTTTGATTCACATTTTCTTATGATTTTTTCATTTTTCTTCAATTCGACTATTTTGTTTGAGGTAATTATTAAATGAATACCAATAGAATAACACACATATATATATATATTAAAAGAATTTATATATGAAAAATAATTTAGTTTAACCATTAATATTTTTTGTGACATGGAAAAAAATTTAATAATCATTTTCAGTGTTTAACCACCTGATATGGAGAATTTTGTCCGAATATGAATAAAATGATGTATAAAACATAAAAACATTAAAAATTTAAGATTTTTATCATGTTAACATAATTAAAATAATGATAAAATTCTCTTTAATTAAATATTATAATATTTTTTTATGAATTAATTTTGGAAAAGAGAGAGGGGAAAAACTATTGAAGAGTTGAAAAACATACTCTCTCTTAGGTGTAGCTTCTCTTATAAAATAGTATAAATCATTTGATTTTTTGGAGATGTATTAATTGAAAACATCCCTATCGATTCTAATAGGATGAAGATGGACGATTTTGGTAGTTAATTTTCTTAATAATGGGTTGTAGGAGTGTTTTTTCATGCGGAGGGAGAGGGTTATTGATAATTTAGGAGAGGGGTATTTTAAGAATAAAATATTGAATAAAATAATAAATCAAAGGTAGAACATGTAATCATGAATTTTTGAAATTATAAATCATATATAAATATAATATAATCAATTTTACACTTAAAACCCAATTAATAATTATAATTCATTATTTTATTTTAAAGTAATGTCGGAAGAAAGAATAATTGTTATTTTAAGGAACCACTTTTAATTATAGGTTTTGGAAAGATAATTTAATTTTTTAAAATGATATATATAATATTATACTAACTCATTTGTGTTTTAAAATATATCATATCTGAGCCTCATGTTCTAGAAGGGAATATATAATTATTACATCATGAATGATGTAATTTGAGTTACACCGATTATGTGATGAACTGTATTTCTACTATTCACTTGGAAACATTAGTTTTTCCGCAAATTAAAAAAACCTTGGACAATTTTATTGTTCTTATTCTAAATGTTATATTTGTTTTTACAAAAAAAATTATAAATATGAATTTTTAATTTTTAATAGAAATAATATATTTTTACAAAATACTTTAAAATATAGTTTGTTAAAAATGGTTTTGTATATTTGTTGAGTTTTTAATCATGATTTTAATTTTATAGAATTATAAAAAGTATATTTACATAAAATCATTATGAAAACACATTGTATCCCAATTTTTAATTATTAATTAAATTTACTATTCTAATAGTCAGGTTACAATTTCCAAAGATCGTATTCTTACTCCAATGTTCACTTTACCTCGTATAAATACCACTTCATTCTTTAAATCTATAATTTGATCACTTCCTCTCAATGTTATATAATTACATTTTATATAACTTTTCTTGGTTTACTAATATTATTCTTATTCTCTATAGTGTTTGTAGTGGGGTGTTGTTTATCGAAGATTGGAGTGATACCTATTTTCTATTTTATCTATTCTATTTTATATAATTTGTCTAGTTGTAATTATTCAAATTATAATAGGATTAATTTCGGGATATTTTTACATTATTTAGTTATAAAATGTTGTCATTGTTGATTTCTCTATATTTTGTATGTCAATAGTATTATATTTTATTATAAAAAATAAATTTAATCCAGAAAAATATATGCTTAGTAAATACTAGGTCGATACATTCTTCCCCCTTTGTAATTCCTTCCCCAAAATTTAAACACATATTATCGGTTTAGAATATGGAAGGTTACTTCTATTTCATCATTTTATCAAGATTTTAATTCACATTTTTATACTTATGGTTCCTCTATAACATTTTCACAAGTTCAATTATCATATTGTTTATAACATCATCTCTACATTCCAAGATCGTCATTGGAGGATCTTTGTATGAGAGGTCATTTCAAATTGAATCACCTCTAGATTTAGTACATGCGAGGGGTTAGTTATGTAATTACATAAGAGAGATACATTGAACACGTCATTAAATTATAGATTATTTTTTTGAAGTTCAAGACAATAGGTAACTACTTTTATAAGATCAAGGATCCTTAATGGTCTAATATATCATGGGATAATCTTCCCTTTCATTCCAAGCCTCTTGAATCTTTTACTAGGTGATATTCAAATAAAAACATTTCTGTCAATATCAAACTCCATATATATTTTATAGTCATCAATATAGATCTCAATATGACATTGGATATATTTTATATGTTGTTGGATGGATTAAACATTCTCCATTTCTCTTACATAAGGTTAGGCCCAAGTAGCTTTAATTCACCAACTTCATCAAAAAAAGTTAGAGTTATAAATATCTTCCCATATAGATATTCAAATGGATCTATTGAAAACATGAGTGGAAGTTATTGTTTTGTGAGAACTCGACAAATGGGTGTTGCTGATACCACACTTCTTTGAATTCCATTGAGCATGTTCTTAGCATGTCTTCGAGCATCGGAATAGTCTTTCAAATTTTCCATCAGATTAGGGGATATAAGTCTTGTTGAAATTAAATTTTTGTACTCAAATCACATTGAAGTCTTCTCCATAATTTAGAGGTAAACCTAAGATCATGATACGAGGTGATAAAAACTGGTACCCCATGTATCCTCACCACTTCCATAACACATATCATGGTCAGTAGTTCAACTAAGAAATCATCCTGAATATTGATAATGTCAATAGTCTTGGTGAGTCTATCCACAAAAACACATATTTAATTGTTTTCACTAGATATCATTGTAATGATAGTTATAATGTCTATAGTGACATGATCTATTTTCAACAATGGAGTAAGAAATAGTTGTTTCAACACTTTGTACTTTTATCACCGTTATTTAACATTCTAGAATACCCATAAAATTGAGATGTACTCAATAATCTTCTTATTATTGTTTCCCCGTCATAATATTTATCGAAGATCATGATACATCATGGTACTTATGTGATGGATGGAGAAAATGGTCAATGTGAATTATCCAATAACCCCTTATTTATCTCAACAGATGTAGAAACCCAAAGCCTCATTCCAAACCGAATCAATCCTTCATCATCAATTTGGATGTCATGTAGATTCTCTTCATTTACATCTTACACATTATCTTTTTATCTCCATATACTTACTTTATGACTCCTTGATCTTCTCTTGGATGGAATATTGGGAAATTATATAGTAAAGGTAGGATAAATTCCCTTCAATTATAATTTCAAGATTTATATTTTGAATTTCAAAAATTATAGAGTCTTTCTAAATCTGTATCATCTATAGTGTGGAATATTCGTTTCTTCTAGGAGCTTTAACTACCATGTTCATGTTTACCATATGGTAGTGAATAAGGAAATCATATTCCTTGATTATCTCTAACCATATACTTTTCCACATGCTATGATCATTATGTATTAATATATAAATTTGAGGCATATAATTTGTAAATAAGCCACACTTCAAACCAAAGAGATAGTGTCATAAAATATTTAGATCAATGATCATAGATGTCAACTTCTGATAATGTTTTGGGTAGTTCTTCTCTTGGATATTCATCTTTTGTGAGGTATAGCCAATCATATTATCATTCTGCATGAGAAAACTACCAAAGCCTTTAATTAAAGCATCTATATATATAAAAATCATTCTCCACATATTTGTAGTGTGAGTAAAAGTGTATTTATTAACCTATTAATGAGAGCCTTAAAAAATGCCTCATATTTATCCATACAGACATACTTTACCCCTTTTCTTATTAACATTGTTATGGGGGAAATAAAATAATGAGAAATTCCTCAAAAAACATCAGTATCACCCAACTAATCCATGAATACTATATATTTCAATGAAAGTTGTGAGTTTAAGTAGTTCCTCAATTGCCTTTGATTTTTAAGGGGCCACATAAATTCCCTCACATGTCATCATGTTCTCTAATAATGTGGGTTTCTATATCCAAATATCATTGTTGCTGAACATACAATACATTCTTCCTTTTTTTAATGTCACCACCACAATCCTTATATACTCATAATGATTTTATTTCTATTGAATTAAATGATAATTTCATTGTTAAACACTAACAAAAATTTATCTAGTTAGTCCTTAGAGACTCTATTCATAAAATTCATGATGATTTATGTGTAATTAGATAGTTTGAAGGGCATCAATATAAAATCATGGTGGATATACCTCTTATGTAAAGTGATCATCTTAATATAACCCTTCATCATGATTATTTGAGGATATCCTGAAATTAGATCCACATTTTAGAAGTACTGAGTTCCTAGTAGTTGATTGAACAAGTCATCAATCCATAGTAGAGGACAATTATTATTTCTTGTGATCTTATTGAGATACATGAAATAGATAAATAGTCATATTGATCCATCCTTCTTCGGGACAAAGAGCCATGGTGCACCCTGAGGTGATTTAGTAGGGTGTATGAACCATTTAAAAAATTCTCATTACAATATTTCTTTAACTCTTCCATTTTGATCATGGAAATTAAATATGTAAATTTTTAGATTAAATTATATCTGTGTATGAGATGTATTGGGTACTCTACCTCATGATCTAGGGGATGTCTGGTAAACTCTTTGATACATACATTAGCTTATTCCATCACAGTGGTTATTTCCCCAAATATGATATTATCCTTTAACAAAACCATTTTTACCAAGAATTCTTCTTCACAGGGTATCAACACCAACACTATTGAGGGATTTCCCAAAGGATATTTAGAATTATCCATGAATTATTTATTGGATAATTGGATGGTTTAGAATAAAAAAATTGATCTCCTTTTCTAGATAGTTAATGTTTGATATATATATTGAGATATAATCCATGCCTAGTGTATTTTCCAATACCACCATGGGAATAAATAAGAGATTCTGTAGTGGAATATTCACATATATGCCAATAAGAGAATATTCCAATACTTGGGTTGCAATGATTTCACAAATAGGTGTTTTACTGATATCATTAATTCATGATAATGGGGATTCAATTCAATAGTTCTATAAAAATGTAATGATATAATAGAATGTGTGAAAACATAATCAAATAATTTTTTTAAATTTATTTACTAAATAATAAGTGTTACTTTTTTGTTTTTTTTCTTTCACCACATTTTTATTAATAATGGATGTGATTTCCCTTTCTCATTTTTAATTTCTAGCTACTGATGCTTATTTCCCCCAAAGGCTTAAGGATCTTTTTTTAACTAGCTTGAATAGTTCATTTTATCCCTAAAAATGATGCATTGAACCATGGGTGGTGCATTAAGAGGTTCCCTCCATTCTTCCATCATATTGGCTAGATTTATCATGTCCCTTCAAAATTTAGAGCATAATGTACTTTTATCCCACATATGAAGAATTTCGAAGTCCATTTGACATAATTCCCAAGATGTTTCTTTCGAAAATTTTGACTTATGGGTAGTTCGATACTCTTTCCTCATTTTTCATGTGTCCAACCATCGTAAAACACAAATCTTACCCTATTATATTTATAAACATGGGATAATTCTCTATAATCCATCTCTACTTTTAGAGAATGTCAAAACACTTCTTCATAACACATAATGTTCAATATTATTTGTGCCTTTCAATGGTATTTTTTTATGTAACTATATAATATATCTATTTTTAAATAATTTTTTTAAAAAACCCAAGGCGTATCATGGAAGACATGTGATGTTTACTGTAGAAGCTTTGACAGGTTCACCTTCATTTTTCTTCACCTATATGAATTATCTCCCCAGTTATGTTTGAAGAGTTTGAGGGAAATACATGGTATGAAATATTTTATTAATGTCTTACCACTCTATATATTCTATTTAATCTTTTCAAATGGTGTTGTTATTCAGATCCCACCATTGATTAAGTAATTCCTTTAAAGAATAGATGGCTAGAGTCACCTTCTCCTTATCAAAACAATGTATCATACAATAGAACATATCCATTGAGTAAACCCAATATTCGGTGGAAATTTGATTCAAATATCTACAAAACATCGATTATTTTTATGTGGAAAGCACTCAATTCCTAGTTGATCCTTCTATGGTGAATATGGAAATTCCACTTGATTTATATTTTTATTCATATCCAGAGATATCTCGGTAAGCATCACTATAATTGTTTAGACTCCACGTCCCATGGAATTGGGTATGTCTTTTGGACAATCATTGCATTATCACTCACATTTTTTTGTTGAACTTTTTTATCTAAGTTCCGACCATTTTATAAATAGAAATGTTCTGAAAAAAAGGAAAGTCAAAAAAATATTTATAAATAATTTATTCATTTGTGAAATTTACTCTAAATATATATCTTATGGGATCCCTGTGTTTATTTTTTTCTAAAATGATTCTTCTATAATATTTTTATTATATATAGACTTATAAATATGTGATTAGATTTTTCTACTAATATTAATTCCCAATCTTACTAAACCATTATCTAAAAACAACCATAGAGATAATTCATTTTCTTATTTTACTATTGCATTATTTTAAAGATAGACAACATAATATAGTTACATATCCATGATTAATGATTTATTAAAACCGAAAATTTATATACAAAAATAAATTTTACATCATTAAATATAAATTTTTTTTAATTAATTCTTATCTATCTTCTTATGGGTCACCGCAGTCTCATTAATACAAGTAATTACTAGTGGATAAACATTAATGAATAAGGTGAGAAAAAATTAGAGTAATAGGATGAATAAGATACATGAATAAATATAACAAGTGTGAGAAGAATAATAATAATCATAACATATGAAAATTATTTTCATAAATATCATGAGGAAAAAATAGAAAAGGACTGGAATGAGAAAATGAATAAAAATTAAACATCATGCCTTACTGTTCAAATTACACACAAAGCATTGAATCAAACTAGCACCATGATTAGATGTATCATATGTGTATAATTGTAAAATAATAATTTTGTACAAATATAGGATCAGGCTCAGAAATATTTCACCTTATCTCATGATATATGTCACATTTACCAATCCATTTAAGGAATATATAATTCCACGACCACCCTTCACATTATAACATTTACATAATCATGTATTCCACATAGAACATATAACAATGGTACTCAAAAAATAGTCCATGGAAAGGAATGTGATTCATAAGCTTTTAATAAATCTTATATTAATGAATAAAATTTTGGATTCATAAATGAATAATTGAAATCAACATACATGTTATGGGAATAACCAATCATGATTAATGAAGAACCAATCTCAATAGGATTCTAGATGTGTTTTGAAAAAAATAGATATTTTTAAAAATTCCTTATATTTTTCATAAATTCAAAATAAAAACATATATATCCTTGAAAATAAGATGGAATAAGCATGAATTTATATTTAAGGAATATTAAAGGAATATACACACATAAATTTTTCAAGGAGTTATTACCCAAGGAAATAGAGTCGTGTTTGAGAATCCCCTTACAATTATTCCCACTTTATTTAGTAAATTTTCAACTTACTGAATAATAAAATTGTATTTATTAAAACATTGATGAAAATTTGAATTATAGTCATTAATATAACTATTTATCAAATATAATTTTATTATTATATCTCTTAATATCTGTTGATGAAATTTATATGTTTTGATATCATGTTTTCTTAAAAAAATCAATTTTTCTTTGATTTCGCTATTTTGTTCTAAGAAATTATTAAATGAGTTCCAAAAGCATAAAATAAATATATTTATATGTGGATAAATCAAAAATAATTTATTTTAACCGTTAATAGGAATGGTTATATGAAATTAATTATAAACATCACCATTGGTTCCTAACGGACCATTATCAGACACATTGTTCAAATATAAAAAAAAGATTTATAAGACATAAATACATTAAGAATAATTTTTTTCAAAACAATAAAATAATTAATATAATGTTATAATTTTTTATTATTAAATATTATAATTTTTTATATTGAATGAATTTCGGAAAGAGATATGAGAAAACCAAAATGAGTAAATAGTTGAAAAATATACTCTTTCTTTGGTATAGCTTATCTTGTAC
Source organism: Viscum album (assembly GCA_963277665.1). Classification (NCBI taxonomy): domain Eukaryota; kingdom Viridiplantae; phylum Streptophyta; class Magnoliopsida; order Santalales; family Viscaceae; genus Viscum; species Viscum album. Next base: position 243,188,016 of record OY728153.1, on the reverse strand, counting down.
AACACTATAACACCCTTGATTTTTGGAGTGGGATTACCCCATTACACCCCTATGTTTTCAATATCACTTGATAGAAAATATTTGGACTGATTTTATTTTTTAAATGTGTGGAATGTGTATTTTTCCATAGAGATGGGGAGGGGTTATTTATATTTGAGAAGAGGGGTATTTTTTAATAAAATACTAAATAAATTGATTCATATAAGGTAAAACCTGTAATAGTGAATTTTTAAATTATAGATCATATATTAATATAATATAATTATTTTGATATATTAAATTCCCTTTAAATTTTTAATTCATTAGATTTTGAAAAATAAATGCTGAAATAAAGAAAAATGTTTATTTTATGGAATCAAATTTGACTTTTGGTTCGAAAATATCCTTTTTGGGATTGGGAATTATGTTTATAAAATGTTAAGGACTCATTTATGAAATAAATTACACCATTATTTAACCTAAAGTTATATAATGGATTATGTTTTTATTATATCAATAATTATGTTATTTGAGTTACACCAGCTATGTGAAAAACTGTCCTTTTACTATTGACCTGAAAATTGAAATATCTAAGAAAATTACAAAAAAAATCACCCTTATACAATTCTGATATGAAAATTTAAAAATTTATATTCATTTTATCAAAATACGTTCCTAAAATTGTCAATTATAAATTTTTAATATTAAAATAATAATTTTACAAGATACCTTAATATACAGATTATTAAAAATGGGTTCATATTTTCTATGTGTTTTTAACCATAATATTAATTTTTTTGGTGTTATAAAATTTATATTTAATAAAAATAGTCAAGTTAAATATTATTTAAGACAAAATGTATTATTTTTGGGTCAATTTACAGTTCCAACGGTCTAAATGCTATACCAAAAGGTCTCATTACTATTCTAGTGGTCACATTACCTCCTATAAATACCACATCATTATTTCACTCAACATAAAACTAAAATAACCTCAATGGTATATATTTAATATTTATATAATGTTTCTTGGTTTAATATTTTTTTTATTCTTTTTTATAGTGTTTATAGTGGGAGAGATGATTCTAGTAGATTAACGTGATCTATATTATCCCATTTTTTCTTTTCTATTATATAATTTTCTCATGTTATATTGTTTTTAATTTTAATTAGTTTATTTTTTTATTAATGTTAAAAATTTTACTAATAAAATAGTAATATTTTTGGTTTCACTATATTATGTATGTGTATAATATTATGCAATATAATTAAAGAAACATTTTTTCAATAAATTAATATTACTAATAACCACTTGGTCGTTACATGCTATGTTCAAATTCAAGTTCAATATTCCCCATGATATAGTTAAAAATCCATAATTGTACAATGAATAAACATCTTATCCCAATTTTCAAGATACATTTCCATTCAAATAGCCAATAATAACACTTAGTAATCACATAATCACTAAAATTTAAGATTCAATGGACTCCCCCAATACACGTCAATGAATCTTGCTTGAGGCCAAATATTGTGAATTTTTATTATTTTAACCAAGAGAAACCAATAATATCTATTTTGATGAAGTCAAAAATGATGAATATCCCAATAATGGAGAAATTTATTTAAAAAATCTTACATGGGGTGTTAATGTGGTAGAACTAAATAATAGCTGATCTATATGACAAACTATCCTCTTTCCCACTATTTAAACCCAAAAATTTACAAAATATTGATTTTTAATGTGGATCATAGTATAGAAAAAAGATATATAGAATTCAGAAATGAAAATAATAAAAAAATATGAGCATGAAATTTCTTAGGCAACACATTGGCACCATTCTTGACTGAATACTAAAAAAACATTTGTATTGAAATTAGATGTTGTGTATTAGTATAGAAAAAATGAAAGGATTTAAGATGTTGTTCAATGTGGAGAAAGAAACACAATAATGTAGAATATATATGTTATAGAAACAAAATGGAAGACCCACACATATAACTTAAATCATCATGAAGATATAAAATGAATGAATTAGAACCCACAAATCCATGAAAAATATCCATGTTTTTTAGAGAAAAACCAAGAATTATTTCAACCTAATCTAGAATGAGAATCATATGGATCAATGAAAAATTTATAAAAAATGGGAGGTATAAGGCACCATAATTATTCAAGAAAAATGTAAAAAAAACATCAAAAACACAATGAAAAAGGGAAAATATAAAACCACGGGATGACTCCCCAGAATTTATGATATTAATGTTGTCATTTGGAAAATAAAATGAACTCATTCATGAAGATATAAAATGTATTCCACTCCCTTTATAATTCCAAATTAATATTGTTTCAAACTTTTGGAATTCACCTTTAATTTTTGGATGTCACATCTTATCAATTAAACCAATATATAATTATATATATTTAAAATTTTAGTGGGCTTGAGCACATAGAGAAAAGTATACCAAAAAAAGTTATAGTTATGAGTTAAAAATAATTACACAAAATCCGACATGAAATTTCATATTTATAAACATGGATTCATTTAAATAAATGGTCATTTACTTGTATATTATGGAATTCTCAAAATAATATAATCAAATTTCTTCCCTCTCACTTAACTCCAAAAAGGCCATTCTTTATAAGACATTAAATATTTTTTGAGAGCTTTAACTAACCAAACTTTTTTTGTTACATTATAGATAAAAATGGAATGACTTAACCCAAATTATCATATATATATATATATATATATATATCCTGAGAAAGGGTTTATATTTTTCCCATAGGCCCATAATTCCCCATCTAACCTCACAGCCCAATCATTACTCTAGTTACCCATAGTTTTCTCCATAACATGTTTATGATCTCTATTTGAGACGTCTTCTTTCCCACATATCTACGGGTGATCGGTAGTACCATTAATAATAACACAACCATAATTTTTCATTGGTTATATAATTTTTATGTTCATGAAGTGGATACCATTATCAATAATGATAGATTTACACACACCACATCAATAAATTATATTATTCTTGATGAAATTCAAAAAAAAAATGTAAATATTTTTGGTAACTTATACAAACATAACCCACATTTAATGATAGTGTACAACCACAAATATGGAATAATTTCCATAAAAAAATTGAAATGTAATCAATAATTATAGTCCCTATAATTAAAAAATTTAATCTTTTGAAGTACCATTGTGTGGAAACTCCAATTTTCTACTACAATTTTTAACCCATTGAAAGTTATAAAATCTTATACACTAACATCATGAATAATTTTATATATTTACCCTATAAAAAACTAATTAGAGATCCTTTTGGGAAGTCCTCACACCCCCATGGTTCCCACCCCATGGAGTGGAGTGATGACTATTTAAAAAAAGAAATAATTTTCTTCTTTGGGACCCACCTCCTAAGTGTACCATCATAACAAAACCAATAAAACAAATGGATCATACAAATAGAAATACTTATTATATATAATTAACTTCTTCTTATGAATATATGAAATATATTCTTTCCTATCAGTTATAACAAAAAATGTGAAAAAAATATAACAACTAGGAAGATCATGTCATAAATGCATCAAACAATAGTTCACCAGGAAAGAATATACTAATATCTATGGGATTATAAGTTTAAATTGTGTTTGTAGGTAATAAAGAAAAGTGGTCATATTCCACATTTTCAAAACCTCTATTATCTATAATTTCCAAAGAAACTTCATACAATATACATGTCCTCCTCATAACTCTTGATATTGATTTCTTTTTAACAAAATGATACTTCAAACACGAATTATCATTGCATATTATGACTTCTGAACTTTTGAGTTATTGGATAAAATTAACCAAGAAAACATATTAGTGGTTAATTATTTCTCATTAGATAAATAATTATTCTTGGAATATTCAAAAAACCTTGTAGCATAGTTAATCAAAATGAACTGCTTATGTTTTTGTTGACACAAAACATCCCTTAATTCCCAATCAATTACTTGAAACATAACATCTAATGGAAATTGAAAATAATGGGAAGTGTTTATTGGTTCATGTTTAATATTCTCTTTCAAAAAAATTATTTTGAAGGCTCTTACCAAACACAATATGTGCATCCTTGAAAAAAAACAAACTGGACACATAATTTTAGAAAAATCCTTAATAATTCATCTGTAGTAACAATGATGTCCAAAAAAACTTATAACATAAATTAGAATTATATAATGTGTATGATTTTGAATAAATTATATAATAGAAAATTCATCTTCAATTCCCCACTTATAAAATTATTTTACCAGGAAAATTACTTTTATATCAATGAATTGTCATTTCCCTCAAATTATAACTAGGCTTTTATCCTCACATATTTGTAATGAAGTCCGTATATTTAAAAAAAATGGAAATAAATAATTTAAAAAAATGATGATGACCTCATTTATCATCTCAATAATTTCTGAAAATATTCTAATTAAAGTCCTCTTAAATTTTAAAGGAGTATCATAGAAGAAAAAAATATCCTCTATAAGAAAATATCCCAAAATGAAAACTGAACGTGGTATTTCTTATTCTTATATAATGATTGGAAACTCATAGTAACATCGATAAACATACAAACAATATGCAAATTAATTTCCTTCAATACTCTCATTCATTAATTCTATGAATGTCATTGGTAAATGATCCTTCTGGGGGAAAAGTTATTCTTTTGATAAAAAAACATACCATCCATTCGTTATCATTACTGAAATGTATTTGTTAATTATTATCATTCATTACAACCGATAAACTACACTATATATATATATATATATATGAATTTAACCAAACTCTCTCATGGGATATTAAAGATAGAAGAATTTATCCCAACATTTAATATATTTAGGAATTTATGTCTAATTAACTCTTTCATTTTTTGTGTTAATCATCTTTTTTCTTCCACATAGGGCTTATGGTTAAGTTATATTTGTATTTTATACATGAAAAGGGATATACATTTAACTTTGAAATTCATAATAGACCCAATAGTAGAAAAATGGTCTTTATGGTCAAATATATGAAGCCAGTTTCATATAAAACAGTGCAATATATGTTTTAAGTGGGTTTTTAGCATCAGTGTCTTACAAAACCTACAAACAAAAATACGCATCAATAATTTTTTTCATTTTTATTTAATGTAACCAACACTAAAGAGTTAAAAAATGTATATCTTTGGAATTGGTTTAAAAAAATATTACAATAATTTAAAAAAATCATTGTGTTTTAGATCATTTCCTTAGCATCGATTTGATTGTTCGTGGGCGTAAAATAGACTTACAAATAAAAAAATTGTTACTCAGTTTTATCTCTATGAATAGTAATATTTAATCTTAGGAATTAATATACAACACAAAATGAATTTTTTTCAATTTTTGGCATAATTGTTTAAAGACCTATAGAAATGTGATGTTTTCTTAACATTTTTGGCATCTATTTCTTTAAAAACTGATGCCAAATATGATACCGATGAGTATTTTATATGTTATTTTTTGTAAAAATATTATGATACAACATATTTAAATTCTTTTTGGAAACAATTTATAATAACCAACATCAAATGTCTTATTTTTTGAATTTATTTGGATCAACTTAGGCCTAACAGATCCAAGATACTCATGATATTTCTTAAATAATTCATAAAAGAAATCCTCCTCTTCCTCACTATTTCTTCCAGAAAAATGTTCAATATAGAAAAATTAATCTTATGAGGGAAACATGTTTTACTAGGAAAACTAATATTATAAATCCATTATTTCCCCCCCATACTCAACAAAAATCTCATGATCCTTAATAGAAATAATCCCCACGACGATTTTAACATTGATCTCACTTGTACTATTAATTTCTTCCATATTACTAAAAATATAAACTTTCTCCTCATAAACAGATTCATCAGCTAATAAAATATAATTTCTAGGGGAAATCCATTTTTGTGTGTGTTTTTTAATTTTTTTAAAATCATTTAATTCGTATTTCTAATAACACATGTTAAAAATTATCTTCCCCTTGAAACTTAGATGAAGACTCCCCCCTATGGAAATAAAGGGACTAAAAAGGATGATAGGTCACTCATGGTTACACATTATATCCAATATCAAAAAATGATAATGTATAAATAGACTTCCTAATTCTACTAGTACGCTGTGTACCCTACCAACTGGGTGAGTGATAAATCATTCAAAAAATTGTAAAACAATAGTGGTGGGTCAGGAAACTACTAATATTATATGTTGACCATTGAAAAAGGAATTAAATATATGATTTTACAGTGATCACAATAATAATTAATGTAGAAACCTATATATTCAATAGGGAAATGGAAGTCCATGCACCCCAGTTCTTAACATTTTTGAGGTATTATATTTTTAAATATTGCATTGCACTCCAATATTAGAATACGTTTGGGAAAATCATCATGTGTCTTCTATTTTGAGTATATTTTTCTTTGAGGTATTTTAGTTATTATGGGATTCAAATCTTGGATTTAATGACTTCAATTTCAATGTTCATTTTTTAAAAATTATTAAGTCACTTAAAAAACTCAGATTCATGGTAATTATTATTAACTCATTATGGAAAATGAATTTTTAGGTAAAATTCATAATAAACACAGTCATACCTTGAAATCCCTCAACAATATATTACTTCCGCTTACATTCTATATTTTTAATCCATTTTCTTGATGATTTTTATTTGTGATAGTATGGATCATAGTGATTCTACTACTATTATACAAATGTACAAATTCAAAATTTTCCATGGTTGGATTTCCGTGTACATTTAGTTTTTATACTTTAGAAGGTTGGGGAATTTTCTTTATTTCATGGTGTGATTGGAGACCAAATCTTCTAGTCACCACCATTTAATTGTATCTTGTGTTTACATAAATTATTTTATGTTTTATTCCTTTTTCTCTAGCTCATGAAATTATAATTACTTCTACAAAATTTAACAATATATTTTTGAACATAGTTTCTCTATATTCCATTGAAAAATAAGTATTTATCATTTTATCATAATATCACACCATTAATTTTTTAGAACAAACCATTATCTTTAGCTTGGTATCATGTTGTATCATCCCTTAGTTAGGGTTTGATGTTTTCTATATTCTTTTGAAATGATGAAGGAACGTGAGGTCTTAGAACTCCCTTCTCCCTCTAAGACATGTTTGGATTTTTCTAGTATCCTGGATTATAATTATTTGAGAATGGATGATTTTTGGGATACTTTATAGGGACATACCCAACAATGATAGATATTCATAGACCTTGGGAAGAATATAAATGTTAGGGCATTATGACTATGAATGTCAAAAATTCTAAATTGAAGACACTTCTCATAGAGAGTATTCTGAGAACTCTTATTATAAACACTTGTACACTCTAAATTGTATTGAGATGTTGGGGAATTTTCATTTCTATCAAAAGTTTCATCTCGAACATTTATTCAAGGAATTTAGTTTGATGTTGTTAAAAATAATCTTTATCACTTCATCATTATTTTGGAGAAATCAATTCTTAAGGGCAGGTCAAATAAATTATGATGAAATAGTGTATGATTTCTCTAAAGGATATGCATGAGATACTAGGTATGGATTGGAGGTTGGATAAAAATCAAAGAATTCCATTTTACAAGTCCGAGTCATTATAAAATAAATACCTTACCATATGAAAAAGAAATGTGATTTTGTGAAAATATTAGAAATCAACCTACATAGTTAACAATTCATAAAAAAGGTATTTTGAACTCAAAAAAATTTATGAAAAACAACATCATCCACTTTTTAGAATGATACTTCTTGATTTCAATTTAAGAAGAATTAAAAACCCCTTAACATAAAGTCTTCCTCACATGGTCCTCGAATTTGTAACTATTTGATTTTTCTATAAAATTATCTTCTTAAATCCCAGTAATCATCAATGGGTAACCCATGATAAAATGGTAGATTGTAATTGTAGCATGTTTTATTATCATATTTTCTAATTCTTAGTGTCTACATTATGTATGATGGATTTTTTGAAATGGTAAGAAAATGAATCCCATAGATCCCTACTCTATCCACGACTGCATTTACCATTGTTTATGTTTTGGTATTCTCCACCTGGTTGAGATTTTGTTTTAGTGGGTTGAACATTTTTTCCTCAAGATTTTATATTATGTATTTCCAATTTTGTTTCAAGGAAATCATAAGTTTGTTAAATTTATGGACGAATTTTATAAGGTTTTTCGGTTAAGCAAGTGTTTTCATTCAACCGCTTTAAAAACAATATAAAATAAAAAATTTCCTTTTTGTCACATATTCCATTCCTAGGAGATGGAAGAAAATTTGAACAGGGGATCATGGATCATTATGAAAGTTAATTATTTATAACAAATATTTAACTATTATAGTAATGTAAATTAGGAATTGAATAAATGGAAAAGAATTTTATGTGGCTAAAATTAATAGAAAAAGAGGATAAGAAAATAGAACAGTTAGTGAAATAATGACTATCAATCTAGTGGGACAGTGTTTTTGAAAAAATAGAGATATCGGATCAGTGGATGAGAGTAAATGAAAAGAAAATGTAATGAATTTAAGTACTAAATTAGTGGAAATTGGTTGGATATAAGGATTATTTGGATATATTTTTCTTTATATTTTATTTTTTACTCAACCTAGTTCAATTACCACATGGCCAAGAAAAGTTATTGGAAAACTTCACATATGTCCAATATATAGGAAAATGTTTTCTATTAGCTTTTAAATAAGTAATTATCTTACCCTCACATTGAATAACCCTATTAGGTTATCCTTTTGTCTTATGTACAACTCTTAGTTGGAATTCCTGGGAAATACCAATTATGGAAAAAAATATAACCCACTAAGCTGGGATTGTTGAAGTTCATAGAATATATTGTATTCAAATATGAATTATACAGTTATTAGGATCAATTAATTTATTCAAGATGGAAGAAATAAAAGAGGGGTGAATTGTTGTTTTAAAATCCATTGTTTAAAAGGGTTTAAACTAAACAATTAAAAATTCTTCTTTATGTAAAAGGATCAAAGTTTGACTTGGAACTTAGTCTGATTATATCAATGTAGTGTAGTTAGAATGGTTACGATAATATCAGAGTAAAATAATTTCAGTAAAATGTTTATATTGTATTCATAGTAGATATATTTATATCAAAGTAAATGAATCTTAATTGCAAAATATTCAACAAAACCAGACTAAATAGATAATATTCTAGATAGATAGAATAAATATAGTATGTATCTGATTAAAAATATATCTGATTAGGTTATAAATATTTCAGTTATCATAATAATAGACTCTATGTAAAAATCAAACCATTCAATGAATAGTGTAATTAAAATAACCTGTAAGAAACAAGTAATAAATGAAGAAATATAATAAACAGTTATGTCTATTTAAAAATTTATGGAATCTCATTCATCATTAAGAGTAAGATATCCAAAAAAACGTAGATAATAGTTATTGATTTTATACTTAGGATAATTTATGTCTTCCCTTAACAAGGAAATACCTCGATTCCATGATCAAATTCTCTATGTGCCTATCCCCAACAACCCTCAATCTGATTGATTAGATACTGTCACACTATCCTCATGTTCCCTCAACCAATAGAATAATTGATATCTTCATCTTCATATCCTTATAATCCATCAATCATATTCATACAATCACACACATAACTAATTTACAAATTTTTTTTTCATAGATTCAACCTGAAATGTTTCCTTAAGATGGAATCTCTCTAACAAAGTACAAGATACAAAGAACATGTTGTCAATCATTGTAGACAATAGGAAAATTGACACTGGAATGGAATCATCTAGAAATGTATATTCTTCTATATACTATAAAAACTAGTTGGTATTTATGGAAAACCCTTCTAATATTCATATTTTCAACAATTATTATAATTTTTATATTTATTGTAATGAAATTTACATCTAGAACTTCAATGGATATATTATAATAGAATATAAAAAATCCTATTGTTTTACACCTTTATAGTGTAAAATTTATTCTATTATTATGAAAATCATTTTTCCGTGTTATGAATTTATATTAAATTAGTTTGATGGAATTCCTTTCAAATATCATTATAATAAACTATATGATTTTGAATCGGATGATATTAGTTTGAATATCAACTGTAATTATGAAAACTATTATCAGTATGAAGACAATACATAAATTCATAAATCATATTTGATAAAGGTGAATATTATTGTTTTTTGTTTCATACTCATTATGATAATTGTAATGAATAATGTAATTATATATTTATGAATAACATATAAGTAATTCTAAGTATGGTAACAGATTATTTTTTCTGAAAAAAAATTACTAAAACACTTGGGAAATTAATGACTAAGTAATTATGCATTCTATAATTTTTTTGAAATTTAGAAAAATAAAGGAATGAAAATTTATAAATAAACTTTTGACATCAAAATATTCTCATTTTTTATTGAAAAAACCACAAAACATAAATATAGAATCTCTTGAAAAATAGGAAGTTTAATTAATTTTATACTTCTTATTTATAAATAAATCTAAAAATATATATCCCCTCATGTATAAAATACTATCTAAATACATTGATGACTATAACTAACTCCCCCTTATAATAATAACTCTTTATAAGGATCTTAGTAAAATATTTTGAATAAATATCATCCTTTGTAGATATGTTTCTTATGGATGTTTCTCTCCCCAATAATTAAAAAATCTCACCCTTTAAATAAAATAGTCTCCCTTTATAATTTTCATAAAGAAATGAGGAGTGTATTGAAATACCTAAAATGGGTTATGGAAATAGATATAGGAAAACATTATCTATCTAATCAATAAAATAAATTTTGAAAGACTATTAAACCAATAAGAATTGGGGAAACATTCCAAAAAACATATTTGGATGAGAAATAGTTTATCAAATAATTCAAAACAAAATGTTTTAAAAAATATACAAGAAAATTCATAAATTAAAGAAAAAATGAATCCTTCTTTATGAGATTATTTTCAATGTATTTTATTTTCATTAAATCATTCCTTTAATAGTATACCTTTTGGATCCTTTCATCCCAGATCCAAATATTTTGTTCTGGAATCCTATTTTTTTCACCTTGCATCAGAATCTATTCTTCTTGACCTTAAATTCATATAAAATACATTAACCAAGGAACTCATTTCCTCATTTCATGTCTTTATTTTTTTATTTACACCTTAAATATGTTCATCATTATACTCATTTCTTTAACTACCTTAGTATAATTTTCAGTTTGATCTATTAATATAAGAACACAATTTACCATTTCTATGATATCTATTATGAACTAGAAGAAATTTTATACTGATTCATTCATGGATATCTGTATATTATTTAAATTCCTATAACATTATTCAGATTTGTATTGACTTGAAGGGACCACTAATTCACCTTTCAACATGATTTTCTCTAGGTATGGTAAAATTCTTGATGAGTTTTAAACATGTTTTTTTGTCTTCTTAATTTCTCTGTCATCATGTTTTTCAAGTATTATTTTCGATTAAGACAATATTTTTGCATCTATAACTAAGACTAAATATTTGGGAAATAATTAATTTTTGGTTCAATCCATTTAAATACCTGAAAAATATAATAAATTCCTTCTAAATATATTCTTTTTTTCAAGTCGATCGATATAGTTAATACACATTAAGAGTTATGATTCACCTGGATTTGATGTCATCTTGAACCCTTTGTATATTTTCTATCTTTGAAACTGACAATGTGTTCTATTTATATCCCTTTTCTTCCAAATTATTATAATCAAATATTTCATTAATTTCATCATCCTTATCACACTTTGTTTTAGAGTTCTTATTGTCTTCATATTTTTTTGATGATGATCGAGCTTCCTTGGATTATATTTTCATAGTTCCTTTAGATGTAAAAATTTGATTGGAATTTCTGGGTATTTTTAATAATGATTCTTTCATTCTACAAAAGGATTCTTAATTATCTACTTCATTGATCTCATTCTCTTCATATTCATCTTTATATTTTTCATTTTCATTATCTTCATCCAATTTTCTCATCATTCTCATATTCATATTCAGTTCCTTTATATTTCCCTTCCTGATTAGCTTATTCTTCCTCATTATATTCATCTATCTCTTACTCACCAATAGTATATTATTTAATTTTTCCTCTATCTATGATAGTAGTATAAATGAAATCAACTCGGGTAGTTCCATTGAAAGAAAAAAATGTAATAAATGAAAATTTGTTCGGAATGAAGAAAAATATTGGTTGAGGTAGCCTTCACGTTTTCAATAATGGGTCTATAACTATTGCATCTTGAGATTTCATTTTAAAATTATTCTCTTTTTCTTATTTTTCAAACACATAGACACTATGAATACTTATAGCTTTAGATTCTTCATGATATGATCCTATTTGAGAATGTCATTCTTTCCATTTTACGTTTTCTTCATCCATTGTTAGGCAATATAATCAATGACTTTAATTTGTTTCTTATATTTTATTGGAGGAAGAGAGTCTACAATTCTATTTCTCTCTTAGAAAACGTTATCATATTTCCATGAATTTGAGGATGGTTTTACTTCGGATGTGGGAAAGTGACTATTCCAGAAAATGTTCTTTAATCTAGCATCAAATACAAGATTGATACGTTGGATTGTATCATCAATGATAAAATGAATCATTTCTCTAGTATCCTTAGATTTGTATTGAATATTAAAATAATTCATACTTACTTATATTAACATGATTATAATGGTTGGAATCATTATAATACAAGACTTTATTGTGTTGGACCTAACATTATTAACTATTTAGGGAATAAGGCAAGCCAAATTAATCTTCCTCATGTTAACCAAATAATCCAAAAAATAACATGTCAGATACATTCAAAGTTTCTCGATCTCCCTTCCTCAAAATCATAAATTCTTGCATACAAAGATCTATGACCATATTATCCTATGTGATATGTGTAAACCCTTGGTATTTAATCTTATGATATTTTTTTTAAATAATGATTTTTTAGCTTTAACCTCATTAAATGTACCCAAGGTATTGTATAGTTTATGATGAGGGAAAAGGGATATTTTTATGATTAAATACCTAGGATTTCCAAATTTTCATTACATTAAATCTTATTAATACTTTCATAATTTAGAAAAGAAATTTTTTATCTTCTATCATCAATGAACAACATTATATGTACATAAAAGTTTCTTACAATATCCAAAATAGATAAATCATAATTTCAGTTTGATTGTTAAAAACATAAATAATTCTATCTTTGGAAATGAATAACCCTTCTCATTGAAGAATGATACATATCATAGAATTCATTTAACACTATCCTATACCTAAAAACAAACCATTGGTTATAATCCTTATCAGGTTCCATATTATTAGGACTTGATACTTAGCGATTAGACATGAAGATATTTTAGGAGTTGAAAGCATAAATGTTACATCACCATATGATGAAACACATGGAACAACCATTGTAGGAAACGATGGGGGGTTCATATATTTATAGTAATTTGTGATTAAAATTAATCATCCATATTAGATCCAATGTATAATATTAAATTCTAACTAATATGATGGTTGAAAACTATCTGGAGAAAATAAAAATAGAACTCTTAATGTTTTAAAAAGAATTATCTTATTGAGATTAATATGATTTTGAAAAAAATACAATAAATCTAATCAAAATAAATGAATAATAAAAACAATCAAGAAAAGAACTGATTGTAATGTAAAATTGAAAAAATATATAAATAAAATAATACCATTTAGAGTGGAAATCCATTTGTTTGAAAATAAGTTTCTTCTTTAAAAAATAATCTAACAGATTATGATCATTAGAAATAATAAATAAAATATGAAACATTTGGAATCTAATTTTGTATTTTGAAATAATTTTGTAGACTGGTTTAATAATTTATATGTATGATAGTTATTTTAATTATACTAATCCTAAAAAATATGAATCTTTAAATCCAATTATGAAAAAATTATGTAAACTAAAATTTTAAAGAACTTAATTGTTTTGAAAAAAAATTATATGTACTCCCCATTTGAAAATAAATATATTGATAGAAAGAGATCACTGAGAAATAAGTGGAAATTAATAAACACTTTACATTGATCATTCATAGTTTCTGTTTAATTTTTTGATAACTGTCAAAAGGTAATGGTTTTTTAACAATATCATCATGTTTTTATTTTGTTCCAATGTTTTTTAAAATTATATCTCTTTAAGTGTGTGATCCCTAATAATTTTATTCCCAATATAATTTTTTTTTCATGGGATTGATGTGTAGGGTTCTTACCTAAAAAAATAAAACTAGTATTATCACATATTATTTGAGTTTTAGTAAATACCCATTCAAGAGTTTGTGAGCATGTGTTTTATCCACAACATTTGAGCCCAAATATTCAATAATTTACGTATTGACCTTTAGTAGTGGAATGTGATACATTTTTTTTTTCATATAATCCAAAATATAATTAATCTTTTAAGAAAATAAAATATATAAATGTTATTTTACTTTCAATTCTATATCCACCAAAGTTAGTATTTTAAAATCTTTTAGTTGAAAATACTATACATATAAATAAAAAAGTCCAAAATAAAAAATTCAATTTAAATAACAAAAATATCATTTTTTAGATTTTAAAGGATATTACTTTGTATTTTCATAATACCATTCATATAAGAATAATAAAAACATTAATTCTGGACAAATAGCAGTTTACTATTGTAATCATCCTATTATAGCACAAAATGTTGTTTGATCAAATGTTTTCATAGCCTTATTAAGATAATGTTTATTTGAGGTACTGATGTGAGTACAAATACATTTAGTATTTTCATATCCAAAAAAATTATGAAGATTTTATATATATATATATATATATAAGTACCTTTTAGTTTATAAGAAATTGAAAACCATGGAAAATAGTTAACTCTCACAAAAAAAGCTCATCTCAGAAACAAATATCATAAGATCCAAAAATTTATCTATGAAAAACAATTCACCTGATCCTAATATAATTTTGACAATATCTATTTGAATAATCATGATAATTTGATTAACATTCTTTATTAAAATAGTTGGATAAGTGGTTCCCTTAATAGAAGTGTTTTGTAAAAAAAAAGATAACCAATCATACGAATCTCTAGGGGATTTATTAAGACTAAAAAAAGATTTGGTAAGTTTATACATAGATTCAGGGTGGTTTAATTTTCATATCTATGGGGTTTTAAAATAAAAAGTCATCCTGAGCATATATATTTAAAAACCACACTTCGTAAACATTTGAAAAAAAATTAAATTAAAGAATACTACAATGTATACTAGAATATGAATAGATTCATGTCTATCTAAAAGATCATGGGTTTATCCATATTATATACCTTCTTTATGGTTATAACCTTTATAAAAAATCATTCTTTATTTCTAATTTTAATTCTATTTTCATTGCATTTGATTATGAACAACCATTTTACTATAATTATAGTAGTTTCATTAGGTCTTTCAACCAAGGTATATAATTATTTCCTCTCAATTTTATTTTTCACATCATGTATTTACCTAATAAAATCATAATCACCTAATGCTTCATCATGATTATTATGTTCAAATTGATAAAGTAAATAAAGGTGTTCTATTTTATTCTTTAAGGTTCCTCTAGTACTAACTAGTAAATTAACATCACCAATGATACTATCACTATGATGATTCCTATGAAACAAATAACATGGATTTTGGAAATCCTATTCATCAACATAGAGTATAAAATCTTCATGATTAAATACATTAGAAACAATTTCATTGGTATTTTTCTTATTAGAAACATTTTATAACTAAGGAGGATATTTTTTTTGAGAAATAATCTGAGGATGTTTGTTGGGATTGTTTTGAAACTAAAGTTTTTGTTTCATCAAATGTAACATTTATAGTTTCTTAAATAGTACATGAATTTTTATTGAAAACTATATATTCCTAATAAGTAGAGTAATGACATAAAAATATACCTTCATTAGATTTGGTTGTGGATTTTTATCATTTTTCTTTCGTATTCAAGATTAAAAAATTTCATCCAAATACTCTTAAGTAAGAGACTTTTGTTTTCATCCTATCCACAACTCATAAAGATTTATTTTAATAAAGGGTCTAATCAAAATAGAATTTATTGTATAAAAATAAGTACGATCTTATTTAATACAAAATGATTAGTAATTGATTACTCACTCAATATGGTTCTTGTTATTTATAATATAATATGATTTCTTATTTCAAAAACACTATTTTTTGTAGAGTTATAGGAGATGAAAACTTATATGTTAATCCATTCATACTAATTTTTTTTTTAAAAATCATAATTTAAAAATAATACCGCATGATCAAAAATTTTTTTTATCAAATTAATGTTTTACTCATTTTCTACATTTGTAGTAATGTATTGAAATAACAAAAGGCTTCATATTTTATTTCAAAAAAATAAATATAGGTGTATCTTGTGTAATCATCAACCAAGATTAATACATATTACATTTCCACAGTACTCACAGTTTGTGTGGTACTGAATAAATCTATATTCCAAAACTATAAAGCATTATTAGGTGAGAATTCACTAATATATTTAAATATAGACTTATGTTAGTTATCATATAGACAAGGGTCATTGAATTTTAAAAAATAAAATCTATGATCTATTGCATCCTTAAATATTAATTAATTTATAAAAATAAATATGTTTCTGAGGATATAGTGTCCAAATATTATATTCCATAACCAATATTGATCTTCTATTTCCCTATGACATGTTATGTCTTGGCTCATAAGGTCTTCTATGTTAATTTTGTCGACATTCTCATGATGATTGGTAGAAAGAGTGTATCTATCCTTGGACGTTTTTACTACACATTTATCATTTATAAAATTCACAAGGTAAAATTCATCATAGAAATGTATTATGATTATAAGGTCTTGATTAAAAACATTGACAAAAACATTTGAAAATAAATATTTTCCAAGAAGAATAGTATAATCTATTTAAATAATATATCCTTTAGAATTATAACCTATTGTAACATTTCTCCCTTTCATCATTATATAATTTCATTGAAATATTTCTTATGTATATATTTATAGAACATACACTATCCTTGTATCATATTGTTTTCTGACAGTTTCTTTCATTTTTGAAAAACAAAAAATAGACTTTTGGCACCTAAAAATTTTTAGGTCCAGAAAAGAAAGTAATTAGCATTTTTGGAATCCATATTTGTTTCTAAAAGTATGAATTTTAGAAACACAAGGATTGATATTTATTAAGTGAATAAATTTAATTCTAGTTACCCACACTTTTACATTTAGTACAAAACAATTTTTTTAATAATGTAATTGTTACTAAAAAGGTTTTTTATAAGTGTAACTCATTACCGAACAAGTTCCATGAAGAAATTTTTTTATACAGTTTATCAAAACCTTCCTTAAAAAAATTAATATACGATAATTGTTTTATTAAATAATAATTTGTTTTACATTATTTTAATAACTTAATTCTAATCCTCTTGAATTATTTTTTTCGAATTGAGTTTTTCAAAACAAGTTTATAAGATATTATTTTCAGAAATTACATTCACTAAATATTTATAAATAGTAAATTTTTCATAAATATAGTTATCAAGATATTTAGAAAGATATGATACTTCATTTATTAAAACATTAATTCTAGAATAATACATATCGTGTTTTTTATAAACATTGCAATTATCATTTTATTGAAGGTTTTCAAAATGAGATAACTCATCATGAAATTTAAGAGTATTATCTTTCATCGAGGAAAATTAATTATCCAAATATTTAGAATTAATCTAAATAGAATAATAAGAACATAAAGACATATTACCTTGGGATTTAGTTGTTGGACCTTGGGAAAGAAGCATTTATTTTCAAAATGACCATTAGAGAAAAGAACAATATTAATATTTCAAAAAATTTAATTATTAGATGAATTATCAGAAGATTCCCCTCCACAAGCACTCCATGAATCATTAGCTTTTAGAAATCTCATTCCTTTTTAATTATAATACATTTTATAATTTATATAATTTTGTCTTTCCTTTCAATCATTTATTTTGATCTTTTGAAAAATGGATCTTATATCTCCAGTTATCTTACACTCCTAATCAATAACCTCAACATCATTATTTTGATTTATATCATTTTTTAATTTTTTTATAATGATACTGAAATTTTTAAACACCAAAAATCATTTTCAACTATCGAGAATGATTATCTAGTTCATTCATAGAATGGTCTGAAGAACCTGAAATCTATTTTATAAAATTTTTCATCTTTTGTAAGACTTCGCCACTTTTTATAGTATATAAACATTAGTAGGAATTATAGTAGTATTTAATGTATATACTTAACTATTTTTTATTGCCTTTTTTAGAATCTCTTTTTAATCAATCACCATACTACATAATATTACCAATTATATCATGATGGTTAATATTACTAACATTATTATTTCATCAGTAGATGTTCTCACAGACTCCAAATTATTAGAAATGATATCAGTGTTCTTATAAATGATAATTTCATCATCTAATACTCTTTCACCAATTTCCTAAACAATGTTAATAATATTCATGAATCTAAGATTCATTTTAGTGACTGATTCACCTTGTAAAAATTAAAAAAAACATGATAGTTGGCACTAATCATGGAACTTCTGGTTTCCAAAATATTTTAAGTTCCAAATTGAGTGACATATAACTCCTTCCAAATAATATTTACTACTTCAGAACAATAAATCTCGATATATATGTTTCTTATCATAGAACATAGTAATGTGTTCTGTACCTTGTAATTCAATCGATATATATCTTCTCTTAATTATTAAAGTATCTATATTCATTATTAGGTATTTTATAATCATTAGTCAACATCAAAAAATTGTCTATATAAATGTTGATCACAAATGTATTCATTCAATCCCTCCAACGTTCATAATCATCACCATAAAAATTAGTGGTGTATTGGGATTGGTATTATCTATTGATCTAACATTAAGTCCTTCTATCTTTTAAAAACATATACAAAAAATATTTTCCATAATATAGGGTTGTGTAAAACTGTTCTATATGCAAATTTTATATGAAAATTTTAACAAACTTACAATAGTGAAGAAGATAAAAAATTAATCATGTATTTGAGTAGTGAAATCCTACACCGATACCAATTGTTGGATAATAGTATGAATTATACTATTATGAGGATTTAATAATTATTCATGGTGGAATAAATACAATAGGGGTGATTTTTAGTTCTAAAATCTTTAGTATAATAGGGTTTAATTTGAGTAATTTACAATAACTATTTCTATATAATGTTCTAATTTAGACTTGGATGTTAGTATGATTATATAAATGTAGCGTAATCAGTTTTCTTATTATAATATTATAGTAATATAATTTCCATTAAATGATTGTATAGTTTTCATAGTGGATATGATTATATCAATGTAATTGAAACGTAATCACAAAATATTCAACTAATTCATAGTAAACAGTTCTTATTCAAGATATATATAATTTAAACAGTATGTATTAGATTCACATTAAATATGATAGGGTAATATATATTGTATTTATTATAGTGATGGTTGTTATGATTAAATAATGACATTTAATGCATAGTAGAGTTAATATAACTTTGATGAAATATTTATAAAAAATGTAGGAAAATAAAAATACCATATAGATATTTAAAAAAATAGTGATTCTAATTTAACTATAACACTAAGGTTTTCAAAAACCTTAGATAATGGTGCCTTATTTTATACATACATTATAGTATGTCTTTACTTGGAATGGAAATCCCTCGATACTATGATCTACTTACCTGTCTGCATATCCCTGTAAGACCTTGATATGATGGATTAAATAACGTTGCATTATCCCAATGTTCCTTTAATCAATATGATGATTAGTTTCTATAGCTTCCTAGATTCAAAATCCACTAATAGTATTCACATAATTAGACACAAAGTTAAATTTTAAAAATCATAAGGAAAATGGTTTCCTAAAGAAGGAATCTCTCTAAAGAATTAAAAAATTAATAAGAACAATGTGATCATGTATTTTAGACTTTAGAAAAATCACAAGTGGAATGGAATAATCCATCACTGTAGCTTCTTCTCAAAAACTATTCATTGAATGGGTATTTATAGGAAACCTGTCCAACATTCATATTTTCTCCAACAATTGAATTTTTATAGGTTTTGTTTTAATGACATGTAAATCTATAAATTCAATGGATATATTATAACATAATATCCAATGTAGTTTTATTTTACATCATTATAGTATAAATGATATTCCATTATGTTATAATTCCATCATCGGTATTCTGAATTTAATATTAGTTAGTTTGATAGACTTCCTTACCAATGTCATTATGATAATCCTTATGAGTGTGAATATAATTCTATTGGTTTTGATGTTAAGTCTGGTTATGAAAAAATAAAATAGTTTAAATAAAAGATAAAAATTATTAAATACCATTTGATAAAGGTGAATCTAGTGTTTAGGAGTTTGATACTCATTATAGTAATCATAATGAAGAAAGTAAGTTAATATTAATGAATACTTTAGAACAATTTATAATTATGGTAATGGTTTATATTTTCCAAAAAATTATATTAAAAAACATTGGACATGAAAATGTTAGTATTAAATAAGAGTTTTTGTTTTCCAAGAAATGAACTAAAATGTCATAAGGAAACATTTGGAACATCAAAGTCATGATCAATGATAAAAATATTGACACCAGAATCTCTCAAAGCCTAAACAAGGTAAAAATTATTAACAAATTAACTTCATTCTCCCACAAATATATTTTCCAACCATCTCAACATATGTATTCATTAAATTCAAATTTTGTTTTTATTAGGAGGAATAGAAGAATTATGTTAATAAATTAAAACATTTATCACACAATGGATTTAAGAAATTAATCAATGGATATCTTATAACTTTTTTTCCTTATTTGAACCTTCTAATGATGGCTCCCTTCGAGTGTCCTTCTTCATAAACCTAATTTAGCCCCATTTTTTTTCAATCATTATATATTTTCCAACATTATTATCACAGATTCCTACTACATACTGATAGTCTCTCAATAAAACCTACCTGCTTCCTTGAAACTACCACTAGCCACCTAAAATTATTTCAAATGTAAAGAGTTTCATAATTCCATGAACATTATAATTCATCAATATTAATGATGTGGAATATTATAATTTGATTCATTTATATCATGTAGGCATTCATGTTATATAAAGTTGTTTTCATAAAATTATGTAATCTCTCACATAACTATTTTCCACATATTTATCCAGGCTAACAATGAAGATTATTTACATTGGATATTATAAATTTCATATCAAAATGGGACACATAAAAAAATGAGCCATATAGTCAAATATACCATATAAAAAAATTGTCCATGTAGTCAATTCAACAGGTATTCATTTGACTTCCCATAGTTTTTTCCCAACATTGATGATTGTTATATGTAAGAATCTATGATAATTAGAATACTTATAAATTTTCATTTTGAATTACATGGTTGTTTCTGTGCGTAGGATGTTGAGTTTCACGTAGCCAATTATAAATGATGTCTTTTCTGATATAGGAATTTCCCAACATATGTAAATCTTGAAAAATATAACTCTATATGTAACTGATTTGACATGTCTTATCTAGTTGAATAGCTAAGTTCAAACTGTCTCACACTAGATCATTTCAGTCAAATAAATATTCCTTCTCTAACAGATAGTCTTCTCTCATTCTTGATGAACACACCCTCCAAAATCTTCTCTTTAAATGGAATCCTCTATCCTTCAAATTGGTATCTAGTGAAAACGGGAGTTGGAATTTCGACAAATAGTAGGGGACATATGATCTTAGGTAAAACAATTCACTTTTTAGCACAACCGAGTTTAGTGTCCAGTTTCACTATCATTTCATCAAATTTCAAATGGGGATCAACGAGGCTGAATAGGCCTCACCATCATTGAAATCTGTAGGAATGTCACCATCAATCTTGGTAGCATGCATCTTAAAATACGGACCGACATGAACTAGACATATCAAAATTTATTGGGTGTAACATTAGATTTATGATCCTTCAGACATGAAAATCGTCCAGATGAAAGAGCCTAAAATATAACCAAATATTCACATTTCATTTTTTTCTTTAATTACTCTATATATTTTTATGTACTTTTTGTTTATATTGAATAAATATTTTTCTTTTCCACTCTACCTTCAGTAAAATTCTATTACAGTAGGAAGGAATAATTAAAAACTCTAAAAAGTAATTTTCATAATAAAAATAAATTTGTAACCAGATGATATAGAATTTTTAAAATAGTATAAATCAAATATTAAATGTCTAATAATTAATTAAAATTACATTTTATTACTAAATATATATATTTAAAAGTGTGTATGAATTGTAAAAATCTACAATTTTTATGATTTTTATTATATTAATGCATAACTTGATGGTGTTGATGATCTATGTATCATTGCAGATGCTTTTGTTTTTAGAATATATTTAGTATAGTACCATTCCCAAAAAAATATTTTTGAATAGTTTTATGGGGAGAGATACTGATGTAACAGAAAAAAACCTCCAGTTGATCGGAATATAGTAATGAGAGTTTTTCCTATGATCTATATGTTGGGATATGTACCTACAAATGTTCCAATTATGATCCTGTTGTGGAGCCTCCAATGGATATGGATATAGATCATACTGATGTTTTTTTCCATGGAAGCCAACTTCTATACAAGGCTCGATTGATTCAATAATGTATGGGGATTCATTGTATAATATTGATCTATGTTTTCTATTCATAAAATAAGATCCTCAGAAAAAGTGAAGTTTGCTACATCCAAACATAAAGGGACTTGTTGGAGGGGGTGGGTTTTTGTTGTAATGTTTTGAAAACATTAGTTATTGGGGTAGAAAATAAATTATTGGAAAATATATGTGGTAAATAAATCCAAAATACGTGATATTGTAAAAGAAGATTGTGTTTCTATACCTCAATCAATGTTTTAAAATAGATCTTCACTATAACATTTTTTTTGGAACATGTATCATTTTCTCCAAATTTAGCAACGAATGAGAAACTGAAGGTTCGATAATTTGAGATGGGTGTTTTATTTGATATTTTATATTATGATTTCACGTTGAATATCTCATCTTATTTTTATATTATATATAACTAAATGATCAATGAAAATGACCTATAAAATATATAAGGGTATACGGGAGTATTTTCTGACTTCAAATGGATGTTTTATAAGATCAATTATTTGAATGATAATGCATGATGTGTATCACGGTGGATCGAGATTGATGGTTTCCTTCTGATATTGTACACTATTTTTTAGAGTCTATTTTATTTTTGTTTAATGGGACATATTTTAGAATTCAAATAGGGGTTTTACTGAGGCATTGAGGATCTCTAGATTTTTTGTTTTCTCTGGACACTTGTAGTAATTTTTCATGTATTATCTTTCCCATATAATGAAATATGATCATGATAACTAAAAAGTAATTTATTTCAATAACATTTTTTAATTACTGATGGGTTATCACCTATGTTATTTGAAATAATGCTTCTTCAGGAAGTCCTAGAGTATCTATAGAAATTTGCTGGGGATCGAGTGGAAATGAGAGTTCCACTACTATATCTTCTTCTTTTGTTATTAATTTATTTGATATTGGTGAATCAAAGTAATTCATATCGAATCATATTTTAAAATTTTTAAACCTTGTTATATTTATTTTTTATTATGTGATTGGTATTTATGCCCATATTATAAAAAATACTGATCATGTTATATGTTTCACTACTAGTGAATTATATTGTTCGGAGATTTATCTCACTTGGGATTTTGTGGTACATGATTTGTATCCTTTATATTTCATTCATAGGATGGATTGGAGGATTTATTCTAAATATCAGATTGAATTCTATCTTTTTGGGGGCTAGGTTTGTAACATACCAGGTAAATAAAGAATAATAAATTTTCATATTTATTATTATGTGCGAATTAAATATTAATTTTACTTTAAAGGGGTTGCTATGTTCAATAGCGTACTCGATATGCAACGATGAGTTTCTTTGAAAACTTACGTTGCACACTAGTAATATAATAATATTATTTTAAATGGTAGTTAACACGTAGTCGTTGTATTGGCACGAATGGATAGAAATAACTAAAATATGATAATATATGTTTTTTAAATGTTTTTACATTTATCCAATAAAATATAAAGGCTTAAAATATGGAAAGAATTCAATTTTAGGCATTTATACCCTAATTTTCAATAAAGGTTCACTTATTACCTTTTGATGGCGAACTGTCATTAAATATAGTTTCGATCACTCTTATACATTCTATTGGACCAAATATAACTCTTTTTTAGAATCGGGACATCAAAATTTACTTTGTGTAAATTTTTGGTATTTTTCTGATAAAGTTCATTTTCTAATGAATAGTGAGAAATGTTGTATTATAATTCAAAACCTCTTTTTAATCTAATTTATTTATATTATTAGATTATATTTTTAATTGGTTTTAAAGTGAAATTATAATAAATTATTACCATTAAATCCAATAGTGGTCATTGGAATTAATTTCACGCTAAAATCGGACTTAAACTAGTGTCAATCTTTTGATACTTATTGTTTCATAAAAACACGCTATTTGCTCTGACAGCGGGAATTAATTATTAAATTAATTAATGAAACTTATATGTTTTGAATTTTTTAAAATGGACATCATTTTTGGATTCGGAATATCAAATATAGCTTATGGTGAAGTTTTGGTATTTTTCTAGAAAACTTCAATTTTTGAGGAATAGTGAAACCACAAAGTGGTACTTATAAAAAATGATTTTTCGTTTAAATGAAAATTTACCACCCCTGTGTTTTGAATTTCAAAAATCCGACATACATGGTTTTCATTAAGAAGTAAAATGTGGTTCAATGGGATTAAAATAATTTTTTGGTGAATAGTAACTTTTAAGTTTTTAATCGCGATTAGAGGTAATTAGTGTAGTTTAAGGTAAAAATAATGTTTTAATAATATGGAATGACCTAGATACATGTCCTACCCTTATTGGATATGTCGTGGCCGACCAAGAAAATCCATGGGTCAACTTGGAGACCCCATGGAGCCACTTTGGAAGGAAAATAACATTAATATCTTTTTATTTAATGTTAAAGTAAAAATGTCACAAACATGAGTTGTTTTACTAAAACAATTTTTAAATGGGGTTATACAAGTCATATTTTTAACTATAAATATTAATTATAAAGATAAAAAGATTTAATACATCATGATATTTTTTTTATAATTTTTAGACATTAAATAAATTAAATTATTTATGGCACCATGATGATGCAGCGATTACCTCATTATTTAACGATTTAAATAAAATGGAAAGATAATGTAAAATCTAAGACCTAAACTTGTCAAAAACCTATTGGTTCGGTATATTTAGAACCCTTATCACCTTATCCTATAATTATATCAATGGGGGACCTTTTAAATCCGAAAATAATTTTAAAATAAAGTAACATTTCTTTACTTTCCAAGAGTGCCCCTCCTCTCCTCTTATAAAAGGCCCCCACCTCTACCACCTTACCCACACTTCCAAAGCCTTTGGCTCGGACAAAACCTTCCCATTTTGTCTATCCACATCCCTCTCTAACTTTTAGAAGCATCACTTTGGGCATAAGTCTTCTCAAGGAAGCCTTTGTGCTGAAATCTAAGAGTGTTACCCGATTTTAAGGTAATGTCTTTACTTGTGTCCTTTTGTTTTATTTTGTTTCTCCAACCCCCTAAACTATTTTTATTCATTTATTTTGTAACAACACCAGTATCTTCAATATACTAGTATTTTTTCATAAGAATATTTCTAGCTACACCTACACCCACCTACATCTAATGGTTAAAGAACAAACTGTTTCCGTGGATGGAGAATTTCTGCCTCATGAAACGATGATTGTTCAATATTCCTCCAACACCTTCAAAGGTGTCCATTAAGATGTCACTATATTTATATATGATATATAATATGTTTATGTCTTCCATAATCCTCGGTATTTTTCATTTATGTCACACATTCATGGCTTCCATTATGGGTATACGCGATATCTTCATTTTAGGAAGTGCGGACTATCGCCCCCTCAAAGGGATTTGATTCGTTAATGCCATATGTGGGACGTATAAAGGATGGATTTAAAGTTATTATATATGATGTATGTTACATATAAATGATTAATATAATTCTGGAATTAAAATATACATACCTCTCATTTAGTTTTAATTCCATTAATATGACATAGAAATGAAAGTAGCGTTCATGCATACGTACGACTTACCATCTCCATGAACGGTGCGTTTCATTTCTTACCTCTAAATGATTATGTAATATTATAAATACATGTATATGATGGATATATATGATATATATGATATCCAAATCATTAATATAATTCTGGATATAATGAACCTTTGACCACACGAACAACATGTAATTTTAAGAAGTCCACTTTCGACTTAAGAACCAAATATCGACAAAACAAACATTATTAACATAAATGATTAAATAATGTTTAGAACATGGTAATAAGTGATATAAAAGTAATAATGAACTTGAAAAAGGTTCTTAAGAAAGTCGAAATTAACACAAGTCTATTATTCATGACGTTAAAGAATGATCAAGTCAAGTCGGACCCTAGGTAAGGGACTTCGTCTCAATCTCCTTTCATTGAGGCATATTTTGTTTTATACACAACTTTCTTTTATACGATGTATAAAACCATTTGACTTTTACTTTTATACAAAAGGAATATTTTTCTACGAAGCATTTTACTAAATGACAAAAAGGAATGTTTCTTTTAACGTACGCGGTGACAACGACCTTTTCCGCCGCCGCGAGTATTATTTTGGTCTTTGGCTTCCTCAACAAGCCGTAATGTTTCTAAAATGAAATAAATACCATATACTCTTTTATGTATTTTGGTATTGAAAATGGTTTTTATAATGGATTTGTTATGTCAATATATTTATGTGATATATTGTGATCAAAGTGTGGAAATGTTTTCTTTCCATTATATTTGATTTATGTTTTATGATTTTATATTGGTACTTGGACATTTAATGGGTGGTTATGTGATAAACCATATGACGGGTGGTGCCATGAATACCAGGACGGGTGGTTACGTTATAACCTCCAATTAATTGGGTATGGAAGTCGTCCGTATGGCTATTCCATTAAGTGATATTTGTGGAAGTCGACCGTATGGTTATTCCATTTAAGTATGTTTACGTCCCAAGTTACCTTTATATGTTATGTGATCTTTATATGGGTTTTATGGTAATCTTTTGGTTACAAAAGGGTAAGTAATAATCTTTTATTCAGTGAAGAGTTTTTACTACTTCATAATGGTGAAAAGTATTACTTTGATAAAGTATACATGGTTTACTTGTTGTTTTGATAAACTAATATTTTTCAATCTTTGTGTATCCCTTACTGAGCTTTTTATGCTCACCCCAAGTTTTTTTGAAATGTTTTTCAGAGGACTTAATGTGGCATAGGGTCAAGGATGGGATTAAGGGAATTTCATGCTATATAAAACATGTAACTAGACATGTTTCTTTTTAAGAGTTTTTTATTCGATGGAAACTTAGTAGAAGTGTCTACTTTGTAATATTTTGAGATGTAATAGTTATGTTCTAATTCTCTAAAACTCTAAACCTGAAAAGATCTTCAATGTAAATTATTTATTTAATTCAATATTAAGTAATGTTTAATGTCGGGGCCTTATAGTTGGTATCAAAGGTAGGTTTAGACAACTTTAGGAGTTAGAAAATTGTTAAATTATAAGTTAATTTATGGTATGACTGAAATGATATAGCATTTAAATATTACCATGTTGCTTAACCTAAGATATTTCTGTGTTCAGAATGGTTTTCCACAGAGGAAACAAAGCAGCTATGTTGGGACGAAATCAGGAGGAAGACAACCTTCCAAATCAGAAACCTGAGATGGTTGGAATCAGAACTGAACAGTTTGTTGCAATGATGGAACCGTTGACTCAGGCTGTAAATGGTGGTGGTATCCATGCACGAGATCAGTCAGATCAACCGCAGAGGAACATGTCAGTTGTGGAACATTTCATGAGGCAACATCCCCCATAATTCAGAGGATCATCTGACCCTGTGCAAGCTGAAGGGTGGATTAAAGCACTGGAGATTATTTTTGATGTCATGGGGTGTTCAGAACATCAAAAAGTTAGTCTTGATGTTTACCGTTTTGAAGGTGAAGCTGATCAGTGGTGGTCGATGGTGAAAAATATCCGGGATAGTGATGAGATTGATGATATTCACTAGGACGAATTCAAAGGTATGTTTCTTGAGAAATATTTTCCTAAGGTGGTTCGTCTTAGGATGGAAAAACAGTTCCGAGAATTGAGGCAGGAGGATGACTCAATGGCTGCTTATGAAGCAAAGTTCACTAGATTGGCAAGGTATGCTCCAAACTTCATACGAGATCAGGATAGTAAAATAAACCGTTTTTACTCAGGGTTAAATCCAAAGTATCGAAGGGCTTTAGCTTCTCGTGAGTTCAAAAGTTATGAAAAACTTGTTCGATGTGCGGAGAAGGTGGAAATGGAAATTTCCGACGATCAAGTGTTCTTTGACAAACGGCAGAATAATAGGTCCAGTTGGCAGGCAAAGGGGAAGAATTCATCAAAGAAGCAAGGAGGTAAGAAAACCAAATATCCATCCTGTTAGAAGTGTGGTAAAATGCATCCTGAAGAATGTTTATCCAAGTCTGGAAAGTGCTTTCGGTGTGGTAAGTCAGGTCATATTACTCGTAACTGTAAGGATGATGATCAAGCAGGCAATGAAAAGTCAGCGGTAAGATATTTTAAGTGTAATGAAATGGGTCATTATGCAAATGAGTGTCTAATGAAGAACTAAATTGAGGGAAATCATCCAGACTACAAGCAGAAAGGGGTGGTGAAATCCTTTACAACTACTTCAGCATATGTTGGGCCATCGAATGATGTAGTATCAGGTACACTGTTTGTTTGTTCAGATTATGCCAATGTGTTGTTTACTTCAGGGTCTACACATTCTTTCATTTCTGAGAATTTTTCTAGTAAATTGAAAATTCCATCTCAAGATATGAATCCTGAACTTATGGTAAAAACACCCAGAGGGAACGTTGAGACAAAAAGGAATTATAAGAACCTTCCTATCCTTGTGTGCGGAAAGAATCTACCAGCAAACCTTATTGTTTTGCCTCTAGTAGAGTTTGATGTTATTTTGGGCATGGATTGGCTTTCTGTTTATCATGATAAGATTGAATGCAGAGCTAAAATGATTTCTTTTCAGAAAGATTTTTAGTTTGTGTACAAGAATGAACCCTTGAATTTGATAACATATCAGGAATTTGAGAAGCTAGTAAAAGATGGAAATGAATGTTACCTTGCACATATTGTTGAAAATAAAGGAACTGTTCAGATTAATGATGTGCCAGTGGTAAATGAGTATCTTGATGTTTTTCCTGATGAGTTTCCTGGCATTATTCATGATCGGGAAGTTTAATTTACTATTGAATTAGTTCCTAATTCTAAGCCAATTTCAAAATCCCCTTATCGAATGGCTCAAGTTGAACTTTTAGAGTTAAAGAAGCAATTGAAGGAGTTATTAGATAAAGGTTTCATTCGACCTAGAACATCACCATGGGGTGCTCCTGTCTTGTTTGTTAAAAATAAAGATGGCTCAATGAGACTTTTCATTGATTATAGAGCCTTGAATAATATAACTATTAAGAACAAGTATCCTTTGCCTCATATCGATGATTTGTTTGATCAGCTCTAGGGAGCTCAGTATTTTTCGATGATTGAATTGAGTTCAGGGTACCATCAGTTGAAAGTAAAAGAAGCAGACGTTCTGAAGACTACGTTCTGTACAAGATATGGCCCTTATGAATTTTTAGTTATGCCTTTTGGGTTAACCAATGCACCTGCTGTATTCATTGACCTTATGAAAACAATTTTCCATGAGTTCTTGGATAAGTTTGTGGTTGTTTTTATTGATGATATTTTTGTGTTTTCTAAAACTAAAGAGGAGCATGAAAGTCATTTAAGGGTTATCTTTCAAACCTTAAAAGAAAAGAAACTATATGGAAAATTCATCAAATGTGAGTTTTGGTTACAAAAAATTTCTTTCGTGGGTCATATTGTTTAAAAAAATGGCATAACTGTTCATCCTGCTAAAACAAAAGTTGTTGAAGAGTGGCCAAGACCCACAAATGTAACCGAGATTCGTAGTTTCCTTGGTTTGGAAGGTTAATACCGAAGTTTTGTTGAAAAGTTTTCACAATTATCTAGTCCAATGACTAAGCTAACTTGGAAGGGTGTTAAGTTTATCTGGAAAAAAGAATGTGATGATTGTTTTCAGAAGTTGAAAAGAAGATCGGTGAATGCTCCAGTTTTGGCACTTCCTTGCAGGAATGGTGAGTTTTTTATCTACAGTGATGCTTCATTGAAGGGACTTGGTTGTGTCCTTGTGCAGAATGATCAGGTAATTGCATATGCTTCACGTCAGTTGAAAAATCATGGGGTAAATTACCCTACACATGACTTAGAATTAGCTGATGTTGTTTTTGCTCTAAAGATTTGGAGGCATCATTTGTATGGAGTAAAGTGTAAAATATATAATTATCACAAAAGCTTAAAGTATATATTCACTCAGAAAGAATTGAACATGTGACAGAGGAGATGGCTGGAATTAATCAAGGATTATGATTGTACAATTCATTACAATCCGGGAAAAGAAAATAAAGTGGCCGATGCTTTGAGTCGAAAAAGTAATGCTTCATTAACAATGTTGTGTTTGGAACATGATACTTTGGTTAAGGATTTGGTGAAATTTGGCATAGAAGTTTTTGGTGCAGGATGTTCTTCTGTTTTGTTTCAGGTATCAGTGAAATCTTATCTATCAGACAGAATCAAGAATGCACAAAAGCAAGATAGTGAGTTGCAGAAAAAGGTAGAGCTGGTTCAGAAGGGTAAGTTACCTAAATTAAACATTGATAATGATTGTGTTTGGAGATTTTGGAAGAGATTGTGTGTGCCTTGTGATTCACAGTTGAAGAGAGATTTGTTATTTGAAACTCATAGTTCTCCATTTTCAGTTCATCCTGGCAGGACTAAGATGTACAGAGATCTGCGGGAGTATTACTGGTGGGATGGAATGAAAAGAGATATTGCTGATTTTACTGTGAAGTGTTTGACATGTCAACAGGTTAAAGCAGAGCAGAAGTTACCAAAAGGGATGCTCCAGCCTTTAACAGTGCCAGAGTGGAAATGGTAGAATATATCCATGGACTTCATTGTGGGATTGCCAAATACACCTCGAGGAAATAATGTAATCTGGGTTATTGTTGATCGCTTGACTAAATCTACTCATTTCCTTGCCATATGAGATAATTTTTCCCCAGATCAACTTTCCCATTTGTATCTTAAAGAGATAGTCAGGTTACATGAAGTTCCTCTCTCCATTGTATCTGACCGTGATCCCAGGTTCACTTATAACTTTTGGAAAGGCCTTCAGAAGTCGTTGGGTACTGAATTAAATTTTAGTACAACTTTTCATCCTCAATCAGATGGACAGTCAGAATGAACAATTCAGACTTTGGAGGATATGCTACGTGCTTGTTCGATGGATTATCAGGGAAGTTGGGACCAACATCTTTCTTTGGTTGAGTTTTCTTATAATAACAGTTTTCATTCCAGTATACAGATGGAACCATTTGAGGCATTATATGGGAAGCGGTGTCGAACTCCAGCTTTTTGGGATGAAGTGGGTGAAAGGAAGCTAATGGGACCAGAATTGGTAGAAGAGATGGCAGAAAAAGTTTAGTTGATTCAGAAACACATGAGAACAGCTCAGAGCAGATAGAAAAGTTATGAGGATAACCGGAGGAAGGATCTATCTTTCGAGGTAGGTGATCATGTTTTTCTCAAGGTTTCTCCATGGAAAAGTGTGATGCGATTTGGTAAGAAAGGAAAGCTGAGTCCAAGGTTCATTGGACCATATGAAATTATGGAGAGAGTTGGATCAGTTGCATATATAGTGGCATTACCTGTGAGTTTATCTCAGGTACACAATGTTTTTCATGTTTCGATGTTGAGAAAGTATATGCCAGATCCATCTCATGTTTTGAGTCCAGAGGTAGTTCAGCTGGAAGAGAACCAATCTTATGAAGAACAGCTAGTCCAGATTATTGGCCACAGGGAGCGAGTGTTATGGAATAAGGTGATTCACCAGGTAAAGGTTTTGTGGAAAATCCATATGGTTGAAGAGACAATGTGGGAATCTGAAAATTATATGAGGGATAAATACCCCCACTTATTTTGATCAGTGAATAAAATTGAGAGGACGCAACTCCCAAAAGGGGGGAAGGATGTAACATCCTAGGTAAATAAAGAATAATAAATTTTCATATTTATTAATATTTGCTAAATAGATATTAATTTTACTTTAAAGGGGTTTCTATGTTCGATAGCGTACCCGATACACAACGATGAGTTCCTTTGAAAACTTACGTTGCACACTAGTAATATAATAATATTATTTTAAATGGTAGTTAACATGTAGCCGTTGTATTGGCAGGAATGGATAGAAATAACTAAAATATGATTATATATGTTTTTTAAATGTTTTTACATTTATCAAATAAAAGACAAAGGCTTAAAATACGGATTGAATTCAATTTTAGACATTTATACCCTAATTTTCACAAAAGGTTCACTTATCGCCTTTTAATGGAGAACCGTCATTAAATATATTTTTGATCACTCTTATACATTATATTGAACGAAATATAAATCTTTTTATGAATCAGGACATTAAAATTTACTTTGCGTAAATTTTTGATATTTTTCCGATAAAGTTCATTTTTTATTGAATAGTGAAAAATGTTGTATTTTAATTCAAAACATATTTTTAATATAATTTATTTATATGATTAGATTATCTTTTAAATTGGTTTTAAAGTGAAATTAGAATATATTTTTACCATTAAATCCAATAGTGGTCGTTGGAATTAATTTCACTTTGAAATCGGACTTAAACAAGTGTCAATCTTTTGATACTTATTGTTTCATAAAAACACGCTATTTTCTCTAACAGCGGGAATTAATTATTAAATTAATTAATTCAACATATATGTTTTGAATTTTGTAAAATGGACTTCATTTTTGAATTCATAATATCAAATATAGCTTAGGGTGAAGTTTTGGTATTTTTCCGAAAAACTTCAATTTTTGATGAATAGTGAAACCACTAAGTGGTACTTATAAAAACTGATTTTTCGTTTAAATGAAAATTTACCACCTCTATGTTTTGAATTTCAAAAATCCGACATACATGGTTGTCATCAAGAAGTAAAATGTGGTTCGATGGGATTAAAATAATTTTTTTGGCGAATAGTAACTTTTAAGTTTTTAATCACGATTAGAGGTAATTAGTGTAGTTTAAGGTAAAAATAATATTTTAATAATATGGAATGACCTAGACACATGTCCTACCCTTATTGGATATGTCATGGACGACCAAGACAATCCATGGGTCAACTTGGGGACCCCATTGATCTACTTTGGAAGGAAAATAACATTAATATCTTTTTATTTAATGTTAAATTAAAAATGTCACAAACATGAGTTGTTTTACTAAAACAATTTTTAAATGGGGTTATAAAAGACAGATTATTGACTATAAATATTAATTAGAAATCTAAAACGATTTCCTACATCATGATATTTGTTTTATAATTTTTAGACATTAAATAAATTAAATTATTTATGGCACCATGATAATGAAGCGATTACCTCATTATTTAACGATTTAAATAAAATGAAAGGATAATGTAAAATATAAGACCTAAAATTGTCAAAAACTATTGGTTGGATATATTTCGAACCCTTATCACCTTATCCTATAATTATATCAATGCGGGACCTTTTAAATCCGAAACTCATTTTAAAATAAAGTAACATTTCTTTACTTTCCAAGAGTGCCCTTCCTCTCCTCTTATAAAAGGCCCCCACCTCTACCACGTTACCCACACTTACAAAGCCTTTGGATAGGCCAAAACATACCCATTTTGTCTCTCCACATCCCTCTCCAACTCTTAGAAGCCTCACTTTGGGCAGAAGTCTTCCCAAGGAAGCCTTTGAGCTCAAATCTAAGAGAGTTACCCGATTTTAAGGTAATGTCTTCACTTGTGTCCTTTTGTTTTATTTTGCTTATAGAACCCCCTAAACTCTTTTTATTAATTTATTTTGAAACAAATCCAGTATCTTCAATATAATAGGATTTTTTTATAAGAATAATTCTAGCTACACTTACACACAACAATATCTAATGGTTAAAGAACATACTGTTTCCGTGGATGGTGAATTTCTGCCTCACGAAACGATGATTGTTCAATATTCATCCAACACCTTCAAAGGTGGCCATTAAGATGTCACTATATTTATATATGATATATAATATGTTTATGTCTTCCTTAATCCTCTTTATTTTTCATTTATGGCACACCTTCATGGCTTCCATTATGGGTATACGCGATATCTTTATTTTAGGAAGTGCAGACTACCGCCCCCTCAAAGTGATTTGATTCGTTAATGCCATATGTCGGACGTATAAAGGATGAATTTAAAGTTATTATATATGATGTATGTTACATATAAATGATGAATATAATTCTGGAATTAAAATATACATACCTCTCATTTAGTTTTAATTCCATTAATATGACATAGAAATGAAAGTAGCGTTCATGCGTACGTACGACTTACCGTCTCCATGAATGGTGCGTTTCATTTCTTACCTCTAAATGATTATGTAATATTATAAATACATGTATATGATGGATATATATGATATATATGATATCCAAATCATGAATATCATTCTGGATATAATGATCCTTTGACCACACGAACAACATGTAATTGTAAGAAGTCGACTTTCGACTTAAGAACCAAATATCAACAAAACAAACATTATTAACTTAAATGATTAAATAATGTTTAAAACATGTTAATAAGTGATATAAAAGAAATAATTAACTTGAAAAGGTTTTTACTAAAGTCTAAATTAACTTAAGTTTATTATTCAGGACGTTAAAGAATGATCGAGTCAAGTCGGACCCGTGGTAAGGGACTTCGTCTCAATCTCCTTTCATTGAGGCATATTTCATTTTATACACAACTTTCTTTTATATGGTGTATAAACCCCTTTGACTTTTACTTTTATACAAAAGGAATCTTTTTCTACGAAGAATTTTACTAAATGACTAAAAGTAATGTTTCTTTTAACGTACGTGGTGACAACGACATTTTCCGCCGCCGCGAGTATTATTTTGGTCCTTGGCTTCCTCAACAAGCTGTAATGTTCTTAAAATGAAATAAATACCATATACTCTTTTATGTATTTTGGTATTGAAAATGGTTTTTATAATGGATTTTTTATGTCAATATATTTATGTGGTATATTTTGATCAAAGTGTGGAAATGATTTCTTTCCATTATATTTGATTTATATTTTATGATTTTATATTGGTACTTGTACATTTGACGGGTGGTTACGTGATAAACCATATGACGGGTTGTGCCATGAATACCAGGACGGGTGGTTACGTTATAACCTCCAATGCATTGGGTATGGAAGTCGGCCGTATGGCTATTCAATTAATTGATATGTGTGGAAGTCGACCGTATAGTTATTCCATTTATGTATGTTTATGTCCCAAGTTACCTTTATATGTTATGTGATCTTTATATGGGTTTTATGGTAATATTTTGTTTACAAAAGGGTAAGTAATGATCTTTTATTCAGTGAAGAGTTTTTACTAATTCATAAAGGTGAAAAGTATTACTTTGATAAAGTATACATGGTTTACTTGTTGTTTTGATAAACTAATAGTTTTCATTCTTTGTGTATCCCTTACTGAGCTTTTTATGCTCACCCCAAGTTTTTTTGAATTTTTTTTCACAGGACTTAATGTGGAATAGGGTCAAGAATGGGATCAAGGGAAAGTCATTCTATATAAAACATGGAACTAGACATGTTTCTTTTTAAGAGTTTTTTATTCTATGGAAACTTAGTAGAAGTGTCTACTTTGTAATATTTTGAGATGTAATAGTTATGTTCTAATTCTCTAAAACTCTAAACCTGAAAAGATCCTCAATGCAAATTATTCATTTAATTCAATATTAAGTAAGGTTTAAGGTTGGGTCCTTATAATGTTAATACTTATTATAGGGTGTTCATTGTTTTCTATGTAGAATATATTCAATGTTCATGTATAGGTGGATATACTTTTTATGATGGTAAGGATACTTATTATAGGGTGTTCATTGTTTAAAATTTTCATTGAACTATCTTTCTTTTTAAAAAACAAGACAAAATAACCTCATGGTGATGTGATAGTTTAAAAAAAACTTTTATATACTAACTCATGCAATTTCTTCTTTAAATATAAAAGTTTAGTTTGAGCCATTTGATAAGGGGGTTTTGAAATTGGATTAGCATCAGGAACTAAGTCGACAATAAATTCAACTTCTCGATAAGGTATAATACCAAGAAACTCATCAGAAAAAACATCAAGGTACTCATTTACCATTGGAAGATCATTAATCTGAACAGTTCCTTTATTTTCTACAATATGTGCAAGGTAACAATAATTTCAATCTTTTACTAATTTCTCATCTTTCTGATATTTTATCAAAAGTAAGGGTTCATTATTGTAAAAAAACTTAAAATCTTTCTAAAAAGTAAATTATTTATCTCTTCATGAAATCTTAGAATGATACATAGAAATACAATCCATACCCAAAATAACATCAAACTCTACTAGAGTAAAAAAAATAAGGTTTGTAGGAAGCTTCTTTCTGTACAAAAGGAAAAAAGGTTCATATAGTTTATTTTTGTCTCAACATTTCCACCTGGTGTCTTTACCATAAGTTCATGATTCATATTTTGAAAGGGAATTCCTAATTTACTAGAAAGCTTCTCAGAAATTATAGTGTGTAGACCCCAAATCAAACAACACATTGGCATAATATGATCAAACAAATAGTGTACTTGAGACTTCTTCTTTTCATGTCCCAATATCTACTGAGGTAGTTACAATGGGTTTCACCCCCCCCCTTTCTTCTTATAGTCTGCCTACTTTCCCTCATTTGAGTTCTTCGTTGGACCCGTATTTCCATAATGTCCCATTTTATTACACATAAAACATTTTAATGACTGTAAATCAGATTTTCCCTTACAATTACTCTAATATTTTTCAGTGCAATTACAAGCCTTATGTCCCTTTTTACCACATCGGTGGAACTTACCAGAATTTAAAAGACATTCCCTAGCATGATTTTTATCATAATTTTCACAAACTGAATACTTATGTTTATTACCATTAGATTTTTTAAGAGTATTTCCCTTTTTCCTGGCACCTCGATCGCTTATTCTATTTTTCGTCAAAGAAGACTTGATAATCAGAAAACTCCATTGTCACCTTCTCCTCACATCGAACAAGTTTTTCATAACTTTTGTACTCATGATAAGATAAAGTAAAATAATACTTTGGATTTAATCCTATGTAAAAATGGTTGATTTTACTATGAAGATATTATATGATATTTGGAGCATGCCTCGCAAGTCGAGTGAATTTTTCTTCATAAGCAGCCATGAAGTCATCCTCATTCCTCAATTATATTAATTTCTTTTCCATCCTAAGACAAACCAGCTTAGGAAAATATTTCTCAAGAAACATACCATTGAATTCATCCTAATCAAGAGAATCAATGTGTTCACTATCCCTAATATTTTTCCCAACTTACCACCACTGATCGGATTCACCTTCAAAATAGTAAACAATGAGACTAACCTTTTGATGTTCTAAACACCCCATGACATTAAATATCTTTTACAGTACATTAAACCACCTTTCATCTAGATCAAGGTCAGATGATCCTCTGAATGATGCGAGGCATTGCCTCATGAAATGCTCTCCTAAAAACATGTTCCTCTGTGGTTGATATAGCTAATATCATGCATAGATACCTCCACCATTTGTATCCAGAGTCAACTTTACCATCTTTTCAAAAAACTATTCAGTTCTTATTCCGACCATCTAGGGTTGGTAATTTGGAAGGTCATTTCCCTCTATATGCCTTCCCAGTAAAACCACCCTATTTCCTCTATACAAACCCATCCTGATGAAAGAAATATATTAGGCGAAGCAACATGGTAATCTTTAAATGCTATATCATTTCAATATGAAAATAAATTAATTTATTGATATTAATTTATCAATATCCTAACTCTTAATGTTATCTAAACCGACCTCTAAAAAAAACTATAGGGACCTAGCCATAAAACATTACATAATCTTGAATTAAATGGATAATTTACATTGAGGATCTTTTTAGGTTTAGAGTTTTAGAGAATTAGGTCATTACTATTACATTACATCTCAAAAATTACAAATTAGACACTTCTACTCAATTTTGATATTTTTCATAAAATATAAACTCTTGAAAAAAAGAGTCATGTCTAGTTCCATGTTTTTGACCCCATGAATTTTCCTTGATCCCATCCTTGACCCTATTCATCTTTAAGTCCTGTGAAAAACATTTCAAAACAAGGGATGAGCCTAAAAATATTAGAAAGGGTTAAAAAATAAATAAAGAAAACATTAATCCATCAAAACATAATCTTTTTAACATACCTTATGAAATCATAAGATTTGTGAATAACACTTACTAATCACAAATCATGAAGGGAACTTGTGTAATCAATAACATACTTACATTGTTGATTTTAAATCCACATAGGGAGTTACATTTGGAATACCCATCACTGTATATTCCCTAAATCTATTTGGAGATACATTCACATTTTCCTCTGTCACATTACGTAATGAATTTGAGTGTTATCTCGGGCTCACCCATCCTAGGTTTATCATAGAACCACCCGTATATGTAAACAATTCCCAAGAACCATAACATAGTCATAACACATAACAAAATAATAAACAAAAGATAACATTTCCACATTTCCACCACAATATATCATTTAAATATATTGAAAAAAATACATTATCAAAACCATTTTCAACACAAAAATACAAAAAATATTATATGGTATTTATTTTCATTTTAAAAACAATACGACTTGTTAAAGAAGCCACAGATTAAAAAATACATGTGGCGGTGGAAATGGTCATTTTCACCGCCTATGCTAAAAAGAAACATTATTTTTTTCGTTTAGTAAAACACCTCATATAAAAATATTCCATTTTAATGAAAATAAAATTCAATGGTTTTTATACACCATATAAAATAATGTTGTGTATAAAACAAAATATGCCTCAATGAAAGGAGATTGAGACGAAGTACCTTACAAAGATCATTTTGTAAATAAAATAGATTGATTATATGAATTCACTATAAGTACACATAAATAATTTATAAATACTATGTAGGATATAAAAAATTCAATTCTCACATATTCATATCATGAAATAATTGAGAAATAGAAAATTGAAACAATTAAAGGCAATTGGGTTAAGAAGATCCCTTACATCGTGTCCGACATGACCCGTTCATTCTTAAATCTCATGAATAA
Source organism: Viscum album (assembly GCA_963277665.1). NCBI lineage: Eukaryota > Viridiplantae > Streptophyta > Magnoliopsida > Santalales > Viscaceae > Viscum > Viscum album. The sequence continues at coordinate 243,148,113 of OY728153.1, read as the reverse complement.
TAAACTAAAGTTAATTTCAACTTTATTAAGAACCTTTTCATATTTATTATTCCCTTTATATCACTTATTACAATGTTATAAAAATTATGTAATCATTTAAGTTAATAATGGTCGTTTTGTCTATATATGGTACTTGAGTCAAAATTGAACTCCTTATAATTACATGTTGTGCATGTGGTCAAAATTAAATTATCTCAATAATTATATTCATGATTTATATATCATATATATCATATATATCCATTATTTATATGTATTTATAATAGTACATAAACACTTGGAGATATGAAATGAAATGCACCGTTCATGGAGACGGTAAGTCATAAGTACGCATGAATGCTACTTTCATTTCTATTTAATATTTAATTGAATGAAAACATAATGATAAATAAGTATATTATAATTCCATAATAATATCATATATAATTTTATTAACACTATCCTTTATACGTTCCATGTATGGCATGAACGATTCATATCGCTTTGAGGGGCGGTGGTCCGCACTACCTCAAATGAAATTATCGAATTTACCCACTATGGAAACCATAAAGTAATTCTAAAAATGAATAATACAGAAGCATAGAAACAATATAAATATAATATATATTACATATAAATACAGTTCCATCTTAATGGCCACCATTATAGGCGGTTGGATATATTTTAAAAATCATTATTTCGTGAGGTAGTAGTTTACCATCCACAGAAATAATATGTTTGTATTCATTAGATGGAGGTTTTTGGAATTGAAGTTTGAATAATTCTCATAAAAATAACCTAGTATATTTATGATACATTTTTTATTATAAAATAAACGAATAAAAAAATTAGGGGTTGGAGATTAAAATAAAATAAAATAACTTAAGAGAAGATGTTACCTTTAAATTGGGTAACTCCTTTTGGTTTGCACCAAATATATTTCTTGAAGTGCCTTCTGCCTAAGGTAAATCTTCTAAGTAAAAGAGAGGGATCTTGAGATCTTATTTGGGGAGATGTGGGACGATCCAAGAGGCTTGATAGATATGAGTAATGGGATAAGGGTGAGTGATTTTTATAAGGGGGAGGATGGTCTCTTTAGGAATGTTTGAAAATATTATTTTATTATATATTGGTTTTTAGTTTATAAAAGTCCAAAACTCATTAAAGTATAAGATAAGATTACGCCTATTCTAAATAAAATCATCCTATAATAATTGTACTGGTTTTGGATATTTTTTTTAATTTTTATAATCTTATTTATTCAAAACATTCATTAATGAGGTAAACACTACATCATTATTGTGTCATAAATAATATTATTTATTTGATGTCTAAAAATTATAAAAAAATAACATGATGTAGGAAATAGTTTTATATTTCCAATTAAAATTTATAGTTGAATATATAACTTATATAACCCCATGTAATAATTCATTTTCTAGAAGATATATGTTTATGTCATTTTTGTCATTACTTTAAATTAATTAATATAAAGTGTCATTATCACAATAAAGTTGCTCCATGGGGTCCCAAAATCGACCAAAGGATGCCCATGGTCGGAAATGTATTATAAAATAGGATTATGACACATGTATGGGTAATTTAATATTATTATAATATTATTTTCTTACCCTTATTTACCCAATTTACACATTAACCCTGGTAAATAAAATATTTACTGAAGCAAATGTTCATAATGTTTAAAAATAAAAGTTACCTATTTACAAAATTTGAAACTCCGGATTGCAAATATTGAATCTATTTTTCTAAATTCAAAACACAAAAGTGGTAGAAATTAATTTAAAATTAATTCCTGCTGTCAAAACAACAAACATGTTTTAAAGAAATAATAACTATAGAAATATTGACACTTGTTTATGTCCAATTTCAATGTGAAATTACGTACAATGAAAAAAATTGTATTAAATGGTAAAAACAAAATCAAATTAAACTTTAAAACCAATTAATAAATATAATATAACTATATAATTAAATAAGATTAAACGGCATTTTTGAATTAAAATACAGTATTTTTTACTATTCCTTAAAAAATGAACATTATCAAGAAAATAACAAAAATTCATCCTATGTAAATTTTTATATCCCAATATTATATAATAGTATTATTTTGTCAAATAGAACATATAAAAGTGACCAAAACTAGATTTAAGGTGGGTTCACCATCAAAAGGCATTAAATCGACCTTTTAATGAATATTAGAGTATTTATGCTTAAAATCAGATTCTTTATTATTTTAAGCCTCTAACATTTATTGAATAAATGTAAAACACTTTAACAAAAATGTATAATCATATTGTAGTTAGTTCGGTTCATTCCCACCATTACAACGGGTGGGCGTTAACTACCATTTAAAATAATAATATTATATTATTATTTTTCAGTATAACTCAATGTTTTGTGCAACATAAGATTTCAATGAAACCCGTTGTTGCATATCATGTATGCAATAAAAACTAGAATCCCCTTTAAAGTAAAATTATTATTTAATTCACAAATATTAATAAAAATGAAAATATCATTTTTCTTTATTTGCTGGTGATGTTATAATTACGATCTATATACGTATTTATAATTCTAGAATAAGTGTTAAATGATGGTCTGTGTGCATCATCAAAATGATTTTACTTCTGTTTGGGTATGGAAGAGACATAATTTTGAATTATAAATCTTGTAATTCAATATCCTAAAAACTTAATCTATACCATATTTACTATAATATTTTATTGATCGAAATATTATTTTTACTACACCATGATCATTATATAGATGGTTGGTTGTTAAATAAAATGGGAACTATTGGATTTCATCACAAATTTTTTGATCACCATATCTAACATTTTTATATTCCTAATTTTGTGCCTCCTATTACTGATCGAGTATATAGTAGAATGATCAATTCTTCATCAACCATCTTTAAACATTTCTTCCAACCCAATGTAGTATTGTTTTTAAAAATCATAATTTTTTCTAATTCCCACAATCCCAATTTTACCATGTCATATCATTACATGTGAATTTATACTTCATTATTGTCACAACCTGGCCCGACGAGGCCCGAGCCATGACTACCCCATGCCCACCTCTAGTTGAATAGGCTTTGGCAACCAGTTGATGAGTTGGCATATCACAAAAATGAGAGGCATTATCCTAATGTACCTATATTAACAAACAATTATCCAAGAACATAAAATATGGAAATATTATACTACCAAAAACCATGCTGCATTCATCCAAAATACCACCAATGTAGTACAACAACATGAACTAGAATGCAAGGTCCATATATAGGCCCACCAAAAGAAACAGGAAAAATCACATCCTATGAAGTTGGAGGGAACTTCTAGAAATGAAACTAGAAAACACACATTGGTCAGTATGGATCATTAATATGCACCTAGTCCTGGCCCCCCTAGGACTCTTTCAAATGGTTGGTCAACTTGATATGACAAGACACATGTGGGAAAATCCCATGTAGTGGTGAGAATAAAAATACCCAGTAACAAACCTTAAAATCAATAAGCTAATAACATCAAGAATATATTCAACATATCACATGGAAATGCCAATAGTATACCTTACAACCATATATAGATATACACAATGTCGACACATAGAGTCAAGGTATGATTAAAAATTAAACTCCATCCTATGATTTATTATTGAAGTCCATACATAACAATATTATGGGAGAACACACTTCATGAGTAATATTTCACTGATGGAATCAATCTGACCTATAATGGTCATCAGGTCACATTGTAACATGTACAAGATAGAATTCAGAATAGATTTATTCATATATGGGGATAAAACCTAATTACATGGGGTTTGTTTCTGATGCTTTCCCCGGGGCGAGCGCATCCGTCTGTGAGGATGCCCAACTGTTGCCCCGTGTTCCTGCTTTGCAATGGCGGGCGACATTCGCTCTTTGTTCAGGGACGTTTTCTCCTTGATCGAAATGAGATGATGGGATGTCGGTTCTTCCTTCCATGGATTCCTCCGTGGAACTCGTCACCTAGACCGGGTCTCCCTCATAGATTTAAGTCGTGGTTCGTGAATCTCGTTCCCAGTGCCATATCTTCATAGATGCCGGTTAATTACACTACTTCCATAAAGACATTCCATGGGGTCCTGGCATGGTAGAAACCTTTGATCGGAGTAGACGGAAAATTTCATGAATGTCGGGGCATCTTTGGGTGCGTGGGCATAGAGGAACCTGTATTCTTCCCCATAAGAGGGAATCTCAAGGGTGTGGAACCCGAGGCATCCCACGTCGAATGTGGGGAATAATATGCCATAGGCATGCATATGAGGTTTTCCTCAGCTTCCCATTTTTAACACAGGGTATGCAGCATGTTTAACATCTTGCGAAGACGGTTACACCAAAGGCGTGTCATCTGAGGTTTTCCTCAGGAATCTCATGATTATCACGAGGTAGGCCGCGAGTTTAACGTCTTGCGGAGACAGGATGAGGGTGATCAGAACGTCCCATTGAGATGGATCAGATTAGTACATCCCAAGGAGGGAACACCTGGTAGATAGATGGATCAGAACACCCAATGAGGATGGATCCGAGGTGGTGCGCTCCAAGTAGGGGAGATGTCACACCGTAATGGCTGATTTGAACACCACTAAGGGCAGGTCAGGAGGTGTGCACCCCAGGATGGGGGACACCATGGTTTACCATTGTCTGGGATTGAACCTCATGGAGGTTTCCTACGTACCCTGTGTAGATAACAGGGATCAAAACCCACGTAGTTTAAAGTGGTGATGAATCGGGGTGTACATAGAGGACAACGACTCAGAGACATGCTGAGGATTATGCGTGGATAGAGGCCTAGGTACTGCTAGGAACAGCGAGGACGGTGGATGACATGATCCCACCGGGATGTGGCGGCCCGGGTAGGAATCAGGATGGATGGTGGTGGATTGCATGGAGTAGAGGGGGAATGAAATGAGGCCATCATGGAGATGATGGGGGTGATGGGCTTGAGCCTCGAAGAGACTTCCAACGTATCCCCGTGGTAGGGATTCAATGTCTGCATAGTTCGATGATACTGTGAGACACCTGAGTAGGCGGCCCGTCATGATTGACGCATGGATGGGACCCAGAGGAAGTGGAACTTCTTGGTTGAGGCATGACCTTCCAGAGACACATAGGCTCGAGGGAGAGATCATGATGACACTTGAGTGATGATATTGAGCCTCATGGAGGCTTTTTATGTATCCCAGTGGCATGGAATCAATGTCTGTGTAGTTTGTTATGGAATGGGGCTTACACTCTGAGGCGGCCTAAGGATATGGGGTTGGTGAACCAATGTGAAGGGACCGGGGGTCCAGGTGGGCTTGAACCTCATGGAGGCTTCCTACGTACCATGCCTTAGCACGGATAAAATACCACATAGTTCAAATTGGACGCCGGAAGGCCGACGTGAAGGGAACATGGGTCCAGGTGTGCTTGAACCTCATTGAGGTTTCCTACATACCATGCCTTAGCACGGATCAAAGTCCATGTAGTTCAGGTTGGATGCCGGAATCCTACGTGAAGGAGGACCAAGGGTCCAGGTGGGATAGAACCTCATGGAGGCTTCCTACGTACCATGCCATAGCACGGATCAAAGAACACGTAGTTCAAATTGGATGCCGGGAGGCCGATGTGAAGGGACCAGGGGTCCAGGTCGGCTTGAACCTCGTGGAGGTTTCCTACGTACCATGCCTTAGCACAGATCAAAGTCCACGTAGTTTAGGTTGGACGCTGGAATGCCGACATGAAGGGACCAGGGGTACATGTGGGCTTGAACCTCATGGAGGCTTCCTACGTACCATGCTATAGCACGGATCAAAGACCACGTAGTTCAAATTGGACACCGTGAGGCCGACGTGAAGGGACCAGGGGTCCAGGTGGGCTTGAACCTCATGGAGGCTTCCTACATACCATGCCTTAGCACGGAACAAAGACCACGTAGTTCAAATTGGATGCCAGGAGGCCGATGTGAAGGGACCATGGGTTCAGGTGGGCATGAAACTCATGAAGGCTTCTTACGTACCGTGCCTTAGCATGGATCAAAGACCACGAAGTTCAAATTGGACACCGGGAGGCCGACGTGAAGGGACAGGGGTCTAGGTGGGCTTGAACCTCATGGAGTCTTCCTACGTACCATGCCTTAGCACGGATCAAAGACCATGTAGTTCAAATTGGACACCGGGAGGCCAATATGAAGGCACCAGGGGTCTAGGTGGGCTTGAACCTCGTGGAGGTTTCCTACGTACCATGCCTTAGCATGGATCAAAGACCACATAGTTCAGTTTGGTCACAAAATCTTACCACTGGATCGGAATGCAGTTTAACATCATGCGGGATGAGGGTGAACCCTGGCGTGAATAAAAAATGGGAGGTGGGATTGAACCTCATGGAGGCTTCCTATGTACCATGCCTTAACATGGATCAAATACCATGTAGTTCCGATGTGCAGTTTAACATCATGCTGGATGAAGGCATGTCGGAGAACTGACATGGAGAAGGACCTTGGTCCAGATGGTGTTAGGCTAAAACTCTAGACTTCCTAAGTGATGGTGAACCGACGTGAAGGAGGTCAGAGTGGCCAACGGGTGGTGGGTTTGAACCTCATGGAGGCTTCCTACGTACCATGCATTAACATGGATCAAAGTCCTCGTAGTTCGGGTATACAGTTTAACATCATGCTGGGCGAGGGTGGAACTCGACATGAAGAAACAACCGACTTGTGGGCTTGAACCTTGTGGAGGCTTCCTACGTACCATTCCTTGACATGGATCAAAGTCCCTGTAGTTCGCTAAATGTGGGGGTCAAGGTCAGTGCTTACTCTAAGATCATGTGAGTCTTTCTCAGTGTGAGAAACAAGAGTTTGCAGGGACCTGACGATCACGTCGCGAAGGGTGCGTACGTGGGAAACGAAGAGGGTCTTACAAATTTGGCGGCCCTTGGTACTGGGACTTACTCCAAGTTGGAGGCCCAAGGGTGCGGCTATGGAGCGACACTGGTGAATGGGGCTTACGCAAGGATTCTGCCCAAGGGTGCGGCTATGGTGCAACACTGGTGAATGGAGATTATTCTAGGATGCTACCTGGGTGCCGCTATGGAGCGACACTAGTGAATGGGTCTTACGCAAGGAAGCTGCCTGGGTGCCGCTATGGAGCCGAACTGGTGAATGGGGCTTAGGCAAGGATGATGCCCGGGTGCCGCTATGGAGCGGCACTGGTGAATGGGGCTTACACAAGGAAGTTCCCCGGCTGCCGCTATGGAGCAGCCCTGGTGAATGGGGCTTACGCAAGGATGCTGCCCGCGTGCCGCTATGGAGTGACACTGGTTAATGGGGCTTACGCAAGGAAGCTGCCATGGTGCTGCTATGGAGTGACATTGGTGAATGGGGCTTATGCAAGGAAGCTGCCCAGGTGGTTCTATAGAGCGACACTGGTGAATGGGGCTTACGCAAGGAAGATGCCCGGGTGCTGCTATGGAGCGACACTGGTGAATGGGGATTACGCAAGGAAGCTGCCCGTAATGTCTTCCTCATGTCTTTCCATGAGGGCATCCCAACTCACTGGTGGGTTGAGGCCTTCACCTATGCGCTAGAGCACAAGAGGGATAATGCCAAGGGGAGTTGGAATCAGTCCGAACAAAGGAAGATGAATACTGTGAATTACATACCCGACATTCGGAACATAATGAGGGTGGCATGACGATGGAGGATAGCTGTTGACCGTGGTGGAAACAAAGAATCCAAATCACGTTAGCCTGAAATGGGGATAGAAAAATGAGGGTCGACTGCTGACCGTGTTCGAAACACAGAACCTGTCACAAATGTTGTCCGAAGTCTTCTGGGGTGTTGGCCCAGGACGGTAGGTGACCCGATACGGCATGGGACCAGGCTGTTAGGGGGTCCCTCCAGACATGGAAGTGGATGAGGATCTGAATGAAGGACATGCAAAGCATGAGGTGGAGTGATGGAATATTTGTACGGATTCCAACTCTCACGAAATTACGCCACTGTAATCATGGAATTAGGCATCTTATGCTTGTGACATAAGGCATCTCTTATTTGGAATAGGAGGCATCCTATCATGGAATGATAGGGAGTGCTACAGTTTAGAGTCATGTAGAAAGGACTGTTGGCATCTCATGCTTGGAGCATAAGGCACCTCTTGTTTTGGGCAAGAGGAATCCTATTATTGGAACATAGGGAGAACTACAGTTTAGAGTCGTGTAGATAGGACTATTGGCATCTCATGCTTGGAGAATAAGGCATATCTTATTTAGAACAACATGCATCCTATGTTAGTAACATAGGGAGATCACTACAGTTTATAGTCATGCAGGTAGGACAGTTGGGCATCTCATTCTTGGAGCATAAGGCATCTCTTGATTGGAGCAAGAGGCATCCTATGTTAGGAACATGGGGAGATTACTACAGTTTAGAGTCATGTAGATAGGACCATTGGTATCTCATTCTTGGAGCATAAGTCATATCTTGTTTTGGGAAAGAGGCATCCTATGTTGATCATATTGGGATTACTACAGTTTAGAGTCTTGTAGATAGGACTACTGGAATAAGGCACCTGGTAATGGATGGTGTTGGGTCTTACGTAAGGGCGGTCATTTCTGGTTCGACTTGGCAGAGTAGCCAAGTGATTGGGTTTGGAGGAGTTTCCTAAGGAATGGTTTGACTCGATGTACTCGGGGAATTAATGATGAGAATCTCAACTCACGACATGGGAATGAAACCAAGAGGAATGTGTCGACTCAAGGTGTTTCATGGTGTGCAGAGAAGTATCTCAAATCATGGTATTCCATATGTGGATGGCCGAGCGGGGCTGTGGGGGCACAACCCCCACAGTATGGACCAGTGGGCACAAAGGTAGGAGCCTTGCGAAGGACAGGTCTTCGCGAAGGAGCTTCGCGGAGCAAAGGGGCTTGGGGAGCATGGCCTCGTGGAGCATAGACTCGCGGAGCAGCATTGCAGAGCATGGACTCACGAAGCATGGTTTCGTAGGGCATGGTATCAAGGAGCATGGTCTAGTGGAGCATAGGCTCTCGGAACATTGGTTCACGGAGCAGCCACGCACAGAAAGATGCTCGCGGAGCATCATCGCGGATCAGCAACGCAAAGGAAGTTGCTCACGGAGCATAGCCTCGTGGAGCCGCTTTGCAAAGGAAAGCGGAGCTCCGCGAACCGGGAGATCGGCCGCCCAAGGGGAGAAGCGTCTCTCCAAATGGCGAAGTGGCCATCCGGAGAAGGTGGGGCGAGCTGGGTATTTATAGGCAAGGGGCGCCACGAAGCAGAGCTCACGCGAAGCGAAGGGGGGCTTCAGTTTCTTCGCGGCGGGTCGCGAATGTCAACCGGATTCGTGGAGCAGTACCGCCTCCTCTACTTCATGGCGGGTTCGCGAACGTCAGGGGCATTCGCGGAGAGTTACCGCCTCTTGTACTTCACAGAGGGTCTTCACGGCGCATTGCGAACGTCAGCCTGGTTCGCGGAGCATCCCGCCGCATTTCTTCGCGGTGGCGCTCCGCGATCATGGAGGGGGCTTTGCGAATGGGCTTTGCTAACAAGTTTTCCAGCCGAACTTCAAATGTCCATAAATCCTAATTCGTAACTCCGTTCAGGCCCTACGACCTACCAAATCGAAGCTTGTGAAATGGACTACGATCTTGGATTGTGTATGGAAGCATTTGGAAAATTTTTGGGAATGCGTTTTCCTGTGCCAATAGGGTTAACCAAAAAACTAACTCATGTTATCATACAATGTAGTGAATTAATGAATGAGTATTGTTTTCCACGATGATACCAATAACCCCACCTATAGAAATGGTAATGATAAAGTATCTCACTATAGGCTGCGTATAGGGATTCCCACAACTCTATTCAATACTAATGTTCCTAAGAGTGGATAAATAACCAATAAATGGGGTTCAAATTAATATTAAACCCTCATGGAATGTATCACAAGAACATCCACTAATGAAACATGTCCAAGATGAATTGGACAGGTTCTGCATTCCATCATTGAAGAAGAACTCTACTATAAATAGAAGGACATTGTGTGTCCCTTCAGTACCGGGTTCTACCCATGCATCACACCCTGTGCATGTGTCTATTTATGAGAACATGGTGTGTCTATCCTCTATGTAATTTTGACCATTTCCATGTATGGGTGGTTGTGAATATGTCTAGAAATCTATGTCAATGTCTATGTACCTCTCCAGGTACATGAAAATCCACTAGGATTCTATCACATGTCGTGTGGTTCGGGTCACAGTCCATGTGATACATAACTCCATGTAAAACCCTAACATTGTATGTATGGATCCACACATGCTGTGTTTTCATGAGTTAACTATCATGTATAGAGAAAATTCAAAAAACTCATAAGTTCATCACATGGATTCCTTCTCTTCCAATAGAAAACGGTTTCCTCTATTATATTTACTAAAAAAAATGGATATGATAAAACTAAACTCGACCTTCACTGGAGATCTCATCCCCAACCTTCCAAATAATTTAGGGAACCTCCTTCATTGATATGTTCCACTGTTGTATAATATGACCAAAATTGAAGATCCCAAACCTGAAACAATGTGATATTTTTTCATTCTTTGTTCAATTATTTCTTAAAACCTATCCTCAGTAATATATATCAATCCATTGTGATAGGAATTGTAGGGGAAATGATTTTTTAACAAGTATTTTTTTGAACCAATTTGGTAAAATGAACAAAGGTGATTCGAAAAGGATATACAAGGAGAATAAAATAAAAAAATACACTTTTGATTAATGGACCCCAGCCAATTCTTGTGTTGGATAAATTCATTTCCATTAGAAATATTAAGTACAAGATAATAAAATAATGATAATATAAATCCCCAGACTTATATAATGTATATACACAACTTCATGCTCTCGTCTTCTATTTTGGTGAACAATATTGGGGCTACCTAGGTTAATAAACTTGGACTGACAATGACCTTTCTTTGAAAGTCCTCCAATACCACCCTAATCTCATAAAGAAATATTGGATCCATTTAATATGATGACACAGATATTGGGGTTTCCCAATGGTTAAGATAAATTTTGTATTACATCTCTCTATTATGAGTTAACCTAGAAACATCCTCTACAGAGGTGTACTCATTCTCTTTCACTACTATAGAAAATTGAAAAATTATAGCATAAAAACACCAATAGTGATTCTAGACAACTGGTGTCTAATATGATGCACCCTATTAAATGGTATTCCATCATTCTCTTCCTACGTATCCTTTTCTCCCATAAATGAAAACTTCATCTGATCACTGCAGAAACACCACATCCACCACCTAAAATTGATTTCCTAGTCACTAACTATAGATAACCAGTCAATACAAAAGATGTTATTATATGGAGTCAACATAACTATGAATATATACCAAAATAAACTCACCACAAACTATTAGGTAACACCATCATCATCAGTGCTTGATCACTAAGTCACTTCTAGTGTGAGTCTCAAAGAGAAAGGATAGAGGAAAAGGCTCAACTGAGATATCTATGTCTAAAACTAGATGTTAAATGAAATAAATTCTTTTAACACATATCATCCAATATTATTGCTAAAGTAATACGAAGAATATAATACCTATTATCATCCCTAGATTTTTTAGGACATAATATTCGCCCTCTTGGAGCTTCCCTCACCCTTGTTCACCAGCTTGATGAACCTAGTGTGGACTACCTTAAGTTGGTGATGGAAACATATTATAACATCTTCCACTTATAAATTCTCTACCAAATTCTCTTATAGGTATAAATCCCTTTATATTTTTCTAATCATATCATGACATATACCTAGGAGGCCCATCTATATTCTATATATCATTCACATTTAAGTTCATACTATCTTGTGTAGGATGTCCCCAACCATCAATAGAGTAGAATAACCTATCTATAGTCTAACTAGATCTCTCACATGAGCAATGAACTGATTCCATGTATCTCGGGAAATCCTCAAAAAATGTCTAAAACATCTATGTCCATTTTTCTATCATATTATAATTTCCACATATTTCTCAACTCTCATATCCTACTAACCTCACCAAGTGTCCATTTCTAATTGACTAGAAAATTATAAACCAATGAAGCACACTCAAAAACCCCAACATAGTTTTGAATTCATAAGGTAATAATTATATCGTAAAATTCTATTTCTATTCCTTGATAAAAGGATCAATCATAATATAATTGTCCATGAACAATACCCATAATGTACGGAGAGATCTCGATGATCTTCGATGAATACTCATCCACCATCATAATGTACTACTAAAGCTGTAGAATATTGTGTATACTCACATCCCTCAATGTAGGTGGATAAAAACCACTCTATAAAATTAAATCAAACTATAAACTGAGAATATTATTGTATTTGTACAAATTAGTCAATATAACCCACCAGCATCATGCAAATCCATAGAGAAAGATCTCTTATAGGATCACCATATATTCTCCATGTGTCCTTACAAGATGAAAAACTCATGTCACATCCCCAAGAAAATCCTCATCTGCATAGGGTTCTTTCTATCCCCTAATAGCGATGGTTCGGTGATGATGATGCTCAATAATCCCACGAATCCTAGAAACCTGACACAGTGGTGCTACAAGTAACACCTGTTTCCTGAAATGTGGTGGTAAGAAACATGAAACACCTTGAAGTTACACATCCACAAAATTATCTATATAAAAGTATTGCAACTTTGGTGGTCTTTCTACTGAATCCTGAGGGAAAAAATTGTGCAAGCATCTTAAAATAGACACAATGAACCATGGATAATGAGTATTTCTAGAGAGGTGATACAAAATGGACATATAAACCAGAACTCATTCTTATATGATTCATGCACAATTTTTTTCCTAGATGATAATTCCTATACGTATCGGGTGAACATGTAGGTGGTTAGTGTTCTGGTGAATGGATACATTGTCCAATGAACCAACAGTATTTTCCATGGCCTGAGGGAGAAACTCACAACATTTAATACTATTCCTCCAAAAAAATCTCATAGACACTGGTTATAAGATAGAACAAAATGGCTCTAAAACTACTTTATCATTACCCATACTAATGGGATATGAGAAGTGACTACCCCAATCCCACATCAAATAATCTTGGGTCTAGTGACCAGCACTGAGTAGGCATATCGCACACAAGGGGGGACAAATCCTAATATACTAGTACACACGGAGAGATATATTGAATGACATATAATGATTTAATGTTAAAAAATAAATAATCATGGATTCATACATCTAAAATCCCACAAATAAAAAGTTCAATAAGTTTAGGAATGGAATTTTTAAATAAAATAACATATAAATAAACTGAAAACAAGTCCATCTCATAAACATAGAGGAGAAGTTTTTTTATATAATCAACTAGAACATGCCTCAATTATTCTAGTTCAGTAAGATTATCCTGATTCGCATACACATAAGACTCCATCAATTGGTTGGTCATCTACATATGACATGAAAAATGCTGGGAAATCCCATTTAGTGGTGAGTATGATAATACCTAGTAGGTAACACTAAAACCACTAAGTATATAATATCAAAAAGAATAGTTATCTCATCACATGGACATTAGAACATCATACATGACAAGAATAATTGGAAATAATAGTTTTACACACATAGTATCATATAATGATCATTTCTATTATTCCAAACATATATATCTACTTGAAGGTTCCATATAACACTTTTCCAGGACAACCCCACTATGTTAAATAATGGTGATAGACGATCTCACTCTAGGCCTCATGGATAGAGTCCTATAACTCTATAAAATACTATAGTTCCTCAAAGGGGATCACAATCTTAGGCAAAGTATGTTACTCCATAGTATACCATGATGGAATTGATAAAGGGAATGTTCCCTATAAAATAGGTCCAATCCGAAATGGAAAAGGGCACTAAGACAACATTAAATAAGTACAAGGCATGTAATTGATGTACCTATGATATACATTTGGCCCTATGTTATACCAGAGAATCAAAAACCATGAATTTCCTATGTTTGGGTACGTATTGTGTCCAAACTCATGTACTGTTACCGTGTCCAAGTATGACTTGCTGTATTAGTGTCTAACTAGAGAAATCCATGTTTATGTACCTCTATAGGTACATGTCGAGCTTATCAGAAAGGATTTCATGCTGTTCGAGAGGATTTATATAATTTGTGTTGATTTACTCCATGTGAAACCCTAGAACCATATTCAGGGCCCTTTACACCACATGCGTTAAAGTGTTACATGCCTTGTTTTGAGAAATTTCATAGTACCCTCATGTTCTTTACATGCATTCCTTATCCACCACTAACTGACAGGTTTCCAACATAATTCCCCCTGAAAAAACATTGATATGATTCAACTACATTTGATCTATACATGATATCATATTTTCAGCTATCCAAATCATATACAGATCCTCCATCATATATTTCTTCAATATTCTACAATAAAACAACAACGGATTATCCAAACCCTAAACTAATCCATTCTCAACACCTTATTCATTCGATTATATACTAAAAATTTCCCTAGATATATGATATTAATATGTTGGGATAATAAATTGTTTCATAATGATTAATTACCAGGTATATTTATGAATGAACTGTAAAAATAAATGTCGGAAATGAATGAACGAATAATGGGGGTGATAATAATTGACGAAAAAAACATGGGGATAGGGACTCAACTAATGTTCTTATTTTCCATGATATATTTCATTTACAATAAAAAATAAATAGATAATAAAATATTCAACAAAAAAATCCCAAATATTAAATAATATCATACAATACACATCATCCATGAATGAATTTGTTAGTTGATTGATTCTCATTAATCATAGGAATAAAAGAATGGGGATAAATGGAAATAAAACAACATTGTACTTATATAGAGATATATTTAAAAAATTAACAAATCTAAATATTTTTCATTTGGGATATCCTCAAATCCATATGGCACAATGGACCTCGATATCGATCTGATATGATATCGTACGCCATGAACACTCTCCTCCAATGGTCCTTTAGTTCTCCAGGGATTAGTGGCCAATGATGAGATCTCCAAATAAGAATATATTTATAGAATATTTTAGGTATCCATTTGAATATAGATAAAAATAAATATTTTATTTTATATACTTTATTAATTCTCCCATGACTGGACATTATTAATATGCCCTAAAAAATAATTATTACGTCATTTCAAGGGTAAACCCCATTTTAAATACTAAATAAAGTCCTTATATTTCTGATGCAAGCCTCCATTTTAGAGTAATTCATTTTTTATAGAAACCATACATGAGTGATATTCAATAAATTCAATATATTCTAAAAATCAATTCTGATATCAATGGGAATCATAATATCACTCTGTCTTATTTCCTATCTTCAAAAAATATATATAATATATTAAATTAATTCATTGAAAATTCAATGTTATTAGTGTGATGTTTTGATAAATATTTTTTATAAAAACATTCACTAAATGGACCATTATTCCAAATTTTAAATATATATATCATAACCACTAGATCTATATCATGTGTAGGTTAATGGTTTCATGACCCACTAAATTTCATTAGACAAAAGCTATCATCATCTCATATTTCATAAGGATTCATGTCAAAGAAGTTAATAAATCATCATAGAATATTTTTAAACCCTATCATATATAATGATATTAATGTATAATTTCATTAACTAATATCATATCATGGTCTATAAATATTCCCACACATTATTCTATCCAAGGGTTGTTTTACCCTATACTAAATTTGTTAATGTATTGGAGAATCATGGGAAACTTCTCAAAATATTTAATTAATATCGATATATACCACAAAATATATGGATACATTTCATATTGGTTTGTATCTTGAACTATTCAATCACTAATTTCTTCAATGAATTCACAAATATAATCTAAATTTTCATCACAATACCCAAGAATGATACATTTTCCAACCAAATATCACACTTATGAAATGTTTAATATAATATATCCCTTTGTAGGGTCTTCAAAAAAAGTCAAAAAATTCTATTGATGTTCTACATTGATCATAGAATATATAAAAAACCTAAATAAGTACTAGCATAAAATTTTCATGTTATTCTTTAATGACTCAATTTGGTGAAAATAGAATGATAGTTTGGTAATTTAAATATACCAAAGGAATAATAAATAATTCAATGTGTCCATAAATTGTATAAAATCATTCTTCTATGGATTTTGTTTCTTGCTATTAATTAATATATTTCATATTGGTGATATTATTTCATAATATACTATTATCCATTAAGATAATTAATCAGATCATTGATACATAGAATTTTATTCATAAATATGATTATTATCGTGTTTAATTAGTGGTAATATTTGTAATTATGCATTGGTCTATGCTAATTCATGAAAAAGAGGATTGTTTCTCTATATAGAGAAGTAGAAGTGTATAAAAATAACTTTTTAATATTCCTATAGTGGTTCTCTTAAGATTATATAAATTAATCATGATCTATTTTATTTGGATTCAATGATAGATTTATAGAACTGGGTATGTGATCAACTAAAAACCCATCATCATATTTCACAAGATGTCTTTGTAAATCACTACAAAATATCTAATGATAGTCTTATATAATTTGAATGTCATTAGAGATGATTTATTCCCCAATAATATGATCCATGAATAATTATTTATAGGGTAATATGACCAAATTTAAAGGTTTTTCATCTACATGGAGTTCATAATGACCACTTCAACCATAATCTATAATAGAGTAATTTTTTAAATCAAATTATACTTCATTTCATTGATATTTTTTATAAAATATTTTTTTAAAAATCCTATATACTAATAGTATGACATAATAATCCACAAAAGGGTGGAAAACCAGATCTATATGAACTATCATTCCACAAAGCCTAATTTGAGAACAAAAATATTCCTTATATGTAGTCATCACAACACATAGATTTAAAATTTAAAATAAAATATTAACAGCTTGTTGATATAAATAATAATTCAAATAAAACACGAATTTCATGAACAATTTTTATGATAAAAAATAAATTACAAGATTTATAGATGTGGAGTGGTGAGGCACATCATTATTTCAATAGTCTTTTGTATTTATTATTTCTTGTGAAAATCATTATTCCCATGGTCTGGGGGATGTTGTGGAATTTTTTTACAATAACCCTGGCGTTTCTATTTTGATTTTAATAAATACCAATTTTACTGTATTTGATGAAATGATGTGTGGGTGGTGAGGTACATTGAACATTATTCACCTCTATTACATTGACAATATTGTTTTCCATGTTTATCAATCATGAGATTAATGTATGACTATCCAACATTTGAAAAATTTTATGGTTACCTTAATGTATTAATATGGATAATTACTACTATATTTATGGAAAGATATAGATTTTGATTGAATTTAATTATGATATTTTTTTTCTATTTCCAAGAGATTGTATTTTTTTACTTTGATATAAGGAATCATTGTAATGCCCTGCTTCAATTTCCACCTTATATACATATCAAAAATTTTATTCATAGAAGATAATTTATCAAATTGTTAATTACATTCAATATCATAGATTTATTCTAATAATCAATTATTTTATCTTAATTTTAATACTTTTCGAAAAACAAGAGGTAAACCATGAGAATATATTGAATTATTTTCAAATACACAAATGGATTATCTCTCCATTGGTACGAACTATCTGAATTTTGGTTCCATTTTCCGGTGAATATTTTTTTAATATATTTTGGAAAGTGTATTTTCTTTATCTCATCTCATTTTGATGAGTTATGATATTAATTTTTATGGTGATATTTTATATATTCCATAGATTTTGTAGAAAAAATGTCTTTTCAATATTAAGGATCCATTAATTTATATAAAAATGGTTTAAAAGATCTATTAGACGAGTTTAAATGATTTCATGTTAATGAATTGATAAAATGTTTCTCTTTCATTGGTATGTTATTCTGAAAAAAATTGTTTGATTTAGTGTCTAATGACTTGAAATTGTGATTAATCATTCACATTATATTTTAAACATGAATGCCTATATTTATTAGTTTATTATATGGATAATATATTTATATTCCATTTCACTCACTATTTAGATCATTCCATATGGATCTATCAACATAATAATTTAATTAATGATTAATTAAAAATATACATTAACTAATAAATGTATAAATTTAAAAAGATATTGACAGATGAAAAAACATAGAAATAACATATATTACATAACATTTGAATCTCTAGAGTTTAATATAGGGTATCCATGGTATTTTCACATTTATTTTTTCATACAAAACTATATAAAAGTACTGGAAAATTGATTATAAGGATAATGTGAATGATACTAATCATATACATGAATATTTTAAAAATTGTATTGTATTTAGGACCATGTGTTGTGAACCTAATAAATATCAAGTTAATTCCAAAAATAAATTTTTCACCATTATTAATGTTTGGTGAAAATTATCCGCACATTATATCCCCTTATTTGTAACTAGATACTGATTTAATTTCAATGAACCCTCAAATAATTAATTTACCACTTATTTTAGATGTTGCCTAAATCATTGAATTATTTCTTATGTTTTCACCACTTTTCTCATAACATGATTCTAAAAAATATCTACAACATGCATTGGTATCTAGTTGGATAGCCAAAAACTGTAAAATATGATCTATTCTATAGATAAAATATATTTTTATTATTATAATGGAATAAAATTGAGATGGTGAAAATACACATTTTTTATTTAACGCATATTCTGGTAAAAGAAACATTACATCTCACTAACATCTAGACACAATCCTAGAACTGAAACGAATACATTCATTTGAGATTAGTTGTATAAATATAATATTTAACATAATTTATTCAACATCTCTCACAACATATCTAGGAAGGATTTTTTTACACATAATCCTAGAAATAAATTATTAGATTAATTGGAATAATAAAAATGGATGAGAAAAAACATTTGTGAGAAAAAAAATAATTTTTATCTCCCAAGAGAATATAATAACCGATTGTGGGGATAATTTTTTTATATAGTTTTACAATTAATTACCTTTTGAATTATACATACTCAATATGTTAAAAATGATTAATAATATCAATAAATTCACACAAGATAACCTCATTTGTTGTAAAAAAATAGCAATATTTAAAAACAGTATTTTCATTTTTTAACAAAAAATACCAGAACTTTTGATATATATGTTTCTCCCAAACATGTATTATACACTATTACTAAAATTTTTTAACATCCATGTATGGTCAATCAATATAACATACTAGTAAAAAATACCTATACATTTTTTCTTTTTAATGA
Organism: Viscum album; assembly: GCA_963277665.1. Taxonomy (NCBI): domain Eukaryota; kingdom Viridiplantae; phylum Streptophyta; class Magnoliopsida; order Santalales; family Viscaceae; genus Viscum; species Viscum album. The sequence goes on along the minus strand of OY728153.1, from coordinate 243,128,647 downwards.
ATATACAATATATAATCCAAATAGACAATCCAAGAAAATATAAATATTTAGTGAACTTGGAGACTATAGATTATAGCATAATTACTTTTTAATGTCTTAAAAATATCAATAATTAATATTTATATAAGGTAACCTTATTTTGTAATCATACATAATATACATATTTATATTATGTGGAATAAGATACATAATATACGATGGGATTAGATCCTAAAAATGTTTATGATTCATGATATAAATAAATGATCAAATGAAATAATATGATAAGCATATGTGTATGAGAACAAGATTATAACTCGATTAATCTTATAATATAACTCAAAAATCATTAATCATGAATAATAGATTAAGGACTAGTTAATAAAAAGGTGTAATCCATAAGAGTGTGGAATAATATATAATTATTTATGATCCATTAGACTATATCATAAGTATAAGGAAAAAGTTAATAGAGTTAACATAAGAATTGAAAATCACTTCCTTAGTCAGGGTTCACTCCCATGGGTATCATTGTTCACAATGTACCATTATTGAATTTTATATCATTTTATTTCTAACATTCTCTTAGGATTATCTACTCTAAAATTCACACCATCAAAATTACAATATTTTTTCATACATCATATCTTAGTAGATTATTAACTCCATCATAAATTATGAGTAACTCGTCTTCTTTGTCATTAGTTGATTCATCTGAGGTAAATAAAATCATATTCTTGAACATTTAGTAATCACAATCCATTCACATATATACCACAACATCATAAATCCTTGATCTTGTCTCCAAATCCAATTTATTAGTTTTTTATGAAGGCCACATTAAGGATTAGTGGTAATCAGACATTTCCAAAAATAAAAAAAAATCACTTAAAACCAAATTCAATATAGAAATATCAAAAAGAAACATACATCATCCAAAAGAAAAAAAGCAAATTCAAATAGGAAAAAACACATAGATTCAAGAACGCAAAAAACCACCTTGGGGTGTGCGATCCTAAAATTTCTGACACCATGATCCATAGGCCTTGACAATGAAACATAATACATTATTGGAGAGAATCAACTGATTTTTGATATTTGGAAGAATACCCGACATCACCAATACAGAACATCAGCATGAAACATGACATTTCTGGAATCATAGAACCACCATCTTTTGATTTCATAAGAACTCCATCACACTAGTGATAGATACCAACATCATCACTATATCACCCAGCAAAAAAACTAAACAATTTTCAGAATAGGATCCAAAATTTCTGTCACTAACTTGTGAAAAAAATCAAAACAAAATCAAAAATAAATCATTATATTCTAATGAATAAAAAACCATCCCCAAAAACCCTAGAATTGGTAAAATTCATCCACATGATGTGCCTCCTGTAGCTCCCCATCAATCCTGAAAACAAATCCAAAATCATCTGGGGATCCATTGCACCTAGCCTACCTGGGAGGGAGAAAAATTCATTAGAGAATGAGCAGAAAAATATTTAATATGACCACCATAATAATAATTTAATGGGGGAGTTCTAGCATCTCCCATACGTAATAATCAAATTCTTTCACATGTGAAATATAGGCCAGAATGATAAAAATTTAACGTAGAAAAATCAATAATTTTGGAGGAAATAACAGCAGAGATGAGTATAAAGAGAATAAAATATGAAAGGAAGAAAGAGGTGAAAAAAGGACAACTCAGGTCAGAAATATTTTTTACCATCTAATAAGGAAACTCATGATCGAGAAACATATAAGTGAATTAAGATGAAGGGATGGAGGAGAAGAAGCATCAATGGTATGTGATGAAGCAGAAGGGATGGATTTTTGTGATAGGTAGGGTTTAGAGAATATAGAAAACCTAAACCGCTGATATATAATGAAATGAATGGGAAAGTAGTAACATTGTAGATTATGATGAACAACAGAACCCATAAAAAACTATTTCAAACAGTAATGGAATAGAGATTTAATCTAAGAGTTCCACAATATGAAATGAAGATTAAATAATGAAATGGGAAAACCTACACACAGAGATCTTCGTATGATAATATTCCCCTCAAGATATAACTTTCTATGAACCATTGATCATTTTATTATAAAATGAGAAAAGAAAAATAAACGTGTTTCTAAAATATGATCCTAATAATAATTATTAATAAATATAAATAATAAGGATTTTATTTTATGTTATGTCAAACATAAATCATTTTTAATATCATAAGATTCAATAATAAATGAAAACTCTTTGAATATTTATAGGATAATTTATTATGTAAACAGAATCATTCATTCTGAAATCACATACCTAAAATACAAAAATTCTTAGAATATTATTGAAAACATTTCCATTGAAATAATATATGTAAAAATTTATTTAAATCATTAATGAATTTATTATTCATGTTACTAGGAAATTTAAGTCATGTTGTAATTATTAAAAAGAATACTTATTTTCACACATTCAGTAAAATGTTCCTCCTTTTGAAAACTATAAAAAATCTTATTATCAAAAATAATTATTCAATTTTAATTATAGGTAAAAATTATTCTTTAAATATATTTTATTTTATAATATAAATTAATAAAATATTTTAATAGAACATGGATATAAGGAATAATGATTTTCAAATAAAAGAGAAAATGTAAGCTCAACATTACTTAATAACGCATTCTAATACATTTTAATTACTGAAGGCGAAAAAATTGTACTAAAATATATAATAAAATAATTATATATAGGATAAAAAAATTAATCTAGGTTTTTTGAAAAGGATATGATAATTTAGCTACATGTAAATTCAATAATATATAATCTAGATTAAAAATATATTGATACATAAATCCCTTATCGATTTGCTAACATTTAAATCATAACTTCCAAGAAATAAATGACTAAAAATGAAATATTAATTAAAAATAAAATAATGGTATTAATGATAAAACAAATAAATTTGGTACTATATAGACCTTATAAAATAAGATAACGGTGGAACAAAACATATTTAATAAAATAATAAGACAATGTGATATGATAATCTTTTACCTCTTACATAACTTTAAGAACAAAATAATTTAGGATAATTAAATAGATTTTAACAATACATAATTTTAATTCATTATATTAAACATAAAATGATAATTTTATAGTCCTAATAATCATGATTATTTAAAAACATCAAACAAGTTTGAATTAAATAATGTTGATATGAAAACCCTTATAACTTTTGTAATCTATTAATCAAAACCACCAGAAAGAGAAATAATTATATTTATTGTTTAAGTATCTATAATATACATGAATATAATCATAAAAAACATTAATGATTTTCATACACACTGCCTGAAGGAAACATGTGGGGAATATAACATATGACTAATAGAAATTAATGTGAGATGATAAACCCTTACCACAGGTCCCATCTTACTGAATATTATTCAAAATATTTTATATAGTAATTATATATTTGTCGTAAATATTTTATAATACCATAATAATATATAAAATTTTATTTATTATTCCATTATAATTTTTTATTTTTTTACATTTAATTCATTAAACAGATCCTTATAGTGAAAACATGTATTTTTTCCTTTTGTTTCAGTTCCATAGATCTTATACATTTAAAATTATAATAGTGACATCTCCTAAATAATATTAATGATGACATAAATTTCATATGTATTATTCACATAGACTATTATTATTATTCCTATATATATTTGATGTAAAATTATTTAAATCACTACATCATAATGGTATGTTATACATATGATAAAGAGATGTTTCTTTTTTCAATGGCTAGAAGAAGAGATATATAAAAAATAATTTTCCATGAGTTAATATTTATTACATAATATATATAATATATATTCTTTAAATTTATCCACGTTACCATCTATGTAATATATAAATTAAAAATGAGGCCCATCACTTCATGGTGGGGATAGTTTTTACGTATGCACAAGTAATGTGATAATTTTCCAACCGATGGAAATGTAAGAATATAGATAATTATTTATAATTAATGAATTATAACAATGAAATAAATGAAAATATATTAAAATTAAATCCATAGTTATAATAAATCTCGAATTATGGTGATCGATAATGAATCATATCTCAATGTGGGGGTGTTTTTTCACACAATCTAATGTACATTAAATTAATTTACCATTATATTTAAGAGCAGTTTTATAATGGTGGTTTTAAAATAAGAAAAATAATAAAATTTTACAATATTGAGGAATCAGAAATTATTTTTTTACTAATAATTATATTGATTTAGAGTATGTTGAAAAAGAAATAAATTGAATGAGGTTTTGTATGAAGATTACATTTTCTTTAGAATTCCACCTTTGGATCTCTTATTAAGGAACCATGTAATTGTATTCTATATACACTAAACCTCTATGTTGGGGAAATATATATTTATCAATTATTTTTTCAATGTTTTCTATGTCTTGGATTCTCAATGTTTTGTAAAATATAGAGGTAAGGGTTGTCCTTTTATAATGATGGGAAGGAGAAGACATTTATTTTTAATAAACATTAAAATATTATAAGGTTACATTTCTAACCATGTTCTACCAGATTTGATTAGTTATGATTTTTATATGAAATTTTATTGGATTAATCTAATGTAATAAGAATTAGTAATGTTTTTATATCATTTAATCAATTATCTCCTTAGTTTACCGTAATTTTACTGTCACTAGTGGAAAAAACGTTTAACACATCTGCATTTTTCAAGTCGGTTCAATATAACCAATGTGAAAAGATTTAAAAATTGATATATTAAGTCAGATATTTTAAAACTGACATGATATATCGACTAGGATCCAGTTTTTACACCGGTTATAAAATAACCAACGTAAAAAATATGGTGATTAGCTTTTTCATGTCGGTTATTTTATAAACGACATGAAAATTGAATCTGGTGCACTTTATCACGTCAGTTATAAAATAACTGTCCTGATAATGGAATGCTAGGAAATTTATCACATTAGTTATAAAAAAACGTGACGTGATAAATCTCCATTTGTAAGGTCGGTTATAAAATAACCGACGTTATAAATAATTTTCTACGTCGGTTATAAAATAAATGATGTTATAAACATAGAAAAAAATAGTTTATCACATCAGTTATTAAATAACCAACATTATAATGCTTTTAAATGATTTATTGTGCCTCGTATTCAGTCATTCTGTTTTCTTTGATCGGGTGACCTACGACTCGTCTCTCACACGTGGAAATCCTAGAAATGATTCTTAAAAGTTGAGCCCTCCATCCTCATTCTGCCAACATCATTCATCATCTTTATTGTCAACAGATCTATCAGGTCGACTCAAAAGAATCATGTAAGAATCACACGGCTCGGTTTCAGTTATTTTTTTCACAATTCCCTAATCTAATTTTTTGAGATTTTATTTTTGTATCATTATTCTTAATATCATGGTAAGTTTCATAGTGTTCATTTATATGATTCTAAATTCTTTTTAGGTGAAGGAAACCATGGATGTGATATCATGAAAGTTTATGATTTTTGTTTGTCTGTGTGTGTGTGCGTAAAAGGGGTGTCCAAGGGGTGAGGGGTCTGTTCAAGTGGGTGGGTAGTGTCCATGGGTGGTGGGGTGGCTGTCCAGGGGGGTGGGGGTGTCCAGGGGGTGTCAAAGGGGGTGGGGGTGGTGTACATGGGGTGTGGGGGCTGTCGAAGGGGGTTGGGGTGTTCAAGGGGGTGTGGGGGATGTCCAAGGGGGTGGGGGTGGTGTCCGGGGGGTTCGGGGGCTGTCCAAGGGGGTTGGGGTGTCCAAGGGGTGGGGGTGTCCAGGGGGGTGAAGTGGATGAGGGGGATGTCCAAGGGTAAAAGGGAGTTCATGGGGTGGGGTTGGTGTCCAGGGAGGTGAGTGGGCTGTCTAAGGTGCTGGGGGTGTCCAGGGGTGGGGGCTGTCTAGAGGGGTGGGGCTGTCTAAGGGGTGGGGGTCTATCTAGAGGGGTGGGGGATGTCTCGAGGGTTGGGGGGGGGGGGGCTATCCAGATTGTTGGGGGTGTTCAGGGTGTCCTGGGAGGTGGCTGGGTGGGGGGGGGGGCAGTCCGGTGGTGTGTGGGGGGGGGGGGGGGCAGTCCGAGGGTGTGTGGGGGGGTCCAAGGGGGTGGGGGTGTCGAAGGGGATGGGCATGTCCAATGGGGAGGGGCTATCCAAGGGGGTGGGGAGCATGTCCAGAGGGTTTGGGAGGCTATCTAGGGGGGACTTTCCAGAGGGTTGGGGGTGTCCAGGGGGGTGTCCAAGGGGGTAGGGGTGGGGGTGGTGTCCAGGACGGGTGGGGTTTCCAAGGGGGTGGGGGCTGTCTAGAGGGGTGGGGATGTCTAGGGGTAGGGGGATATCCTGAAGGGTGGGGGCTATCCAAGGGGGTGGTGGTGTCCAGGGGGTGTCAAAGGGGGAGGGAGTGGTGTCCAAGGGATGGGGGTTTTCCAAAGGGGTGGTGGTGTCCAAGGGGTGTCCAAAGGGGTTGGGGTGCTGTCCAAGGGGGTGGGGTGCTGTCCAATAGGGTGGGGGTGTTTTCCAAGGGGTTAGGGTAGTTCAAGGGGTGGGGGTGGTGTCCTAGGGGGAGGGGGTGGTGTCCAGGTGGTGGGGGATGTCCAGAGGGGTGGGGGGCTATCCAGATCTTTTAAATCGTTGGGATCTGTGTAATTTTCAGTAGTGAATGTATACATATTTTAATATTTATACATCATATTTGTTTTTTACGGTATGGTGCATTTGGTATCAAGTTTCACCAGGATTTATTCTTTGTAAAAATTAAGAGGAAAGGATACAAGATTAATTTAAAACTATTATATCTTACTATATTTTATTTTTAAAATCATTTTCAATAATTTTTTAAAACAAAATGTTCCATGAAGTGACATTTTTTTCTGTCTATGCCAGAAATGCTTGAATATGAAGAAGTTGAAGAGTTTAGAGATAAAATATCATCTGATTTGTCATGGTTTTAATTAGAGTTCCAGCCCTTGGATTTGGCATGGTGAAACTTGACGGAATGTAAGATCTACATATGATAATGATTCACAAGATAGTAACTCCGATGGAATTGAAGAAACAATTCGTGATATTTCTGCAGAACAAATTGAGATAGAACCGATAGTTTTTTTGTATATATTGAGATGATAAAAAACCATTGTATCCTAGTTGTACAGATTTTACGGTTTTTTCGATGGTGTTAAGATTGATTAACCTGAAGGTGAAACATGGATGGGGTGATAGAAGCATTACAGAGCTGCTACAATTTATGAAAGACATTCTTCCAAAAGATAACAATCTTCTAGATGCACATTATAAGGCCAAGAAAATATTATGCCGGATGGGATTAGGAGAAAAGAAAATACATGATGGTTTGAATGACTATATGATATATAGGAAGGAATATGAATTTCTGTCAGAGTTTCCTAAGTGTGGGACATCACGGTATAAGGTGAAAGAAAAATCATAGGCCGATGTAGAGATTAAAAAGATCACTTCCAAGGTATTTTGGTATCTTCCTATAATTCATTGTTTTAAATGTTTATTTGCTAATTCACATAATGCACAAAAGTTAATATGGAATGATGATGAGAGAATATGTGATGGAAAAATACGCCATCCATCTGATTGTCCACAATGGAAGAAAATTGATGATCAGTATCCAACATTTGGAAATGAAATTATAAATCTCAGACTAGGGTTGTGCACATATGGAATGAATCCATACCGAACCCTCAATATCACACATTGATCATGGTTTGTTTTATTCATAATTTACAACCTCTCTCATGAAGTTTGTATGAATTGAAAATATGTCATGTTGAGTAAAATGATCTCTAGTATGAAGCAACCCGACAATGATATTGATGTTTTGTTGTCACCATTGATTAATGATTTGAAACTTTTATGTTAGGATGGTATTATGGTGTATGATTCTTATAAAATGGAATATTTTCAACTGTATGCAGTGCTTATGTTCACTATAAATGACTTCCCAACATATGAAAATTTGTCTTGATATAGTGTTAAATGGCATAAAGCAAGTCTAATTTGAAAACAACATAGTTCATATTTACAATTTCATCATGGGAAGAAAAAAATTGTACATAGTTCATCGAAAGTTTTTTGACAATGGATCAGTCTTGTATAAGACTAAAAAATTAATTCAATGGCTCAAAAGAATTCGATATTTCTCCAAAACCTTTATCCCTTGATTTTTATTTTGAGAGGGAAATAAACCTTGATTTGACATTGGGAAAGACACATAAATCTGGTAATGATAGACATATTTGGAAGAAAAGGTCAATATTTTATGAGCAACCATGTTGGAGATATCACGAAATTAAACATAATATTGATGTCATTCACATGGAGAAGAATATATGCAATAGTTTGATTGTAACATTGTTAGATATTATAGGAAATACAAAAGATGGGTTGAATGAATGATTAGACTTACTATCAACAGGGATACCTTTGGAGATATCTCCCACACCTAAGGGAAGACGAACATTTCATCCCTCGGCTTGTCATACAATATCCAAGAGGGAGAAAATTATCATTTTTTAGTGTCTTCATGATATCAATGTGCCTCAATGTTATTATTCAAATGTAAATTTTTTTGTCTCATTGAAGGAATTGAAGTTGATAGGTATGAAATCTCATGATTTTCACGTCATGATGCAACAACTTCTACCAGTTGCATTGCATTTATATTTCCCATCCGCGTCAGAAAGACTATATTGAAGTTGTGTTATTTTTTCAATTCAATTTGTAATAAGATGATTGATGTGAATTCTTTGAACATTTTAGGAAAGGATGAAATTTTTATACTTTTTCAATTTGAAATTTATTTTCCTCCATCTTTTTTTTTGATATAATGGTTCATTTAATGATTCATATGGTTTATGAAAAAAAGCTTTGTGTACCTGTATATCCTCGTTAGATGTATCCTTTTGAAAGGTATATGAAAATATTGAAGGGTTATGTTAAGAATCCATGTTGACCTGAACCCTCCATTATTGAAAATTATATTTCTAAGGAGGTTGTAGAGTTTTGTACGAGCTACCTGGCTATGGCGAAGGCACATATGTTTGCCTCCATCTCTCCATGAACGAGTTAATAATGGGGGAAAGAGGATTCATGGCATGAAGGCCAAATCATTATCAGGTGAATAAATGAAGAAGTTAGAATTATAAATCTTGAATAACATATCTGATGCTCAACTGTATATCACATTGCATATTAATGAGCTGAAACAATGTCATCCAAAGATGAAAAAATGTGGATTTTGAATGAGCACAACAAAACATTTTTGCCATGGTTTAATAAGACCTTTCTTGGAAGATCATATGTATATCAGAGATATTAAAATGGGTAGTGGGTGGTCCATGTTTTAAATGTGATAACATGGACCAGTTATGACATTAATGGATATACATTTCATATGAAATCTCAGGACAATAGAAGTGCAGTTTAGAATAGTGGTGTATTGGTGTTTTCAGAAGCAATGCATTTTCAAGTGCTAAAGAGAAAAAACCAATTTCTGCATCAAGTGCATATTATAGAGTGATTGAATAAATTTGGGAGGTTGATTAATTTAAAATTAAAGTTTATGTTTTTAACTGTAAATGCTTTATCAGTAATAATAGTGTCAGACATGATGAATTTGGAATGACAGTTGTTGATCTGAATAGAATGGAAGACACAACTGATTCTTTTATAATGGAAACACATGAAAAAAAATTCCATGTAGTATATGAATTAGATATGCAGTGGGTTTTTATTTTACAAGTTAAAACAATATGTTGGTGAGGATATACTTGATGAAGATTCTGATTTATGTGAGATCCCTACTTCCATGGAAAGATTAGCTGAAAATAATGATGAGCATGTTGAAGACATGGTCTGTGACATAAGGAAAGATCACAATGAAGGAATTTGGGAAAAAATCCATTTGTATATTCTTAAAATTTCAGGCAACATTTTTTTATTTCTTGTTTACATTTATTATTTTCATAAAATGTTAGATATTATAAGTTTTTTCTTTATTAAAAAATGTATTAAAACAAATAAGTATATGTTTTTGTTTTGTTTTTATTTTGTTTAGTTTACTTTATCTTGTTTACCATTACATAAATTATATATCTATAATTTTTGTTCAATGAAAATTACTTTACCATGTTTACCAGGTTTTCCATGTTTACCTTATTTACCATCTTTACCATCTATACCATATTTACCATTATTTATCATGCTTACCATATTAACCATGTTAACTATTATGTAACTTAGAAAAATTTCTATTTTCTTCTTACATTACTATTGTAATATTTGAATTTGTATATTTGTGAAATAAGGTTTGTTTTTTTGATTTTAAGGATAATGAAATATCAATCATTTGATCAACCACATGATTATGGAGACGAGCATATTAGTCATACCTATAGGGAGGAAAATTCACATGCTCCTCTTGATGTTCCCCAATCTTCCACATGTGGTCCCATAATGAAAAAGAGTTCAAGAGTTAGTAAACAAGGGTGCACACGTTTACCAAAATCATCACTTGCACATATGCAGGATTAGAGGATACTTATTGAGTTTTATGAGGATGATATTACTAGAGGTCAAAATGCAAATTTTTTTATGAGTTTTATATCAACTCATAGTAAGAGAAAAGTATGAATTTTGTATGATGACTAGAGAAGTGTGGACAAAGCGATAATCTCTTAGTTGTGGGAGATGATTTTGGTATGATCTTTTCCAATTTTTTTCCTATTCATTAAATGTTTCTAGTATATATAATATGTTTAACCTCTTTCTTTATCATATGACATTTGATATTCCTGACACTAGATGAGTCAGGAAGAAATGCTTATCGACGGTTGCCAGGAGATAGAGGGATTTCAAAAAAAGCCTCTCATCTGATTTTATTTTCGCTCATAGGAGTCATGAAGATCCATGTCATATATATCCTTTCATAGATAATGACCCATGGAGACTGTTTTTTGAAAGTAGAAGAAAAGATTCATTTTTGGTAAGGGTAATGTAAACATTTATAAGATTTCTTATATAAATGATATTATTGATGTTTTGTTAAGCATTTCTTATTCTTAATTTACTGCAAAAAAGGAAATCTCATTAGGAGATCCATTCTAAAAATGTATACCCTCATAGTTTATCTTTGGGAGGGTATACATTATTGGAAGACCAAATGATGGCAGAAAATTACAAAAACTAAGAGCTGAGTCTTCAATCTCTGGAGAGGTGGCCCCTCCATCCCCTCTATCTAGACATGAAAAATGGAAAACATCTCGGATGGGAAAAAGGACAATATCTTTCCAAAGATTCGAGAATCGTAGTTGAGAGGATTGTAAGATATCTATTTTATTTACATAAGAGAACTATATTCTTCATATAATTTCAATCATTACAGAAATGTTCAATTAATTAATATAGGATTCTCTTGAGGAGCAGAGCTCACATGGGGTATTTATAACTACTAGGAGGCAAGATATTTTATTTGTAGCATTGGGAAAGCCCAAAAATCCTATTTGTGTACAAGGATATCTGATAGGTGTATCAGTAAGAAAAGTGTTTCCACGTTCTTCAACTTCTTCTGTTGAGGGTGTTTATAATAAAATAGAATCCTTGGAGTCTGAAGTTCATAATATTTATGCGATGATAGAGGAAAATATTAGAGCATCAGTACTGTCTGTGTTTGCAGACATGCAAAGAATAATTTCAAACTACAGCTCCCACTCCTCCACCTCCCCATACAGACCCCATTATTTATCTTCCACCAATGCCAGTAGCTCCCACTACCCCACCTTAGCATGCGGACCCCATTATTTATCCTACTCCTCTTCCACAACATCCTACTTATTTCAAGTTGTATGTTGATGATCCTCAACATCATATAGTAGAATATGGGCTGGTATATTGTATAGGAGATACATTTCATCATCCACAATTAGAGTTAGAGAATCATAGGGTCATTGTACATGATATTATAGATAGATCAGCTCTAGTACTATTACTAACAGATGAGGTGACGTCAGTTGTAAATAATATCAATTAGTTTTTAATTTGGCCATCTAGAATTCTGGGACCCATTACCATAGAGGTATGTATGTTATATCTTATATTTTATTTTTTTTATTAAATTAGTTTTATCATTTGAAAAATAATATATTTTCTATTTATATTTACATTAATTATTCAAAGGTAAAGAAATAATATATAGACAACAACAAAGACAAATGGTTCTGACATCAGATACAGATTCAAGTAGTCTTGACACATTGTCAAGATATTTAAATATGCTGGTGGATCATTATGAGTACCGAATGGAAGCTCATGTTTGTGGACATGAAATAACTGTGGGGATGGTGAAAACTTATATCATGGATCTTGTTACTAGAGATAAGTTTGGCATCAACGTGGTGCAAATTTTTTCCATGTAAGTCTTAACACCATTTCCCTATGTTATATTTATTAAAAATGTATACTTATGTCAGTTTTTTGTTAGGTATCTTTATAAAATTTGTGAGAAGGATGTGCAGACAGATGTATATGGATTCATGGACCCGCATTTGATTTCACCTGAAGAACAAGAATTGCATGAGGAACAAAGAATGATTTATATTTCTGAAATATTTGAACAGAATATAGTCACATGATGTTGGAAGATGCCTTTTTTAGAGAGGTATGAAACACATCTCTGAAAGGAGTTCATTATCTTTTTACCTAAAAATATACTAACCTTAAATTTTCTTGTATCAGTGATCATTGGATGTTAGGTGTGTTTTTTCCAAGGGAGAAAACACTTTATTGGATATGCTCTGTCCATGGGGATGTGCGAGAGTTTTTTAATAAAATGTTGGAAAAGTAAGTTTCAATTTCCCAATAGTTTTATATATTATAATGAATTTTAAATTTATCCGATTTGCCTTTTTTTTCTAACAGGGGATGGGTCTACTTTCAAAAAAACACAAAGAAAAGGAGTGAAAAGATAAAATATGTAAATTTAAAGGTAAATATCCATATATAATTTGTACTTTTTGATTTATTAAATAAAAATAATATATTGAATTTATAATCATTCAAACAGAATTTTCATAAATAATAAGGTGTCATCGAATGTGGATATTATATGTTAAGATTTATGTATGAAATAGTTACAAATGGAACAGTTGTGAACTTTTACATGGTAATATTTCCTTTTAAACATTTATATAATGTTTCATTTGATTTATTCATTATACATGTTAACTACTATCCTTTTAATTTTTAGCCATTTGATGACCCTCAACCCTATAGTTCTCAAGACGCCAGACACTTACAAGTGGAATGGTCAAATTATTTTACAAGTTTGATTGAATTTTAGTTGTTTGTAGTATAAAATGTAATTTTGAATATTTTCATTGTAATTGTGTATTTTGTAGTCAGTTAGGTTCGATTGAGTTTTTTAAGTTGACATTGTATGTTTTGAATGTTATACATGCGAATGATTAATTTATCTATACATCTTGTTTTGGTCTACTTATGATGGTTTTTCTAGTGTGGATACTTATCTGGGGGGGGGGGGGGGAGGGTTTCCAGTGGTGTGTGGGAGGGCTGCCCAGTGGGGTGGGGGTGTCCAGGGTGTCCCTGGGGGTGGGAGGGTGTCAAGGAGGGTGGGAGGGTTGTCTAGGAGAGTAGGGGGATGTCTAGGGGTTTCTAGGGGTGGGGGGGGGGTGTCCAGTGGGGTGGGTGTTTCTAGAGGTGTGGGAGGTATTTCCAGGGGTGTGGGAGTTTTTTTCCAGAGGGTGGGGGTGTCCAGGAGGGTGGGGGATTTCTAGGGCTGTGGGAGGGTTTTCTAGGGTTGTGGGAGTGATTTCCATGGGTTGGGGTGTCCAGGAGGGTGGGGGTTGTCCAGGGGTGTGGGGGCTATCCCGGATATGTGTGTGTGGGGGGGGGGCAGTCCAGGTGTGTGGGGTGTGTACAAGGGTGTAGTGGGGGATGTCCAGTGGGAGGAGGGGAGGTTCTGGACGTGTTTTGGTTGGGTTTTGGTTTGGGGGGTGTCTAGTGGGGTGTGGGTGTCCAGGGGTGGGGTGGGGGCTGTCCAGTGGGGTGGGGGTGGGAGGGTGTCCAAGAGGCTGGGAGGGATTCCCAGGAGAGTGGGGGGATGTCTAGGGGTCTCCAGAGGTGTAGGGGTGTCCAGTGGGGTGGGGGTATTACTAGGGGTGTGGGAGGGCTGTCCAGGGGTGTGGGAGTGCAGTCCATGGGTAGGGGAAGTCCAGGGGTGTGGGGTGGTGTCCAGGGGTGTGGTGGGGGATGTTCAGTGGGAGGGAGGGGGGTATAGTGGTGTGTGGGAGGGGTTCTAGGAGGGTGGGAGCGTTTCCGGGAGGGTGGAAGGGATATCTAGGGGAGTGGGGGCTGTGCAGGGGGTGTCTAGCAGTGTGGGGGGTGTCTTGTGGGGTGATGGAGGTTTCCATGGGGGTGTGGGAGGGTTGTCCAGTGGGGTGGGGGTGTCCACAGTTTCCATGGGGGTGGGGGAAGTCCAGGGGTGGGAGGGTGTCCAAGAGGGTGGGAGGGCAGTCCAGGCAAGTGGGGGGATGTCCAGGGGTGTCCAGAGCTGTAGGGAGGCTGTCTAGGGGGTGAGAGGGCAGTCCAGGGTTGTGGAATGGATTTCCAGGGGTGTGGGGGTGTCCATGGTGTCGATGAAGGATGAGGGTGTCCTGTGGGATGATGGGGGTTTCCACTGGTGTGTGGGCCTCCCAGTGGGGTGGGGGGTGTCATGGGTGTGCATGGGGTGGGGGCAGTTTAGGGGGTGGGGGTGTCCATGAGGATGGGAGGGTTGTCCCAGGAGAGTGGGGGATGTCTAAGGGGTGTCCAGAGGTGTGGGGGTGTCTAGTGGGGTGGGGGTGGGGGGTTCTAGGGGTGTGGGAGGATTGTTCAGGGGTGTGGGAGTGCTTTCCAAGGGGGTGGGGTTGTCCATGAGGGGTGGGGGTTGTTAAGGGTGTGGGAGGGCTATCCAGGGGTGTGGGAGTGTTGTCCAGGCGGTGGGGGGTGTCCAAGAGGGTGGGGGTTGTCCATGGGTGTGGGGTTTATACAGGGGGTGGGGGCAGTCTTGGGGTGTGGGGGTGTCCAGGGTGTGTGGTGGGTACTGTCCAGTGGGGGGGGGGGGGGGGTTCTGTTCTGGTTTGGATGGGTTTTGGTCTATTTTTGGTCTGGCGGTGTCCAGTGGGTGGGGCTATCTATGGGTGTCGTGGGGGGCTATCTAGTGGGGTGGGGGCGAGGGGGTTTTGGTATATTTTTTGGTCAGGTTTGGGTCTGTTTTTGGTCTGTTTCATGTCTTTTGGCAGGGCATATCAGTGGTTGATCAGTTTTATTTTGAAAAAAACTGTTTTTACGTCATTTATTTGAAAACTGACGTAATAAATTCATGGGAAATGGGTTTTACGTCGGTTATTTCATACCCTATGTAATAAATGGAAATGAATAGTTTTTATGTGGGTTATTTTATAACCGACGTAGTAATATGTTTTTACATCAGTTATTATTTTACCGACATGGGAAACCGCTTCGCAGAGAGGTTTATCACATCAGTTATGATAATAAATGACATGATAAACGCTTCAGAAGAGTGATTTATGACATCATTTATATAATAACTGTCATGAAAGAGTATATACCACATCGTTTGTTAAATAACCGACATAATAAACCATGACACTATAGAGTTTTCAACATCAATTTTTTATCAACCGATGTGAAAAATGTTTCAGATTTGTGTTTTTTTACGTCGGTTTTAAAATAACCGACCTAAAAAACAGTGTTTATAACGACTCCTGTAATAACGTCGGCCAAAATCTGACTTAAAAAATAAATAACAACCACCGTAAAAAACTTTTTCTACACTAGTGTGTTTTATTTTTACCTTTGATTAAAAATTTTAGTAATATTAATGGTCATAGGTTTAATTATAAATTAATAATGGGAAAATGAATTTCAAAGGGATGTAGTTTCATAAAATATTCTATCACCATTCCAAATTTTAATACTTTTTCAGTTTTAAAATTCATTAATAAAATATAAAAAATATAATTTCTTGGTATAATCATTTAAAATTAAATTATTTTTGGGTGTGAAAATTATGTATTCTGAATATAGAACCAATCAACATAATTTTAAAATTAAATTTTCTTATAAATTTCATTTCATTCCATAATTCATCCAAAATATATTATTTTATGTGTTTGAAAATTATTTTGTATGTTATTGTACAATCTACACAAGTACCATGTTTGTGATATGTAATGATTTAATGTGATTATATCATGAAAAAAGTATAAATTATTTATATTCATAAAAATAATTTATTTAATTTCTATATAATAATTTATTATTTACCATAACCTATTTTTTAACAACATTATATAATATTATATTTTTTAATTGAAAAGGGAGTGAATTTTTTTTATTTCAATTCATAAAATAATATGAAATTAAATATTGAGTATAAATGGGAAAATTACATAATATATAATCTTGGATTATAATGGTTGAACCGAGACGCATGAAATATATTAAAGAATTTTTTATTTTTATTTTTACCTCTTACCATTATATTTATCTACATTTTACTATTTTTACCCTTTCTAAGGGGAAAAATATTTAAATTGGTTACAATTCATAATGGAAACGAATAAATTATGAAAATTTAATAAAATTTAAAACCTAATTTGATGGATAAATTCCATTTTTAATCATTCAATTTTTATAATTGGAATTATTAATTTTAATAAAAATATGTTAAAAACAACAAAAAACATTTTTTATAAAAATATGTATTAAAGCCGACTAATTAACTTATATAAAAAATATCATATTTCAAAATATGATTTTATGATATATATATATATATATGGAATTAATTATGTCACTATAATCCAAATGGATTTCATGTATCTTTATACAAAAATCCAAAACATAATGGTATTTTAAAATTAATCAATTTAACAATATGAAATGAAATTATTTGAAAAATCAATCATCTAAACTATTCACATAAAAATAAACAATTCAATAAAAATATCCAAATTTCAAAATAAGATAATTTTGATATTATAAATTCTATTTTTTAAATTTTATGAAATTAAATTTATAAAAATATTCTGAAATTAATTATAATGTCCGGTGAACAAAATGCATTAAAATATATATATTGGAAATAGTATATTTAAGAAGCATAAAATAACTTCTAGAAAAATTTTAGTTCTTATTTCTTAAGAATAATATAATATATTCATATCAGGGAAAAAACATACACATATATTTTGAACTATAATTAGAACTATTGACACCCTCAATTACAAAAACAATGTTATGACGGTTATGTTCAAATACTAAGGTATTTAATTATCTTGAGGTTTGTTTAAGCTTGATGTCAGGTTTAATGCAAGCTATTTAATATAATAAATTTATTTCATGAGAATATTATGTAAAATCATTGTTTTTTACATTCTACCCAATTTAATATATTGTTCTCTAATAATTTAAATTTTCAGTTACAAATATTTGTATATAGTTTCATATTAATAAAATCTGATGTAAATTATATCATGATAAAAAATGAAAATGTCACTACTATATAATATATTATTTTATAATTATTTATTTAAAAACATATTTTTAATCATTATTAGACTCACGAGTACCTAAAAACATACACTTATTATTGATAAATAATTCCCATACAAGACGTCATATATTTCCCTTCAACTTAATTGAGTTCAAAAAATAATTAACAGTTAAGGTGGAGAATATGAGATAACATAGATACTTGGTTTACTTCTATTTTAATATAATTACTCAATCCTTTAGAAGTTATCAGATCCATTTTGGAATATATATCATTTCATTCTCTATCAAATGAAGACTCCGAATGAAACTACTTCATGATTTAAGAACTAAAATTATGTCATGACCCCTACCTCCAATGATGCCCCTCTTATGCTAGGAATGAACAAAGGGAGTTAATGACCCCTGAGTCCCTCCTTCGATAGGCCAAAGGGTGGAGACTATAACCAATGGTATGAAGATCTCACAATAAGTGAGGTATTACACATTATAACTAACCATGACCGAGAGATAAGACATATAATACTCAAAATAACTCCATGATATATAAAAAAGAAACCAAAATCTATACCACATGCATGTTTATAAATAAAATAGATACAAGTGAAACAAAACTCCATAGAGTGTAAATAAAAAACTCTAAGCAGTGACATAGAAACTGCCCCAAACATCGAACTAATAATGCCCAGTATGGTCCTTGTAGTCATCTTCGAAACCTGAAAAATATTTTAAATACATAGGTTGAGCATACAAATATACTAAATAGAAAAAAACTATATCAATAATAAGAGATAGAATCATACTAATTATTCCGTGAGAAAACAATATATTCGATAGCACCTAACATGGCATACTAACCATCTCCACCTCAATAAGTCATGGTAACAAAATAAAAAAAATCAGGTAAAGTAATATAGTAATCACATCAAGGATAGGGTACCCCACACCATTTTCTTGGTGATTAGCCTCTATAAATCCCTAATGGAAAATGTCCTAGTGCTCTCACCTCTTCAGAAAGTACCAAATCATAACCCGCCGACACACACATGGGCCTCACGACTAGTTCCATCACCTAGGAAAACGAATCTCATAACATCCCACCCATAAACACTTGGGCCACCCACTACACCACATCCCGTCCACAAACACCTGGGTTGTATACCACATCAGTTATCAAAAACACCTTATAAATGAAAACACCTCTCATCCTAAAGATTCTTGTAGAACACAACACATCTCATCATAATGGAACCTGGGAAAACAAAACTCCCCCACACAAACCTGGTCCCCACAAACCACAACATGCTAGAATATTATAGGGAAAACACATCCTGGAAGAGGGAGTATGGAAGAGTGTGGCTATCTATCCATCCTACTATTGGTATATTTGGGAAAGACACCCTCCCATGTGACAATAGGGCTGTTCAGAAAATGGATTTCAACAAGGTTAGGGTGCACATAGAAATTGAATAGAAAATACATATAATACATATATGATACCAAACACTCAATCCCAACATACAGGTTTCACAACAACAACTACCTCAATTACTATCTGTAATGGTCCCTTCGAAATATGATAAATTAAAGTGGCTTCACAAATCTCTTTCACTCAACACCCATTTATTTCATTATTTATCTTTAATAATAGTTAACTATGCAATGAATCGTTTAAATTTTCACTGAAAAAATACTTCCCATTCACTAATACAACTCATTATATCTCATAATTACTGTGTATTTATTTTTCCCATTACTATCTGGGAAACTAGCAAGTATAGCACACAATATGGAAAACAAAAAATGTCTCAAATGGGAATAAAAATCATGTTAAATTAACCCAGATCATATTTGATGTCCGTTTAACACCCATTAATTTCATAAAAAATAAATCCTGAGAAATGGAGTGAAGCTTTGGGCATGCTACTCATAAAGAAACTCTGGGAGAATTACCCTTACCAACCACATCAATCACCATTCTTCAATGTCATTCTGCCAATCAATCCTCTCAACATAAGAAGGACCCAACTCACAATAACACCAAACAAAACATATCATTAAAAATATAGAACACCCATCACTACCATTCCTTGTATCCATGTTACATAACCAAACCAAATTCTTCACACCTAGCAAAAAAACATAGAATAACTTGATCAGATCCCCGCTACGCAATATTTCCCGTCCATTCCACAATCAATCAATCTCTCAAATTGACATTCCATGACACCTTATAAACCACGCCACAATACATAAAGGTACTCAAAACCATTCCACCAAAATAAACCAAAAAAATTATATGAATATTTAAGAATTCATTTGTTCATTAGTTCAACATGTTAACTTCTGGGGTTATCATAGAAATATTTTGATCCTAAGGAATTCATATATTATATGAAAGTATGTGGTTAACTGTTTTCATATCAATTGCTTGATAAAAAAACATCATGAATTCTAGAATAATTTCTCAGTTCTCAAACAAATACCCCAACAACCATGATTTATTGTGAGGCATTAACCCATATAATTCAAAACAACAACCACAAACAAATAATAGGTACATCATACATCACTTTTCTATGGACCTGCATATTGACATTGAACAGATTAATTTATTATTTTATATTTTATATTATTCTATCCTCCCAAAGGATAAATCCATACAACAACCTTTAAATATACACAAAAAATAGAGATGAAGGGATCCCTAACAAGAAGAATAGTTGATCATCACCTTTTTAATGCAGTAAAACATCAGGTGAGAAGGCAGCAAAAATCCTCTTGGGAAAATAAGATCCAAAAAGGAAAAACACTACCACATGATTCCTCAAGGGAGAAGTGTTCAATGATAGAAAACTGAAAATGGGAGACCACAAGGAAGATATGATATATTCTTTAGAATGTCCAGATCCTATATCAATGGGATTAACATTTTTTAAAATCCATTAAATTTGGATCTTAACCAATACCATGTGGTTTGGAATTCAAATAAATATTCAGGTTTTTAGAAGATAAATATGATTTGAAATGACTCCCAAAACCAATAAATATGGTATTAAAATCATTTAGAGTCAAATAAAATGTTTATGGTGAGAAATTTAAAAATCTAAAGAAATATAGAATTTTGAAAAATTGTGGGAAATGACACACCGTTAGGTGAGTCACTACTAGGAGTCACTAGTACGAGTCATTGGTGCGACTCACCATTAGGTGAGATACTAGTGGATGAGTCACCAGTGGTTGACTTAGTATTGGACAACATACCTGGGGATAAGTCTCCATTGTGTTACTCACCATTGGAGGAGTCCCCATTGGATGAGCCATCGTCAGACGACTCACCATTAGGTGAGTTACCAATAGACGACTCAATACTAGTGGCCTATTATCGAAACCTACCATCATGACCTACCTTCAATGACTCACTGTTGTGAATAATTTTTATAATTTACCATTCTATATCACTGCCCTGGCTCACCAGTCCTAACTCACCATTGGAAAAACTGGATTTTTGACAATCTCATTAAATAAGACCCTGTGACCACCTAGAACACCTCATAAACTATATTTTCAAAAGGTAATGGACCAGATAGGTTCGGGCCATTAAATATAATACCTATAAAACTATAGATTTCCTCAATAATCTAATAATAATCCTAAAAGAAAGAGAGTTTTGAATAACCAACCTGTGAGATACCTCTCATGGACACCGCTATGCTAGAGACAACAATACCGACTAAACACATCAAAGTTCAACGATAAAACACCCTATGTTGTTCGAAATATGGAGTGAATATTCAACATCCAAGAACACCTCCTCCAACATCATCTATCCCAACCAACCATAAGAAACACCACACAAGAACACCAACCAAATTTTCCATACCTGCGAACTTGGGAATTCCAACCACCATGTTAAGATACTATCCTCTATGGGTGACACTAACTTTCCCAGATGGGTTTAATCGCATCACAATTAATGCATCCAGATTATAAATATAATACTCCCATTTCCCATATTTTATGACTTCATCATGTATTATGGATCAAGTAAATAAATTATCTCACATTAAAGAAGGTTCTAATATCACATTCCAAAGAAAAACATAACACGAAAAATAAAATCCAGACACTGAGTCTAGATATGTGCCTCTCATTCCCAAGTAATCTTCTCTAGGATGACATACCTACACAACACACAAACCAAAGGAATGGTCTATCGATGAACAACCTTAACATAATGATCCTGGAACTCGATTGACCACTCGACATACATCACATTATTTTTGATATCCAACTCTCCTCAGTTTATCCATTGAATTCATCATGAATATGCCAATGAAGATGCAAGATGTGGATGATGTCATGGATCCTCTCCAACTATAGTGGAAACACCAACTGGTATTCCCCCTTTCCAATTCAACCCAACACCTCAAAGGGTCCGATGAATGAAGGGGGATTATTACACTCTCATCCAAACCATAGTGTCCTACATTATGTGTAAACCTTCAAGAACACATGGTCCCCAACCTCAAACTCCAAGGGCCGCCTCCTATGATTGATATATGACTTATAACAATCATGTGTGTCCCTCATCCTCTCATGAATGTGATTATCCTTTTCTTTCAGTCCTCTGAACAACCATAGGGCCATGAATAGATATCTCCCCAACCACTATCTAGCTCAATGGTGAACGGAAAAATATTCCATGCAAGGTGTTGAACAGTGCCATTACAAAGGAAGAGTGATATATATTATTGTAAGAAAACTCTTACAAGGGAAAATATTACATCCAATATCCTCCCATTTCCAAGAAACATGCCTTCAACATGTCTTCTAGTGTCTGGATAATCCTTTTGTTATTTCCATCTGCCTGAGGGTGGAAGGTAGTGATAAGGAATAACTATGTGCCAAAAGCATGTTCCAATCCCATCCCATCTCATGCGGTAAGTAGTGCATCCTGACTAAAGATAATGAATCTATGAACTCTGTGAAAGCACACCATCTCATTCACATTACTCCTTACCATGGAGTCGACTGTGCCTGACTCCTTGGTCATTATGACATGAGCTAATTTCATTAGTTGATCCACTACTACCCAAATAGTTTTGTATCCTCCCTGATCCCTAGGTTATCTTATGATTAAATCCATTGATATGTCATCCCACTGCCACTTGGTTACATCTAAAGCCTATAACAAACATATGAGAACACTATTCTCAAGAACAAATATCCTCCCATGGAATTGCATCTGATTCTAACCATCCCTAGACCATCCTTCCAGAGCATTTCCATGGTCAACGCGATCACACATCACATTTTCCTCTAAGTCTCCCCACTGAGACTCCTACAACTACTTCATTAGATATTGTTGCACCATCATATAAAATAAATTGATTCCGCTTCTATATATTCATGCATCAATGTGAAATATGTAAAAATCCTCCATCTTCTTCCAAGAATCCATAGATTTCTAAACTACCTCTTACTACAGATTCATAATCAAGGAATGATCCACAACATTCTTGTTCCCTACAGTGTAGTAGATCATAAAATCATTGTCTTCAAGAGACTCTATCCACCTCCATAGTTTCATTTTTCTATATCACTAGGAAAGATATACTTCCAAATCTTGGGATATGTGAATACCACAATTTTATCCCCAATTAGGTTATTTAGCCACAACATTAGAGAAAACAAAACCACTCCCACCAGCAGATCATGGGTGGAATAGTTACATTCGTTGGGACGTAACTTCCTAGACCCATAAGATATAACTAATTAATAATTCATCCCAATGAATCCTAAGACAAAATATAAAGCTTCAAAAAACACCTTGAACATCAAACCATCCTATAGAAACAGGAGCACTAGAGTGATGACCAAAATCCCCTTAAGATAGCCAAATACTACCTAGAGTTGATCACTCCACACAAAATCATTGTTCTTTATGGTCAGATCTATCAATGGAGCTTCAACAGAAGGGAAATTGGGTATATATATCCCATAGTATGCTTCCAAACCAAGAAAACTGTGAACTTACACACCACTATTAGGTACTTCCCATGAAACAACTAACTCGACAATTGATGGGTCTACTGTTACACCCTGATGTCACACATGTACAAGAAAATACACCTCTCTTGGCTTAACTTACACTTGGATATCCTTTCATTGGTCCAGTGGGATGGAAGGACTTGAAAAACAATCTGAAGATTCTCTGTATGCTCCTCCTCTCACATCGACAATATGAAGATGTCATAGATGAATACGATGATGAACTAGTACATAAACTCATAGATGATGGAGTTCATAAGCCCCATGAACATGGCCAGTGAATTTGTAACACTAAATGATGAAACTACAAAATCTAAGCTCCCATTAAATCACATGAATGTAGTATTATGGATATTTAACTTCTTCAGTCTCAACTAGTGATATCCATACGCGAATAAACCATTGAAAACCATCATGCTCCACTTATATAGTCGAAAAGATCATTTATAATTGGCAGAGTGTGATGGTTCTAAACCATCACTTGATTCAAACTCTGTTAGCCTAGGCACAACCTCATACCACCATCTTCAATATTTGAAAACAACATCATAGATCCACATGGTGACAAATTGATTTGGATGAATCCCCTCTTCGTTTGGTCCTCAATATGAATCGTCACCGGTTGTAACACAAAATGTTCCATCTGATAAGGATCCATCAAAATCGGACATTCATTGGGAAATAAGTATATCTTGAACTCAACATCACATATGTGGGGAGAGTCATAACCTCCTCAGGGAAAAAATCCCATAACTCCCCAAAATCCCTTGAAATTTACAATATCTCGACATCCAATACTCCTCGTGATAACTCTGTCAACATAGAAAGAAGAGGATTTATATGCCGACTACCCAGATGGAAACTCCACTCGCCAAAGAAAGACACCCTCTAGCCATCCATACCCAAAACCACATATCATCTCCTAAATGAGTTGATAACAGCATGCCCAAAATTAAACTAGTAAATGCGAAGAATGAAATATCATGGTTTCATTTTTAGCTAGAAGAGATCCCTAGTGGACTGATGCGGTATCATCTGTCTACATCCCCATCACACAACAATCAATTTGTGTTGAACTCTTAATGGCGTACTCAACACTAGGTGAATAGGAATCCTCTATATGTATATTTATTGACATGGACTGGAATTGGAGAAGAAATGAGTGAAAATATCCTCAATCAAACAAAGCACAAGAAAGAGTATTTAACAAGCAGGTCATACCACTAATGATCTCTAGACATTCTAGAACTACTACCTTTGTGACCTGCAATTGACTATGCCCAAGTCCTCCTCACCTCTACTAACGACTTCCTCCACAACCATGCTCGGGTCGAGGTCCCTAAAGAACACCCTATGGTTTTCCTCTACCTCCTCCAACTTCCATCAGTGGAGATTGTAAATACTTCCTCTCATTCTAAAACAACCTAGAAGGATGATGTAGATAACAGCGGTGATCGCGTTGTCGAGTGCGTCAAATTAGATGTTTATTTTTAACTATAATTTCGCCTGTATAGTAGCAACCCTAGGTAATCTCTCAATTAGGCCTTAGATAATTAATTTAATAATATGGGGTTGATTATAAAAGTATTAGGGTAATGAGATTTTGTAAAAATTGGGGATCTGATGATTGAAGATGAAAATAGAAAATGAAAGAGATAAAACAAAATATAAATTAACTAAATTAATTAAGCATGATAGACTCGGGGTACTCTCATGATTCTTATCCTTCATCACTTCATGATATAGGGTTGTGATATTTTAATCCCTAGTTTGTAACACCTAGAACCAGAATGGTACTGATTTTATACTAGGATACCTCTAAGGGTTTAGTCGAAAACACACCAAGATTCATCAGACTCCGCCGATGATTGGGTAATTTGTGTTCGACTTCATAACCAAAACTTACCAAGGAAACACACGAAGTACTCAATGTGATGACCAGGTTTTATATTATATTTTATTTATAGGATAAAATAAATTTACATGTCCTTGACAGTGCATATGTGAGTTCAATTGACTAATAGGAACCACACAAACATTGTAATTGAATGAAGGAGGAAAAAGGGATGAACGATGTGTGAAACATTACATGAAAGGGTGCCCCCAAATATGATCATTTGAGTTTCAGAATAACATAACAGTATATAACACAATTAAATAAAAATATAGGATTAATAAAAACAACATACATCCTGGAATTAAAAATATCATTCAAAATAATACAAGTATGAAGCTCGAGATTACATCATGTTCCTCCTCGGGTGATCACAAGGGGTTTAGAAACCCATTGGAGGAGAGGAAGAAAAAGATGTTGAAGTAGAACTTACCATTTCCTCTAGAACTTATAGGGATGTTGAGAATACTCCTCAGGGACTCCAAAATGGAATCACCTTTCCTCCTGGACGAACTATCAAAAGGGGGTCCCAAGGTGCCATTTTATAGGAATATTGGATGGTGGTTTAAGGAACACAAATTTCTTCAAGCCACTTGTAACACACATTTTGGCCAATAGAAAATAAAATCTCCCTTTTGAATAAATTGGAAAGTTGTACCCCCACTTTCGGAATATCACCACTAAATTTTTGGCATCAATTGGACAAGTGGATCTAGAGATATGGAAAGATTACAGGATGACACTTGTCTTTGCAAAAAATTCAGTGTTCTGGATCAATCAAGTCGGTTGGGCCACTTAATGGTAGAATTGGGCTTGGGTTCCTTATTATGAATTGTATCCCATTAAATATTGGACTCCCCCAAAATATTTTAGCCCATTTGAATGCACAAAAATATCTAAACAGGCACAAAAATTCATAGGTCTTTATGGATCCATGCAATTTTGTCCCATTTTTCTTCCACTTCATCATGGGCCCTCCAAATCATCTCCTCATACATTGAAATCATCAAAACAAGTAACATTGGCCATTTTAATAGTGATAAAAACAAAATAATGGAATAAAACATGAAGATAAATTTGTTATTATTTTTATATATTTCAATAAAATACAAGTTTAGCACAGTTGTGTAAGGGTGAAAATGAAACAATGAATCGTGGTACGATCACACCCCCACACCTAAACATTTCCACTCCTAGGAAGAGTTACATATCCAAATAATGATGCATGTATACATTCGCAAATCATGATGTTTTAAAATTTGAGGAAATATATATTTATTAAAGTAATGTGGTTAATGCACAAATAACACCAAGGAGTTATTCCTAGTAAAAATTGAAAAATAAGTCTCATGAATCATATCACAATGAAATTACAAGGGATTCATGATACCAAATTGAGAAAGGAATTTAAAAGTCAACCATGCCACTAACTCTCCATGTGTGTGTGTGTGAAAACGATTCCATTCTATTATTTCCACCTCCTATCTAATAAATATTGTTTATTTTAACATTTTTTAGCTTAAAAGATTTTGTGCACCAAACCTGCCCTACATCCTTTATAATCATATTTTAGGACCCACTAACTTAAGCATTCCTGGAAGTCAAACCATAATCTCATGACCTAGATATCTCCATATGCTTCACATTTCTTTACTCTCCTCATTTATTATTTTAGTTTTTTTTTCAGACGTTGAATTTGGAACATATCTCACACTAATCCTTCAACCCTTGTTTGATCTCCTCACGACACTAATTATAATAGTAATAAAAAGATCAATGGTTGAGGGGAAGTTGTTTTTGACCTGCCCAAGGCACAACCCAATTTTTTTTGAGGGCGTGCAATAGTCAGATTTCAAGTACACATGCGGAGGTCAATTCGGTACAGTAATGAAATTGATCGGATAATGAATGAACATATGTAAATATAATTTAATGCTGAAAGATATTATCATAACTTATATTTACCCTCTAGTAAGTATGAAATATTCACACTTTGTGGTTTGGTGAAAAAAATGTGTTGAGATATTAGTGACACTGTTTTCCCAAAAACTACTCACATAAGGAGAATCAATCATCTCAAAATTTTCACATAGACGAAACCATTTATAACATTGACAGAAAACCAATTCACTAAAACTCACTCCATGATGTTAAATTCATACCAATATTCATTCTATAAGAGAGACAAGTTTCATCAAATATTTAAACAACATGGAATAAAAAATTTCAACATGCATTTCTTGTAAGTTCCATGATTTGGTGACCATAACAGGGGAACGTAAAAATACCAAAAAAGAATGTGAAAAAGAGAAGAAACAAGAAAGACAATAAAAATCCTAATAAACCCAGAAAGATGGGAAAAAGTGAAAATACCATAAAAAAGGTGAAAAAAATAATGAAAGAAGATGAAAATATTAATGAACCCAGGAATGTATCCCACCCCCACACCTAGAATGTGTAGTTTCCTCACTGTAATAATTGAGAATATGAGAATAATGGATAAAACCTGGTGGGTTTTTCTACTATGTTGCTTCTAGAATTTGGATTTCCTCCATTAGATTCTTTGTAAAATCCTCATAGAAGTGTTTAAGTCCCTTCCCATTGACGGTAAGACTTTTTCCACTCTACTCATGCAAAATCTGTTTTGTACCATAAGGTTAAACATTAGTAACGATATAAGGACCGATCCATCGGGAACAAAGCTTACCTAGGTACAACATTAGCATAGAATTGTACATGAGGACCTTATCACCAATATGGAACTTCCGCTAATGAATCATTTTGTCATGGATTTAATTTGTCTTCTCTTTATAGATTTAGTAGTTCTCATATGAATCACGTTGAATTTCTTCCAACTCTTGATCTACAGCTTCATATGCTCACCTGCATCTAAAAGATTCATATTAATTTTTTTAACAATCCTATATGCATAGTGCACTACCACGACTAGGTGGTGACAATATTTTCCAAACAAAATTATATATGGTGCAATTCTGATTTGGGGTTTAAAAGTTGTACGGTACACCCAAAGTGCATCATCCAAGAGAAAACTCCAATCTTTCCTATTGGGTTTTTCCATTTTTTTCAAGATTCTCCTAACTTCATGATTTTAGATCTCTATTTTTCAGGTAGTTTATGGGTGACATGAAGTGGAGACATTATAATTAACCCCATACTTATGAAGAAAATTTCCAATTTGCGATTTCAAAAATGGGAACCCTGATCACTAATGATGAATCTCGACAAACCGAACCGACTAAAAATTTAGGACCTCACAAAATAAAAAAAAACTTGAGAGTCATCTATCCAAGAATCCATTTATTCCACCCATTTAGATAAATAGTCCATAGCTAAAAAGATGTACAAGAAGCTAAATGAATTTGGAAAAGGCCCCATGAAGTCAATTCTGTATGCATCAAAGCATTCATAAAATTACATGGGCTGTTGGAGAATTTCATTCCTCTAGGAGATATTCCCTGTGAATTGATAATGACCAAATGACTTGAAAAGTCAATGGGAATCCTTATACAATGTTGTCCAATAAATTATTGAGTTAAAGACCTTTCTAATAGTTCTTTGGGAGACAAAGTGGACCCCATAGGAAAAAGTGTGATAGAATGTCAAACCCAAGGTGAAATCATGGTCAGGGACACACAAATGAACTACTTGGTCACTATAAATTCTTCGAAAATATGGTTCATCATAAATGTACCTATAAGAACCCAGGTTTTAGGACTCTGAGACATTGAAATTTTTTTTGATGTCATTTCAGAGAAGGGCATTCAGACGACATGCAATTCCGAGGCCCGGTGTGCCAGAATTAATTATATAAAAATGTTAATTGTTTTTATATTATGTACACATGGTTAACTAAATAAAATGTGATATATCTTATACAGTTGACCAGATAAGAAATATGAGACCACTTTTGGGTCTTCAATGCAGTGTTTACCCTAGGCGTGACATAAAATGAGTCGGTGCGGGACGTTCAGACCCCTCACTCGTTGGCATTGTGTTAAATGGATAATTAAATTATCAAATTATTAAATTAATAGATTGAACCTAAATAACTCCTAAATGGTTGCTCGGATGGGAAAAACCAAGAGCATTGTTGAGTCCGGTGCTGGCCATTTACCCTAGGCGGGGTGTAAAAGTTGCGGGCAAGGGCCTGCTGTGAGAGATGTCACCCAGGGGAAAAATCATCATTTTTAAATAAGGACTCAGTGATTTTTAATCACTGGAGTTCTTTTTGAATAAGTTTTTAACAAAGCCTTGGAATGGAAATATGAGACTTCCATCGAGTTTGAAATGGGTCATTTTGATTAGGCGTGATATAAAATGAGCATGCATGGAGGTTTCATAATCCACGCCTGTCGGCGAAGTTTCCGTGAGTTATAAATTTCAAGTGTTGGAATTAGGGGGGGGGGGGCATTTTCCCCTTCTCTCTCCCTCTCTCCCTCTCTCACTCTCATACGTTCTTTTCCATTCTTCACCGGATCGAGGAGTGATATTCACCGAAACCTCGGCAGATTGAAGGTGGAGCACAACGAAGGCATCACCAACAATGAACGGATCCAACGAGGTAGGATTTCTGATTAAATTTCACACCTTTGTGAAATTCTCAGAATTTTGTCAATTTTGTCGTTTTAAATTCTTAAATTTTAGAATTTGGGGCGTCGGTCGAACAAACATGGCCAATTCCCGAACAATGTTTTATCAATCGTTCTTGGGCGTTCTTAGTCCAAATTTTTGTGCGCGCCAATCGTGTCGGATCAACGATCGAAGGCAGGTGCTATGACGGCCTCGTCCCGAGCACCTGAATTCCGGCCTCGGAATCAGAATCAGACGTCTAATGAGGTCCTGGTGGTCTGTGGAAGGGACCACCAGAGTCAGCTGGTTTGAGCGGCCATCGGCTGTGCGCGGTGGCCGCAGTGTGTCGAACGGCCGGAGGATGAGCCGGAGTGGCCGGCTGTTCGGAGGTGGAACATGGCCAGGAGGCGGAGGTCGGAGGTGCAGTGGTAGTGTTAGGGGTAGCCGGTGCTGCATGCTCAGGAGCATCCAGCAGGGTTGGCTGCGGTGTGGCGTAGTAGGGGACTGGAGGTCCAGGAAGCATAAGAAGCTATCGAGAGCTGGTCTGGCCAGTGGCTAAGGCTGAGGCGGAGCAGAGAGCTCCGGGTGGTGTCGCGGCGGAGCACTGCCGGCGGGGGAGTCGACTGGTTCGGTCCATCACGCTCGACAGGGGGAACCCAAGGTGGCGACCTTGGGGAACAGGACCCACATGATAAGGTTCCTCGTTGACGCAGTGTGCGGGAGAAGACCGGACAGTTTTTCGATCAGTGGAGGCGGCAACCTCTCATGGAACAAGACCCGAGTGCTGCGGGTCTTCCTTGACGTGGAGCAAGGGAGGAGACCGGGCAGGATGGCCAATCTGTTTGAAAAAAAAAACTGGACCTGAAGTAGGTCCGCTGGCTTGAGGCGGGTTGCGGCCAGCGGACCACAGTAGACTGGACCGGACCTGCAGTTGGGCCATGGGCCGTCGGTTAGGACCAGGCTGACCGGGGTAAACCATCTCGGTTGGGCCCCCCATGCATTCGGGGGGGGGGGGGGGGTATCCTCTAAACGACATGTCCATTTGATGTGAAATCTGCGGATGCGGGTTCGTTTCGACGAGATGAAACCTTCAATGTGAGTTTTGATGTTTTTGGGTTCTTCGCCCGAAGGCGGGTATCCAGAACGTACTAACTTAATAATATTAAATTATAATTAATTGTTGTGATGGACATGGCTCACGAGACGGACATCTGTTTGATGTGCCGTCAGAGGAGTGGTGGCTTCGGGGCTAAGACAGTCCTTCCAAGGTTGGTTCGATGCCTTTTCGGGTTGGTTTTGTTGCTCGGTGGCCCGAAATGCTAAATGTGAATAATTAATTAATTAATTAATTAATTGTTGCCTTGGGCCTAACTACTCCTTAGGATGTCCGATTGACACGCTGTCATTAGAAGCGTGACCCCAGTCCTAGTGCGGACCTTTTGAGATGCTTTCTGAAGGGTTCAGGTTGGAGACTAGGTGCAGGCCCCACAGGGCCTAGTTTGAACGTTTTTTGAAGAAACGTCACTTTTTCACCCGTCATCCATTTGGAGTGTGTGGGTACTCGTTTTTAAGTGTTTTTTTGAGGGACTGCAACGACGCAATCTGCCTGCCTAAATTCGGGCCTTAGGCATGAGCCCCATGAGGTAGCTTTCTGGCGTACGCTGCATTTTATGAAATATGATTCATAAGTCTGTTCAGGGAAAATTAATAGCCTACTCAATGTGGTTGTTGACAAGGAACGCGATGGTACGATCTGTGTGACGTGTTTTGGGGTCGAGGTGTGGGCCATAGAGGGCCCCGTTTGCATATAACTCGAGGAGTTGCAGCTTCTGCATCCAAAGTCTGTTATAGGAACCATCAATGGCATTGTGACCCTGGCATCGAGATGAGGTTGAAAAGGGTGGTTTCAGGTGATGAAGCCAGAGTTGAGGTGTGGGCCCCACGGGCCGTCTTTTGAGCTGTATGCAGCGTACTGTGACTTTTTCATCAGGTGTCCGTTTGGGGCGTATGAATAGTCGATTCAGCATATTTTTCTGAGAGAACCTAGTTTTCCCAACCACTTCCGGGACCGAGGTACGGGCCCCACGAGACACCGTATGGGCTTAAAGCGGTGTTGAATAACTTTTCCACCGAGAGCCGTTTCCAGCGAGTAAGTAGTCTATCTCATGTGTATTTTCATGTGGATTACAACTGTGTAATATGTTTGGGCAGGTAGAGCCTCGATCAATATCTCATTAAATGTGAAAACATGAAAGGGAATTGGTCAGAGGATCCTTTGACACACTCCGAACCTATGCATGATAGCGGCATTAGTGGCACCCAGTGATGGCATGGGTAGTGCGGAGTTATCGGCCTAGTTTCGGGTTTACCCTCCAGCGAGGCTGGGCAGTGGGATACCCCATTGAACTTAGGGTTTACCCTTAAATGAGGATGGGCAGTGGGATACCCATTGACTTTAGGGTTTACCCTCCAGGAGGGCTGGGAAGTGGGTCACTTGTTGATTTATTACAGTTTACCCTCTATCAGAGCCGGGCAGTGGGTCACCATCGACTTATTTAGGGTTTACCCTCTAGTAGGGCTAGGTGGTGGGTCACCTGTTGATTTTTTATGGTTTACCCTCTAGGGGAGCTGGGCAGTGGGTCATCGTCGAATTATTTAGCGTTTACCCTCCAGTAGGGCTGCGTAGTTGGTCACATGTTGATTTGCAGTGGGTCACCGTCGACTTATTTAAGGTCTACCCTCCAGCAGGACTGAGCAGTGGGTCACCCAATGATTTATTTTGGTTACCCTCCAATAGGGCTGGGCAGTGGGTCACCGTTAACTTATTTAGGGCTTACCCTCCAGCTGGGATGGGCAGTGGGTCACCTGATGACTTCTTTCAGGCTCGGACCTCTTATGAGGCTAGTCTATGACTTTTCTCCGTGATTACAAGAGCAGGACCCTTGGTGGTATGGTTAAGCGATGAGGTAGCTTTGGCATGCGGGACTGTCGGGCATTAGTGATGGATATCCTCTGAACTGTTGGTGAATTTTCTTGGGCTGATCTTAGGTATAGATATCCCCTAACACACTCGTTCAGGTTTCTTATTGAGAATATATATACACCCTACTTGTTTTCCCACTCTTTTGGTTCAGTTACTCTCCTTCAAGGAGGGGGGAAGACACGCAGGGCATGCCTCGGGATTTCCGTGTCCATCTCCTCTTAGATTAGATGAGTCTACCTCATTCCTTTTTTTGGGTTGAGTTGCGCTCTCTCTTTTGTAATCTTGCATTGTTCTTTGTTCTCCATTCTGCTCACCGTTTAAGTACCTCCTTTTTGCTCCCTCGAGCTTTCAGATCATCCTACTGAGTATCTTTATTTTCACCCTCGTTTGGGATTTTACCACACTGGGTGTTCCCTTGCAGATGATAGACAAGTCGGTCAAGACTACGGAGCAGCAAAGAGGACACATAAGCTTGGGCTACGCACAATGGTCGTAGCAGGACTTTTCGGCTATGAGACTCGCTAGCTGTTTAATTTTGTTTACATGTTGCCGGGTTGTGGCACCTTTCTAGTTGGCAACGTGTTTTTCCCCCTTTTACTTTTTAGTTTACTTGTCATCACTTTACCTGTACTGATTAGAGGTCGAGGCATGTTTGTTGGTTTCCCTTTTTGTAGTAGTGCTGTATCTTGTATTCTTTTCTCTAAACTTTTTCATTGAGTTTCTGCATTTGTGCATACAGTTTCTTAGACAGTGTCCTCCCGTATTTTTCTGAGCCTTTGGCACTAGTCACTAGCCCCTGGACTATGAAGGCGGGCTTGGGGTTGTTGTGGCTCGAGCCCTGGTATGGGTTGGGTCGTGAAAAAGTTGTATCAGAGGTGGTTCGTTCCTTGGGGAATTGTTCCTACATCCCTAAAAAGGAATTGGTTGAGTTTTGGAGAAATAGTGTCGACGTGTCTCGAGAGCGGCTCTCAGGCGAGGGAGTCCAGTGATGGTGCAACAGCCGACCTATCCATTCACCAGGACCCTCATAACTCTCTTGTCGACACATCACACTGAGACACTTGTTGCAGGGAAATTGGTTCGTGCATCATATTGGATTGAGTCATTGACTGACCCTCTTGAGTCATCTCCCCATCATTGTTGATATATATATGCTTATTTGACCACGGTACTCCTTGATCAGATTCAGGATGTCTCTATGATGGTAGCCATCTTGGATACTAGCTCCGGCTCATGATGACAACTCTGTGAGTGATGAGGCCTTAGTTCAAGATCCATCATATGATTACCCTTTCTCCAGGAGGATAGGCAGTAGTACCTCCACCTATGGAGTAACAGATAGTACTGGCAGTGAGGGCTGATGACGAGTGAAGGCTGAGAATTCCATGTGAGTTCCTGCATTAGAGACTGCTAAGGTTCTATGGTGATCCATACCCTCAGACAATGAAGATTTAGCTAGAGTCAGTGGTCCGCCTCTTCAGGCTTGTTCGGACACTGATAGGTTAGATGGTGGCTTTGACAGCCAGTCTTCTTCCACCATGCAGTTTGGCATAGTAGAGATAGGGTTACTTAGATACATGATGAGTTAGTACTCTCATGGGATGACTTCTAGCAGCTATTTAGTGAGGATTGCTGCCCCTCATACATACGCTTTTTACAGTTTCAGGAGCTGCTGGAGATTTAGCGGGGAGTGATGGCAGTGGCTGGGTACACAACTAGGTTCTCAGAGCATACTTGGTACTCTTTGGACCTAGTCCATGATGGTAACTTCTGAGAACATATGTTTTAGCGAGGTCTCTGTAGAGGAGATTCGTGCCAGCGTAGATCTCTTGTGCATCGTCACCCATATCGGGGTGCTAGAGCAGGCACTGGTGATAAAGATATTTCTGTCAGAGGGATGTCAATTAGCAGGGCCTCAACGCCGGAGGTCTCCCCTTGATGAGACTCAGGTACATGGTCGGGGGCAGCTTAGAGCAACAAGATATCCTCGAGAGGCCTAGTGATATGTTTCTGATGTGCGAGGTCATGTGGCGTGAGACTACTCGACCAAATGTGATGAGTTTTTTCCGATAGATGGTAGATGTACCACCACGATAGAGGTAGTGTCATGATCAGAGATGTCCCAGGTGAGGACAGGGTGGTCCCCAAGGTGGCAGTGTTGGCAGAAAAGCAGAAAGAACTATGGTTGGTGGATGACATTTTGAGGTCCTTCATCCACCACTAGTTGGCACATGTCAGGCTCAGGGAGCTGACAGATGGGGCCGTGGGTGGCTGTGTACTATGGATGTCTACAATCCTGTGACGTAGGAGATGATAAGAGGTACGCTCTGTGTCTTTTTCTACATTTCTCAGTAGAACTTGTTAGACACTTCGTGTGGTACTATTTTCTCCTAACTCCTTGTTCGAGGGGTTACCGAGGGTGACACAGGGCATCGGTGTAACCCTGTGTTGGTGTTATCTGACGTAGCTTTGAATGTATGGGAAAGAGGGGTTCTTCCCCCACTGAGATGCACTTTTGTGATGCGATCAATACTGTGAGGGAGAGTCAGTACCACCCAAATCGGATAGTATTGATGTGTGGTGGACGATTCCCTCAGACATGTGCATTCATGGCGGGGTTGTGCGGTGGAGTGTGAGAGCAGGTTCTGGATTTGCTAGTGGGACTTTTCTTCTGGACCTACCTTTACTAGAGGTGCCACTAGTGGGCTTGGTAGAGTGCCTGTTTTGGGGATTACTCTCCTTCCAAGAGGGTCAAAGACACGTGGGGTATGCCATGTGATTTCTGTGTCTAGCCTCTGGCGGTTGGATGAGTTTTCTCACCTTCCCTGTTCGTTGGTACCTTGTGTGCTCAACGTAAATATTGATACCATTATCAAGTATAGGTTGAGGTGATGGACACCCCATGAACAGAACTATGCGATTTACTATTTGGTGTTGGTGGTGGTGGTCCTTGCGATGATAATGTGGAGACAATATCTTCTGGGAGAGAACTTTGTTATTTTCTCAGACCACCAGTTTCTCAGGTGTTTCCCCACCCAGAGAGACTTGAACCGAAGATGAAGGTGCTGGCTGGAGTTTATGTAGGAGGGTATGACTTTTCTGCAATCGATGTTGCTGACTCTTTCACTTGTTGAGCGTGTAAGAGAATGTCGGTTGTGATGCACCGACTGTGAAAACTTGTGTGACCATATATCCCTGGGTGTTTCACCAGATAGGAGTTCTGAATTATGGAATAACGAGGCCATGTTCCAGGAAAAAACCGTGATTTTGGTTGCGACAAAGTACGAACCATCTCTTTGGTTCTCATGATTTCCAACTTTGTGTTGTACAAGTTTCCTTGGGAGTGGGAGAGCTAGGTGTGAGCTCTATATCCTGAGTTGTTTTTTCTAGTTTTTCTTTTCGGGGACAAAAATATTGAAGGAGTGAATGATCTAAAATCCTAGGTTTTGGGACTCTGAGACTTTGAAATTTTTTTTGATGTCATTCTAGAGTAGGGCGTTCAGACGACATGCAATTCCGAGGCCCGATGTGCTGGTATTAATTATATAAAAATGTTAAGTGTTTTTATATCACACACACACGGTTAAATAAATAAAATGTGATATCTCTTAGGCAGATGATCTGATCAAAAATCTGAGACCACATTGGGTTCAGAACGTAGTGTTTACCCTAGTCGCGACATAAAATGAGTTAGCGCAGGACGTTCGGACCCCTCGGTCGTTGGTGGTGTGTTAAATGGATAATTAAACTATCAAATTATTCATTTAATAGCTCGTACCTGAATAAATCCTAAATGGTTTCTCGAATGGGAAACCTGATGGCATCGTTGAGTCCCGAGCGGTCCATTTACCCTAGGTGGGATGTAAATGTTGCGGGCAGGGGCCTGCTATGAGAGATATCTCCTAGGGGAAAAATCTTCATTTTAAAATAACGTCTCAGTGATTTTTTTTCACTGGCATTCTTTTCGAATAACATTCGAATGAAGCCTTGGAATGAAATCCAAGACTTCTGTTGAGTTTGAAACGTGGCATTTTTCCAAGGCATGATATAAAATGAGTGGGTGTAGAGGTTTCGGAATCCGCGCCTGTCGGCGGAGTTTCTGAGAGTTATAAATTCCAAGTATTGGAATTAAGGGGGGGGGGGGGAATTTTCCCTTTTCCCCTATCTCTCTCTCTCTCTCTCACACACTCTCTCTTATATGTTCTTCTCCATTCTTCACTGGATAGAGGAGATATCTTCGCCGAAACCTCAACGGATCGAAGGTGGAGTGCAACTAAGGTATCACCAATGACGAACGGATCAAACAATGTAGGATTTCTGATTAAATTTTGCACCTTCTTGAAATTCTTGGAGTTTTTTCAATTTTTTCGTTTTAAATTCTTAAATTTTAGAATTTGGGGAGTTGGTCGAACGAACACGGCCGATGCCAGAGCCCCATTTTATCTGTCATTCTTGGGAATTCTTCAACCAAATTTTCGGATGCGCCAATTGTGTCGGATCAACGATCAGGGGCAGGCGCTGTAACGACCTCATCCCAAGCAACCAAATTCCAGCCTCGGAATCAAAATTGGACCTCCGATGAGGTCCCAGTGGTCCAAAGAATGGACCACTGGAGTCGCCCGGTAGGAGCAGTTGGCGGCTATGTGCGATGGCTGCGGTGAGTCGAGTGGCTGGAAGACTATCCAGAGCGGCCGATTGTTTGAAGGTGGAACGGGGCTAGGAGGAAGAGGCCGAAGGTGCAGTAGCGGTGTCAGGGGTAGCATGTGCAGCGGGCTCGGGAGCTTCCGGTAGGGTCAGCTACGACGTGGCGCAGTAGGGTACTAGAGGTCTAGGTTGGAAGAGGTTACTATCGGGAGCTAGGCTGTCCTGCGGCAGAGGCTGAGGCAGAGCGGAGAGCTCCAGGTGGTGTCGCGGCGGAGCGCTGTAAGCGGGGGAGTCGACGGCTTCATTCCACCACGCTCAGCAGGGGGAACCCGAGGAGGAGACCTCAGGGAACATGACCTATGTGTTGCAGGTCCTCATTGATGCGGCGTGCGGGAGAAGACTGGCCAGTTAGGCCGGTCAGTGGAGGCGGCGACCTCGGAGGGAACATGACCCGCATGTTGTGGGTCTTCCTTGATGCAACGCGAGGGGGGAGATAGGCCAGCATGGCCAGACTGTTTGAAAAAAAACATGACCTGAGGTGGGTCTGGTGGCTTGAGGAGGGCGGCGGCCAGCGGGCCACGGCGGAGTGGACCGGACCCGCGGCTGGGCCACAGGCCAGCGGTTCGGACCGGGTCAGTCAGGGTTAACCGGACCGGTTGTGCCCCATTGCATTCGGGGGGGGGGGGGGTATCTTCTAAATGACTCATCTATTTGAGACGCTTTCTACGGCTATGGGTTCGTGTCGGCGAGATGGACCCTTCGAAGTGAGTTCAGAGTTTTTGGGTTCTGCACCCAAAGATGGGTAGCCAGAACGCTCTAACTTAATAACATTGAATTATAATTAATTGTTGCGATGGACGTGGATCGCGATCCAGCCGTCCATTTGACGTGCCGTCAGAGGTGTGGTGGCCTCTGTGCCGAGACGATCCTTCAAAGGTTGGTTTGGAGCCTTTGAGGGTTGGTTTCATGGCTCGGTGGCATGAAACGTTAAATGTTATTAATTAATTAATTAATTAATTAATTGTTTCGTCGGACCTAACTCCAGATTGGGATGTCCGATTGATGCGCAGTCAGTGGCAGCGTGACCCCAGTCCTCATGCAGACTTTTTGAAATGATTTCTGAAGCATTCGGGTTAGAGACAAGGTGGGGGCCTTATAGGGCCTATTTCACACATTGTATTATGAAACACTTCTTTTTCACCCGTTATCTGTTTGGGTGTGTGGGTACTCGTTTCTAAGTGTTTTTATGAGGGGATTGCAACAATGCAATCCGCCCGCCTAAATTCGGGCCTGAGGTGTGGCCCCACACAGAAACTTTCAGATGTACGATGCATTTTACGAATTATGCTTCATAAGTCCGTTCAAGGAAAACGAATAACTTACGCTGCATGGTTATCAGCAACTAACACGATGGTATGAACTGCATGACGTGTTTCGGGGTCGAGGTGTGGTCCCCCGAGGGCCCCGTTTGCATATAACGAGGGGAGTTGCGGATTCTGCATATGAAGTCCGTTTTAGGCAACATCAACGGCGTTGTGAACCTGGCACCGAGAAGAGGATGACCAGGGCGATTTCAGGTGATGAATATGGAGTTGAGGTGTGGGCCCCACAATCCGTGTTTTGAGCTGTGTGCAGCGTACTACGACGTTTTCATTAGGCATCTGTTTGGGGCATATGAATAGTCGATTCAGCACATTTTTTCGAGAGCATCGTGATGGATCAGTTCGCCATACCTCTTTTGGGACTGAGGGGAAGGCCCCACGAGACGTCTTATGGGCTCAAAGCGGTGTTGAATAACTTTTCCAACATGATCCATTTCTAGCATGTTAGTATTCTATCTCGCTTGTTTTTCCACGAGCATTACAATGGGGTAATCTATTTGGGCGTGCAGAGCCTCTTTCGATATCTCACCAAATGTCAAAACATGAAAGGCTATTATTCGGAGGTTCCTTTGATGCACTCTGAACCTACACACAGTAGCGCGCGATAGTGCTACCCAGAGATGGCACGTGTAGTGCGGAGTTATCGGCCTTGTTACAGGTTTACCATTCAGTGAGGCTAGGTAGTGGGATACCTGTTGACCTTAGGGTTTACTCTCCAGTGAGGCTGGGAATTGGGATACCCATTGACATTAGGGTTTACCCTCCAGCAGAGCTGGGCAGTGGGTCACCTGTTCATATATTACGGTTTACCCTCAGGCGGAGCTAGGCAGTGGGTCACCATCAAATTATTTAGGGGTTAACATCCAGAAAGGCTAGGCAGTGGGTCACCTATAGATTTATTACGGTTTACCCTCTAGTGGAGCTGGGAAGTGGGTCACCATCGACTTATTTAGTGTTTACCCTCCAACAGGGCTGGGCAGTGGGTCACCTGTTGATTTGTTACGGTTTACCCTCCTGCGGGGTTGGGTAGTGGGTCACCGTCGATTTATTTAGGGTCTACCCTCGAGCAGGGCTGGGAAGTGGGTCACCCGATGATTTATTAGGGTCTACCCTCCATCAAGGTTGGGAAGTGGTTCACCCAATGATTTATTAAAGTTACCGTCCAGTGGGGCTGGGTAGTTGGTTACCATTGACTTATTTCAGGCTTACCCTCCTGCTAGGATGTGCAGTGGGTTACCTGATGACTTCTTTCAGACTCAGCCCTCTTATGAGGATAGTATGTGACTTTTCTCCATGATTACTGGAGCAGGACCCTTGGTGGTACGGTTTAGCGATGTGGTAGCTTTGGCGTGCAGGACTATCGAGCATCAATGATGGATATCCTCTGAACTGTTGGCGACTTTTCTTTGGATGAGCTTAGAGATAGAGATCCCCTTACAGAATCGTTCGGGTTTCTTATTGAGCATATATATACACCATATTTGTGTTCCCACTCTTTGGGTTCAGTTACTCTCCTTCTAGGAGGGGAAAAGACGCGTGAGGTGTGCCACGTCCTTTCCATACCTAGCTCCTCTTGGATTGGACGAGTCTAATTCTTTGCTTTTATTGAATTGAGCAGCACTCTCTCTTTTTTACTCTTGTATTGTTCTTTGTTCTTCATTTTGCTCACCGTTTTAGTACCTCCTTTGTTGCTCCTTCAAGATTTTGGGGCATCCTACTAAGTATCTTTATACTCACCCCTACATGGGCTTTTCCCACACTTGGTGTTCCCTTGCAGAAGACAGATAGGTCAGTCATGTCTACAGATGAGCGTAGAGGACACAGGAGCTTGGGCTGCGTACAGTGGCCGTAGCATGACTTTCCGGGTGTGAGACTCGCTAGCTATTTACTTTTATTTACCTATTTCGGGGTTGTTTCACCTTTCGGGTTGGGCACGTGTTCTTTCCCCTTTTACTATTCAGTTTACTTGTCAGCACATTACTTGTACTGGTTAGAGGTCGATGCATGCATTTTGGTTTCCCATTTTGTTATAGTGTTGTATCTTATTTTTTTTCTCTACAATTTTGCATTGAGTTGCTGCTTGTGTGCGTACAGTTTCTTAGGCATAGTCCTCCCCTAGATTTTTGAGCCTTTGGCGCTAGTCGCCAGCACCTGACCTATGTATGAAGGCTTGGAGAAGTTGCAGCTCGAGCCCCGGTACGGGTCAGGTCATGACAGTACCACCAAGAATCATGTTTAGGTCTCTGGGATTGGGAAGTGCTGAAATTAGTGGGGAACCTAGATGTTTCTAGAAAGTTCACAATGTCTGCATTCCAGTGGGTAAGGTCTACAATATCACAAAGGTTCTCATGAGAAAATAATTCTCTAATGGGAAGGGATGAGTCAGCATGGTGGTCAAGTAGTAGAGAAATCCTAATAATGTGGTCAGCTACAACATTTTCTAATCCCCTAATATCTCTAATCTCAAGGTTGATCTCCTGGAAGAGTATACACCATAAGAGGCAGGGCTTAGCTTTAAGTTTTGTCAACATGGATTGAAGGGCAGCATGGTCAGAAAACACAATCACTTTTGACCCAAGGATTTATGAACAAAATTTTTCCCAGGAAAAAACAATAGAAAGAAGAAATTTTAAAGTGGTTGTTTAGTTTACCTAGGCAGGGTCAAGGGTATGGGAGGCATAAACAATGACATGAAGAGCCATCTGAACCCTTTTTGATAAAACATCCCCAACTATAAAGTCAGAGGCATCACATGAAAACTCGAAGGGGAGATCCCACCTTGGTGGTTGGATGGTGGGAGGTGATGTCAAACTCCTTTTTAGTGAATTGAATGCATCCTATTTTTTTTATCAAAACAAAAACTCAGAATCGTTTTTCAATAATCAGGATAATGGATGTGCAATCTTACTAAAGTCTTTAATGAATCAGTGGTAAAAACTAGCATAATCCAAGAAATATTGCACCTCACGAACACATTTTGGATATGGAAGGGTATAAATTAATTAAATTTTATATTTATATACTTGAATTCCCTTATTTGAAATGACATTCCCAAGAAATATCCCCCAGTCAACCATAAAATGGATTTTCTCATAATTTAATACAAGATCTTTTTCAATGTAGTGGTAGAGTACCGAATCTAGGTGTTCCAAAAAATCATCAAAAGAAGAACCAAATACCATGAAATCATCCATAAAGGCTTACATAAAAATCTCAATGTACCCAGATAAAATACTCAACATACATCGCTGAAATGTACCAATATAATTACATAGATCTAATGGCATCCTTCTGTATGAAAATATGCCGAATGGACAAGTAAATGTTGTCTTTTATTAATCCTCATGGAATATATGTATTTGTAAATAACCCAAATAACCATCAAAGAAACAATAATGGGACTTAAAATCCAATTTTTCTAACATATAGTCAATTAATGGTAGAGGAAAGTGGTCTTTCCGCGTG
This sequence comes from Viscum album, assembly GCA_963277665.1. NCBI lineage: Eukaryota > Viridiplantae > Streptophyta > Magnoliopsida > Santalales > Viscaceae > Viscum > Viscum album. The sequence continues at coordinate 243,085,989 of OY728153.1, read as the reverse complement.
GCTTGATTTAGTCAAAAAGTGTCAATACAGACTCGCCAACTGTTTTTCACACATGTTGGAACAAATTCATTCCTTTCATTTGACACATCTATTCTTGCTATTTTTAGGAACAATTTGAAATGGGCTAACCCATTTATTATCAGATATAGGATAAATGATCCCTGCAGTAAGTAATTTACAGACTTACAATTTTACAACTTCAAGGAGAGTGGGATTTAACCGACGTTGAGATTGTCTTACAGGCTTAGCCTCATCATCCAAAAGTATAGGGTGCATAAAAATAGATTGGATAATCCCAAGAATATTATCCAATGGCCATCCTATTTCATTTTTACACTCTCTCAAAAGGTTGACCAGTTTCTATTCCTGTTGTTGAGAGAGGTTATTAGAAATAATGACAGGAAATTGGTCAATACCCTCCAAATATGAAAATTTTAAATTAGAAGGAATTTGTTTAAGCTCCAAAAGTGGTGGTTTCTGGATTGAGGGAGGGGATTTAGGAGGAGTTATTTCCATTAAACTCTCTATCTAGTCAAGATTATTCTCAATAGATAGAGAATCTTTTGAAATGAGATTTGTAGAATCATCGATTGTCATGGGTACCTCAGAATGAACGCACTCATCAATTAAAGCACAAAATTTAAACTTTTCAAAACCCACACAACACTCAAAACATGAATTAAAACTCAAATAATCCATGGGTAAAGAAGAGGAAAATGAATCAGAGTATGGGTAGAGGAGAGAATTGTGTGTTTGTGCATCGTTTGAGAGAACTTCCTTCGAATAGACATGATGAGTGGAGTGCTCTTCAATGGGGTGTTTCATATCCTCAAGGATGTTAAAACTTACCTTTTCTCCTCCTAACTCCCTGAAAAGAGTTCCATTGTGAACATTGATGATCATATTTTCTTTTTTGAGGAATGGAATCCCAAGTATGAGAGTATTATGTCCTTGGGTTCAGGTATCTTCCATCTCAAGAATGTAGAAATCGAAATGAAATATGATATTCTTTAGTCATACAAGGACATCCACAATCACTCTTGTTGGATGTGTAGTACTTCAGTTGGCATGTTTTATGACAATTTTTGTTGGTTGAAGCTCTCCAACCTGTAGAGAAGTGTACACGGAGTGAGGCATTGCATTAATGGAAGCACCTAAATCTAGCATAGAATTATAAAAGAAGGTCTCCCCTATGGTACATTGTATCATGAATGTGCATGGATCTTTTCATTTTTTTGGCATTGCTGGTTGAATCAAGGTTGAGACATTCCTTCCCATGTTGACTCTCTCATTCCCCATACGTCTCTTTATATGTGTGCAAATCACTTTATGAAATTTTTCATATTGAGGGATTTTCTTAACTGCATCCAATAGATGAATGTTAACATGAACCTTTTTAAATGTATCTATTATTTCTTTATCAATATTATTATCAAAATTCTTCTTATATTTTGAGAGTAATTTGGGGGAAAAGAAGAGGAATGGATTGTTCATTTGAATCATCAATGATATCTCGATTACCCTTTTTTCTTTGTTTTCATTACATGAAATTTTTTATGGTTGGGAAAGAGTGTTTTCAAATTGGGAACATACCTATTGTGCAGAATCAGTAGAAGGAGATACTTCTTTACCACTACGAAGAGTAACTTCACATAAATTACCTTTTTCCATTAGATTTCCAATGGGTTGGGATGGTAGTTGTCCATAACCTTGAATCTTAAGATGACTAATTGTGTTTGATAATTGCCCCCACTTGATTTCGTAGGTCTTGAATTTCTTATTGTGTGGTTTTATAGAACTGGAGGTTTCGGGATTCCATTTTCTTGACCATGTCCTCAAGGCTTGGTTCACATTTTGGAGGAGGAGGAGGATTATTTGGATAAGTTAAGGGATAATAAGGTTTCATACCTTGTCCTTGTTGATACCAATTCTCTTTGGGGCAGCTTGAGATTCCTCCATATTGGTAATAGGGATGTGATTGACACCCAGTATTTGGATTTGACCTAAATGACTCTTGCTTGAAAGGGGTTTCTTGTTAGAAGGGACTCCCTGAGAACACAGTTGCACAAGACTCAGGTGAATTTTGAGGTTGTGGGCACAGGTCAGAAAAATGACTATTGTCAGAACAAATACAATAATGTATTGGAACTAAAGAAGAGTGTGAATTACGTTGTGCATGATTTAATTGCCTTAGAAGGGTATGCATCTCATAAAGTTAATTATCTACCTTTTTTTCTAGGTCTTAATGACTTTCCTCATGAACTCCTTTGGTTGGTGCAACTGCTCATGTACCAAATTGTTGTGCATTTTGAGCCATGTTGGTTATTATGTCAAGAGGGGCGGAATGAGTTTTTAAACAAGGGAATCACCATCTATAGAATCAATCATTTCAAAATATATGGGGATATTTCCCTCGTATAAGTATTGAATTAGATATTTCCCTTGTTTTTTTATGATTGAATATAGATAAAATCACATAATAAGGGTGAAAGGAGAATATAATGTTATACTATAGATTTATAGAGATATATATAGAGAAGAATAGAGAGAGAGAGAGGGAGAAAGATAGAGAGAGGAAGAACACAAAAAACAAACAAAAATAGATAAAAAAACCAAAACCAAAACAATAAAATGGGGGTGGTGTATTGAAAGAAGTAATTATTAAGAAGTAAAATAAAAAAATAAAAGAAAATAAAGAAGAAAAAAACTGATCTTGGTTCCCTGGAAATGGTGCCAAAATTTGATCGCGTTTTCCAGCACATCAAATTGGATGTTTATTTTTAAGTAGAATTTCTATAGTATAGCTACTACCCTGTGTCATCTCTCAACTGAGCCTTAGACCATTAATTTAAAAATAGGGTTTTTATTATGAATGTATGAGGGGAATTAGGTTTTAAAAACTTGTGGATTTGATTATTGAAGATGAAAAAATAAAATTAAAGCAATAAAAAAACTAGAGATCAGTAGAATTAATTAAGCATGATCAACCTGGGGAACTCTCATGATGTTCATCCTTCATCGTGTCATGATATATGATTATGATATTTTAATCACTAGTTTGTAACACCTAGAACGATATTGTTACAGATTTTATACTAGGATACATCCTAGGGTTAAGTCTAATACACATAATGATTCACCGGACACTGTCGATGATTGGGTGAATTGTGTTCGAATTCAAAACCAAAACTCACCAAGGAAACACATGAATAACTCAATGTACTGTTAAGGTTTGAATGTTATAACATAGTGATACCATGAAATAAATTTAAATGGCCTTGACAGTGCATATTTGATTTCAATTGAACAATATGAACCAGAAAAACACAACAATTGAATGATGGAGGAAAAATGGATGAACGACGTGTGAAACATTACATGAAAGGGTACCCCCAAACATGATCATTTGAGTTTGATTATAAAAAACTAGTATTTAAATCAATTAAATTAATATAGAGGATGAATAAAAACAACATAAAACATGGAAATTAAAATATCATCCAAAATAATACATGTATGAATCTCATGATTACATCATGTTCCTCCCCGGGTGATCACAAGGGGTTTAGAAACCCATGGGAGGGGAGGAAGAATAACATATTGAATTATAACATCCCATTTACTCTAGAACATATAGGGATGTTTAGAAGACTCTTTGGGAACTCAAAAATGGAATCACCTAGCCTCCTTTCTGAACTCTCAAATGGGGATCCCATGGTTCCATTTTATAGGAAAATTGGAAGGTGGTTTAAGGCACATATATTTCTTCAAGCCAATTGTACCACGTGTTTTTAAAAATAGACAATCGAATCTCCCTTTTGAAAAAATAGAATGTTTTATCCTCACTTCCTGAATATCTCCACTGAATATTTGTCATATATTGGACAAGTTGATCAAGAGATAGATAAAATTGTAGAACGACACTTTTGACTTCGCAAAAATTCAGTGTTCTGGACAGATCATGTCGGATGGGCCCATTGATGGCAGAATTGGGCCTCAGTTCTTTAATATGAAATGTATACCATTACATTTTAGACTAGAAAAAAAAAATTCATCTCATTTTTATGAATTAAGTTTATAAACAGGTACAATAGTGGACATGTCTTCGTGGATCTATGCAATTTTGGCCCATTTTTCTAGACTTCATAATGGGCCCTCCAAATCTTATCCTCCAACATTGAAATCATAAAAACAAGTAACATTTCCCATTTTAAGTGTGATAAAAAAATAATGGAATCAAACATGAAGTTCAATTTTCTATTATTTTTATAATATTCAATACAAATTTTTTTTAGCAATGTGGTGTAAGGGTAAAAATAAAACATTGAATTGTGGTACGATCAGGTGGTGTGGATCTTTCCCACATGCACAAAGATGAGCTCAAAAGACCACTGGGAACTAGTGATAAATATTTCCAATGAATTCATAGAATAAACTTTTCATCCCCAAACCTAAAGGATGGGAATGATAACTACTGGAACCAGACTTCCGGAAGGGAAACTGTTGAGGTATCTTCCCTTCTAGTCGAAACCTCGATGTTCCCAGCACCTAAGATCGTCCACCAATGGACCTATCTCTGAAAAAAATATTTTATATCACCTCTCATGGTATATATATTCATTATTTCATCCACTCGATTACCTCCTCCATATTCTGAACCACAATGTAAATCATAAATGTAAAAGGGGTTACCGCATAGTGGATATAAGGACGATGTTCTTCATATAGGAAGAATTACTGAGACACATCATCCGAAAAGTTGCCCACGAAAAAAAGAAGTAAATACTTGCAATTAATTCCCCATCTCTCATAACAGCATATTCCCCTGTTGTAGGGTGAGTAACTCACACCACTTTTTAGCCATCATGGTCAATGGAATTAATTTTTCTCAGCAATCATTCTCAGAATAAACCCATATAACATCAAATTCCTTCCACTACCCCTAGTACAATTTCAACTGCTAACGTGTAGGTCTACACATCTAGATCACCACTAAAGGAACCCAGTACTCTGTAAAATCATGGATCATGCTCAAGGTGATCTCAATATCCTTAGGCCATCTCTCCATCTCCATGTATGAAACACTTCCTTCATTCTTTCATGAGGTCTTCCACTATAAATCAAAAAAGGTCATCTTCTTGAAGTCATAATCCTCCACCGAGTCAACCATCAGATGATCAACTTGATTAGTCTGCTAAGCCTTAACTACCCGAGGGACAAATAGATGATGACTATGTTCAATAGTTAAAAAAGGTGAACAAATAATTCATAAACCCAAGTTATAAGGAATTTTATTTAATATTCATTACAACTAAATAAATACATTGTGTAATACCTTAAAAATTCACTAAAACATCCCAATTCAGACAATAACACAAGTCACAATAATGCATATACCTTTTCTGGGGTCTCTATTCTACAAATAGTTAAACCTCACTTGGTCGTTCAAATGGCTTAGAGTCCTTGAATCCAATCACGGGGGCCCTAAAATCTCATTTCTTTTCCAGTCATCCATAACCTATTTCATGCACCAAGAACAGCTAACATCGTTTCCATGATAACCCATGAAATCTACACTATTCCTAACTTCAAACACCATCCTTTCTCTCAACATCCCTCTTATACCATTCTGTCATGAACACATCCCTCCAAAGATGCCCCTCTTGAAATAGAAGTGGAGAAAGGGATATAATGACTGATGTGTCCCTCCTTCAATAGGCCTAGGGTTGACAAATAGTACCAATAGTGCCTAGAACTCACAATATGGGAGGAATTTCCCTTTATATGAAAAAAGATCAGGGTTTAAGATATATCAACCTCAAAATAACTCCAAGACTATATAAAATAATGCTAAAATCCATCCCGCATGCATGTTTAGAAATAAAAATAAAACAAATGCAATGAAAAACAAAGGTAAGTACCAAAAGAAAAGATAAGCAGTGACATAACAACTACACCAATTTCTGAGCTTGTAGTGCACAACATGGTCCTGGTATTCCTTATAGATACATGAAAATAGTTTTATATACATAGGTTGAGAATACAAGTATACTGAGTAGGAAAATCCATATTCAGTCATGCACAAAGGGATAAGAATACTAAATCTTAAAATGAGAAAAAATAGATCAAACAGCATATAAAAAGGCATAATAACCATCACAACATCACAAAGGCATGCTCACCAAATAACACAATTAATGTAATGTAATATAGTAATAACATCAATGATAGGGTACCCCACCCCACTTTCCCTCTGATTAGTTGCTCTCGCACCCTAAAAGAAAACACCTGGGTGATCCCACATCTTTTGAAAGTAACATTACACAACCCACCATCACACATTTGGGCCTCACATCTCGTCATATCACCTAGGTAAATGAATCACATCACATCCTACCCGAAAACACCTAGGAAACAAACCACATCACATCCTACCCATATAAACCTAAATGTCATACCATATCAATTTCCAAAAACAGTTTGAAAAGAACAACACCCCTCATCCCGAAGACACCATTGGAAAACAAATATCATCCTGAAGAAACATGGTAAAACAAAACTCATCCGCATACACCTGGGCCCCAAAAACCACAAGCTTCATGATGAATCATGGGCTATCACCACCTAGAATAGGGATCATGTAAGATTGGGTGGCCACCCATCCATCCTCCCATAGGGATATTTGGGGATGACACCACCCCCCATAAAAATAGGGGTGTTAGGGACATGGTTCTTAACTAGGTTGGGTTGCACATAGAAATCACAATGAAAATACATATAATACATACATGATTACAAAAATTCATGCCCCACCTATGTTTTTGACAAAAAATACTTCTGCATTTATTATCATCGATGGTCACTTCAGAGGTTGATAAATTAAAGCCACCATTAACTAACCCCATTCATTCAGTATCACCAATGTGTTTCGGAAAAACTACTTCTGCATTTAGTATCATCAATGGTCACTTCACTATGCCATTTCCCTCAACACCCTTTAATTTCCTTATTTACCACTAACCATAGTAAACCATGAAACCCATACTTTTATTTTTCATTGATAAACTCATTCCCATTTACCAAGAGAACTAATTCCATCTCTAAATTATTAAGTATTTATTTTCTCAATCATTATCTGAGAAACTACCAAGTATAGAAGAAAACGTGACACAAAATAAAAGTCACATTCGGGAAGAAGAACTATGGTAAATTAACCCACTTCATATTTCCTCTTAGTTTAACACTCATTCATGTCATAACAAAACCTATCCCGAGGAATGAAGTGAAGCATTGTGAATTCTAATAATGGAGAAATTCCATGTGAATTACCCATACCAACCACTTCTATTATCATTCTAAATAGTAATTCTGATTAATTTCTCCTCTCAATGGAGAAAACCCCCAACTCACAGCCACACCAGCAACACATCTCATTACAACTATAGAACAATCATCCAAACCATTCTTGGTCTCCCTAATTCATAACCACACAAAACCCATCACACCCATCAATAAATCCTTTCATAACCTGATCGCATTATTGTGGCCCAACACTGCCCATCCATTCAATAGTCAATATATCTATCATTGAATGATTCCATTGCGCCTTCTAAACCAATGCAAAATAAATAACCACACTGACAATTGTACCACCACACGATCCAAACAAAACATATTCATATTTAATAATTCATATGTCCTATAGTTCCACTTGTTGACTTTGTGGGTTATCATAGATCAGTTTGATCCAGGCGTATCCATTTATTATCAAATTGTATGTGGATAACCGATTTCATAAAAATAGATCTATAAAAATACAAACACCATGCATTCAAAAATCATTACTCAGTGTGAAAATAAATACCCCAATGACCCTGATTTTCATTGGGGTTTTCCCCATATAATTCTAAACAACAACAAAAAACAAATAAGAATAAAGTAATACATAACTTTTCCTTGGCCCCACATATTGATCTTAAACCAATTTATTTTTATTTATAAATATGGTATTATGATATCCTCACAAAGGAGAAATCCATACACCCATCATTCATGATACAAAAAATAGAGATGAAGGTATCCCTCCCTTAAAGAACAAAAAATTAATATATCCTTATTGCACTAAAATGGGGGGTGTGATGGTAGGAAAATCCTCTAGGGAAAACACAATCCAAAAAGGAGCAACACAACTGTGTGGCTCCTCAAAGAATAAGGGTTTGTGGTGAACCAAAAGAAAATGATAGCACATAAGGAAGAGAGTATCTCTCATTTGGAAGGTCCATATCCTATATTAATGAGAGAAATGGTGTTTTAAATCAATTAAAGGAAGATAATGACTAGAACCATGAAGTTTGGAAGTTAGAGGAAGATTTATGTTTTTAGATGGTAGATATGATTAGAAATGTCTCCAAAAACAATTAAAGAGTTTATTAAACACATTTAATTTCAAATAATATGTTTAAGGAGAAAAACTGTAAAACTGGAGAAATATAAAATGTTGACAAACTGTTGGAAATGACTCTCTGTTAGGTGAGTCTGCAATGGGAGTCATTGGTGCGAGTCACTAGTGAAACTGATCATTGGGAGAGATACAAGTGGATGGGTCATCATTGGGTGACTTTCCATTGTATGAGATACCAGTGGATGAGTCACCGTTTGCTGACCCACCATTGGATGATTCATCATTTAATTAGTCAACATCTAAAGAATAACCATGGGGTGATTTACCATCAGACGACTCAATGCTGGCAACCTTCTATTGTGACCTACCATTAATGACTCACCGTTGTGAGTCACCAGTGTGAGTCGCCGTTCTGACTCACAAGTCCCGAATCACTATTGAAAAACTATAATTTTGACATTTTCTTGAAATGAGTCTTTGTGACCTCCAAGAACACCTCGAACAATAGATTTTGACAATGCAATGGACTATATAGGTTTGGGCCATTACATACTGGTGGACGAGTCACTGTTGGTTAACTCACAGTTAGATGAGCTATTGGTCGATGAGCCAACTTTGGGTGACTCACCATTGGATGAGTCACAATTTGATGAGTCACCATAGGAAGACTCACCGTTGGGTGAGGTACCATTGGTCGACTCCCCACTAGGGACCTACCGTCGTGAACTACTAACAACAACTAACCAATTCGAGTCACCGATGTGAGTCACCATTCCGATTCACTATTCCTAACTCACCAGTCTTGACTCACGATTTGAAAATTTTGATTTTTTAGAAACTCTTTAAATGATTCACCATGACCTCCCAGAACACCTCGAACACTATATTTTCAATGTAATGGGATAGAGTGGTCTGTGCCAATACAAATTAACTCATAATGGATTATAATATCTATTAATGAATTATAATTTTTCGTTATGGCATATATATATTTACTAAAACAAAAAAAAAGTCCCAATTTATCCAATATGGAAAATATTTAGATGATGAAATACTAAACTAGTAACTACAACCTAAAAATTAACACCAAATTTTTAATTTAAACCATTAAAACATTTACGTACATTATAAATATAGCAAATATATATACCCAAATTAATAACTAAAAAATATTAATGATTTTATTATATGATTTTTTTTCAATATCAATATTAGCATTTATACACAAAAAATATTCCATAATTTCTCGTACCAAACACATGAATATTGTTCACATATATTATCTTAAAATATGATAATCACTACCTAAAATAACATTAATCACTATAGATTCATAGTAAACTGTTATATTCTTCCAAATATAAACTTAACAACTATTCCTTAAAACTGATTTACCTTAATAGTATATCTCCACCAATATATTGTAATTACTAAAAAATGACATTAATCAATTAGTTGAAAATTTTAATTTCAATGCTATGGTTATCTATAATATAACACCATGTTACAAACATTTAAGAAATCTTTTCTCCCAATTAACAAATATTTTCTTTCCAAAAAAAGATTACATTATCCTAAAAGTTATCAAAAAAATTAAACACATATCCACTGAAAAAGAAAATGTGTTCCTCAAATAACCTTTTCACTAAAAAAAATTCTAAACCAATGGGTTATATTATAAAATTTTTATCCCAAAATATACTTAATCATATTAAACTCTCATAACCTAAATCCGCATAATGATTTTTATTCCTTTAAACTTATGATCAACCTTGAAATAATCAACCCATGACACAAATATTTTATCCAATATCATCATGAAATATCATATGGTTTTATGATTTTTATTATCTCATTCATCATAATGGTTCATAAATAATACGTTAATTACCCCAAGAAAATCTCCAAGGTGTTTAGTCAAAGTCCCAATCATCATCCACTAGTGATGATCTACTTATTAACTAATATTCCCCTTTCATAATTTTTACCCCATAGTGCATCTATTACAAAAAAGAATCAACATTCTTGTATATAGACAGATATTAGTTTTCTATAAATTACACTCACCTATAATTATTATCACATATGATGTTCTTATGTATATAGACAAAAACTAAGGATTCTGAAAATTATTCAAATAAAAGTTTCAAAATGTCACTAAACACTACTTTGATACACAAAATAGTTAAGAAATTATAACATATATATATATATCAATTCTTTTTGGGGAGTATTAAATATATATCCTATATAAATATTAAAGATAACTGTAATTTATTATTTATATTGGACAGTATATAAATAAAATACATATATTTGTACAATATTAATAATCACAAACATCTTTATTTATATAATGTTCCCTTCTACAATTTTAATTATTTGTACCCTTTATCATATCATGGGAAAAGTGAAACATAGTATAGGTAGATATCATATTTCCTATAAGATTAATCATATAATATTTTAATCCACTATGATAAACAATCATATGACTATACATCTATTTGAGAACATGATCATAGCATAAAAACAATCACAGTCATACATTTAATGATCTCTAACAATGAATATGGGAATAAGGTTTTCTAAATCATATGACATAATACATAAGAGTGAGGAATTATCAATAATTAATCCTGACATATAATAATATATCTTAAGAATAAGTAATAATATAATTTCATAAACATAAAACATTAAAATCACTTACTTAGTCATGTTACACTCCTAAACTATCAATCTTGATAATGTACAATAATATATATTCCTACCATGTCATTTGAAATATTCTCTTAGGAGTAACATGAATATATATCACTCTGTTATCTCTTAAGAATTTACTAACTCTCTCATAAATTAAATTATTATAAACTCAATCATCTCATATGAGTTTATTATCTCTATCATCATCTTACAATGATTAAAAGGATTTTAAAAATTTGGGACCATCAATCACAGAATCATTATCCATTTATATATATTGCACAAGATCATTGATCATTCATTATATCATTAAATCATAAACTATTTTAAATAAACGGTATTCATAAACATCACATTATTATAATCTTAAACCATCTATATAAATAATATGGATTGTATCATTGGATCATATCTAAAATGAATCATACTTTACATACACTGAACGTACTTCAATGATGAAGAATATTCATTACTAAAAATAAAAAATCCATGATAGTTATAGTGACCCTACCTTTAAAAACATTTACATTACATATCTTTTCCAGTATACGTAAACATTTTAGAAACATGCACCCAAATACCGTTGTTTGTAAAGTACATTTTGAAACCTAAAAACATAAACACTGGCATATATGTGAGCTACATAATCTCCCACTAGGTTGTTCATGACAATCACCTTTCTTAGGCATATCCAACATAGCACATATTATCATAACCTAGGAAAAAAGGAAATATAAAAGGGGTGATCTCAAATCCCAAGTAATAGAAAACAAGGGAGACATGTATGAATAAACATCATTACAAGGGTATCAAAATGATATCATGAAAATAAAAGGTCATACCAAACATATCAAAGATCATTAAAGAGATCATGGAATAAATATTGGTAGTTCACAAGGATTCAATCATTATTAAATACACATTATAACCCATGAAAGCATAATGTTGGAATAAAACATGGAATTTTGGAAAACACCTAAGAATATACTGATTTCTCTAATAGCCAAGGCATCACTCCCAAGACTATTTTAGTGGGAAATTTTCTTTACAAAACTAGGTAACCTCATTTCAACCCTGTATTACTTAACCAAGTGACCTTAATTCTAGCCATGTATTACTTGACTATGTAACCCTCCATCTAGCCATGTATTACTAAACAGAGTGACATGAATTCCCAACCTGTATTACTGGATAGAGTAACCCTCATTATATAAATGTATTGCAGAACCAAATAATCCTCATTCCATCCCCATATTACTGAACTAAGTAACCCTCATTCCAACCCTATATTACTGAACCAAGTAACCCTTATTCCATATCTATATTACTAATATTATTTACCCTCATTCTAGCCTTGTATTACTCAATTGAGTAACCCTCATTCTAGAACTCTTTATTCTCATGAGATATAAATCTTTACCCAAAGAACTGGAGGGAGATATAGGTCCCACCCATCTCATAATGAAATCATTCAAACATATTCCAACAAATATATTATTCCCCTTGAAATGAAATGAGTATCATAGAAATTTAAGCATATCATAACCTGTGAAAAGAGTTACAAGTTTTGTAATCATTTCATCAAAATAATAACACATAAAAGAGAAATAGATTTCATATATGAAAAACCCATGATCGAGAAATAGGTATCATGAAGACCATGACAAGAATCATAACTTATTTATAGAAAGGTTATGAATGGAACATTTAGATAATTTTTTATATATTATTAGTAACATAAATAAATTTCAACATAGATGGAAAATAATTTTTAAATATCCTCTAAAATTCTTATCGAGGAAATTATCCTTTCATGTTTTAAGAAGGATTTTTAATACATAAATTCATTTGAAAATCAGTTTCATATAAAATACATTGAAAATACATAAAGAATACATGAAATTATTTTGGAAACATTTTTCCATGGAAGCTTTAAAAAATTATTCAAAAAATTTTAAAATCTGTTTTCCTTGAAAACACTTGAAAACTTCTAAAGAAAGCATAAAAATGTTTTGAAAACCATTCCATGAAAATAATTTGAAAACATATAAAGAAATATTGAAATGTTTTGAAAATAATTTTTCATAAATACTTATAAAAGAAGTTAGAAAACGTTTTGAAAACAATTTATTTGAAAATACATTAACAAATTTTTGGAAAATATTAAAAACATTTTGAAAATCATTTACCTGTAAAACATATTAAAAAATACTTAATTTTTTTTAAAAAACCATTTCATTAAATTCACTTTGAAAACATGTATATAGGACTTAAAAAAAATTTGAAAACATTTTTCCATGAAAACATATAAAATATATTTAAGACCATCTTCATAACACTCATCCCCAAAAATTTTTCTTAAAAAAAATTTCTAAAACATTATCAATTTCAAAAATTAAAATGTAGATTCTACGAAATAATGGTGGGTAAATCTGTACATGTCATACAAGGTCAAAAGAAAATTCATTTTCCATGGTAAAAATGTTAGAAAAGTTCTTTGTTTAGAAAAAGATAATAATATTCCCTTGAAAAAATTGGTAAAAGACAAAATGGTAAAAACATCATTTATATTTTATAGTATAGTTTTATAATACTATTATAATCTCTTTTTATAAAACATAGATTTTTGACCGAAGATAGGGTAAATTCGGGCATTCCTAAAAACACTTTATTGATTATATTATTTAATAAAGTATAGAAAATGGTACCAGTACATGATTGTATCATGAAATAATGAATCATAAAGAAAATAATTAATATTATTTAGAGAGTTATCATACTATTTCTTCAAATTAAGTATAAACATAAAAAATCATGAAAAACAATGAGATTGTCTCAATAAAAACCTATAACTTTGTATCTTAGGATCATGCTCTACATTTAAGGAATGGAAATTTAAATTAATAAAATTATATCATGAAAATAATTAGATTCATGATATAGAATGTAAAATTAATTTATATTCACCCTGAAAAAGAGTTTAGTTTCATAACAAAACATGAGTCTCAAATAAATAAAATTGATACAATACATTTTTACAGATTTGGTAACATTTGAAACTTAAATCGCATGAAATAAAGATCATTGAATGGATATGTGAATACCAATAAATTTAATTATAATATAAATATAATTCAATCATGTTATTTATATACACCACACAAAAAATGAGTGGTTAACCTAGCTTGTATCACAGAGAAATTAAATGTGAGATGAAATCCCCATACCTTGTGTCTTGATTCCCTCCGTACTCGTACATGCTTACTTTATAATAAATATATTTTTATTATAAATCTTTTAGAGGATAATATTCCTACATATAATATCATCAATGGTTATATTATTACCTTATATTATTCTCTTGTTAATGAACCTATGGTAAGAATTCACTTTGAGTAATATTCTCTTTGTTCTTCACATATTTCTTAATTTGTTATATCGTTGATCCTTATACATATATCATGATTCTAGAAAATAGAAAATTATATAAATATCAGGTATATACAATATATTTATATTATAATAATCTATATCATAATGAATTTAATAATGGAATACACCGTTCAGGGAGATGGTAAGTCGTACGTGCGCATGAACGATGTTTTTTGTCTTTATTATCATATTAAAAGAAAGTATGTAAATTCCACACATATATATTTATATATGTATATATATCATTATTATGGTTGAATTAATATATCTTATAAATAATATAATTTAATTAAAAACATCCTTAATATGTTCTAGGTGGTGTGTGAACGAATCACACTGTTTTGCGGGGGCAGTAGTCCACACTTTCTCAAATAAGAATATTGTATTAACATGAAATTGAAGGAAACAAATATATGTTTTGTAAAAGGATTAAATAAAATTAACTAAATAATAAATATAATATATTACATATATAAATATATTTTCCACCTTAACGGAATCCATTATTGGTGGTAAAGGAGAAATGAACAATGATCATTTGTTGAGGAAGAAGTTCTCTATACATAGAAATGGTATTTTCAACAACCATTAGATGGAGGTGTGTGTAATTGTATGTCATAAAGGTTTCATAAAATCATCATAGTATATGGTGGAATCTGGTTTTTCCACAAAATAATGTAATATATATACTTTAGTGGGTGTATAATTAAAATAAAGGAAAGGATATTGAGAGAAGGCATTACCTTTAAATCGGGTTACACCTTTTGGTTTGTGCCAAAAGGCTTCTTTGAGAATATTTCTACATAAAGGGAGGATTAAAAGTTCAAGGTAATATTGTCAGCATGATAATTTGGTAGATAATGGATGAACTTAAATGGTTTGGGAGTTGTGAGGAGTGGTTAGAGGTGTTGGCCTTTTAGAGGGAGGAAAAATGACTCACTTATAATTCTTAGAAATAAGTTAGGTGTGCACATGTTCTTACCTAACAAAAGTCATAAAAAACCATAAAAAATAATAATATAAGTTTTAGGTTATAAATATGGTCATTAAAAGAGTTTATAACAAATTTCCAATTCGCATGGGCCATTAATTTTATATTTAGTCCATAATTAAGCTTAATTTGGCCTTAACTGTTGTGATAAATTTAAATCATTTTCACTAATAATTTTGGTAAAAAATTAATATGGTATTTCTAGACTATTAATATTTGATTTAATAAAATGGTGTACATAGGATTTTTTAAATTCACTTCATAGAAGCATAAAAATAATGATCAGTGATAATCCTACAGATGGGACTAAATAACGTGGTTTTAAATTAGGAAAAAGTCCAACTGTTTGATAATATTTTACATTTAGATTCAAAGCCAAAGTGATTCTAACGAATAATATAGATGTTATATTAATATAATTTTCCTTAAAACATATTTATTATGTCATTTATAATTAATAAGTAATTAGAAAAAAATGTAGATTTAAACTAAAAAGTAGTATTTTCACTATTCATCAAAAAATGATCTTTCTCAAAAAAATCCATAAAATTAACCATATCCTAATTTTGACATTATGAATTAAAAAAATATTTTTATTTTATTAAACTAAATTGATAAATTTTTCTAAAATTAATTTTATTATTAAAGAAGGTTCACTCATGATAATGGACTTTTTAACATAAAACGACTTTTCCAAAAATATCATCTTTCATGAGTTTTTTCCTCAATGCGAGCGGAATTCACCGGGCCTCTGAGCGACGGGTTCCCCCATCTCACGGCGGCTAGGGTTTTCCTCCAAATTCTTCTCCTTCCCTCCTATGGCAGCTCAAGTCCTGGTGTGTCCTCATCTGGAGCTCGGTATGGTGCGACGTCAGATCAGGCACTGTGGAAGGGGCCATTGTGTCTCTTGATTTTCGAGTGCTGTGGGGATTGAGCGGCTCGAAATCGACTTTGTTGTTCCCTGGTGTTGCTCGTTGATGGATCTAGACCGGCTTGGGGATGGGAGGTATTCCAGATCTGTTTTGGTTGGATTTTGATTTTGTGTTTGGATTCCTTTTACCTTGGGTCTGGGTTCAGTTTCATGGAGATTTGGGTGGTGTCCTCATGATGTTGTTTTTGTTGGCTCAACCTTGCTTGTGTATCTTGTTGCCAGTTGGTTCGTCCGAACCCGGAGTGATTCTCTCATCTGGAGGTCCACCACCTTCTTTTGCGTTGTTCTTTTTCCTTCTCCGGTAGTCCACTCATGGATGTTGGTAGCCGGCTTGGGTCCTTCCGCAGCTCCGATCCGCCTGGATTCAAGCCCATGGCGGCGCTTCTTGGTTGTATCTGCTGGGGCCCCCTCTCTGGTGATGCTTCTTGGGTAGGATGTTGGGTCATCTAGCCCTATGTGGAGGTGATCCGATTCCCTTTCCCATGGGGTATCGGCCTCAACTGTGGTGGAAATAAGTTATGGTGATGGACGGAGTCGGTGCGCTGATGGGGATGGTCTTGATGGCGGGTCTCAACACTGGTAGCGGTGACTGTGATTATGGTGGAGCTGGTGAGAGATGGAATTGAAAATACTTGTGAAAGCTTCTGGATTGGATAATTCTTTTTCGATGTGTTTTGTTTGGTTTATCGGATTATGGCTGGAAGTTGGACATTGTTGGTCTTCAGGAGGTGCTGGTAATTTGTCCATGGTGAGGAGTTTGTTTGTTTCATATGTTATTTGTCAGAGGTTGCATCACGGTTTCCTCTGGAGTAGGGTGTAGCATCCGGACGACCTGATCTTCTTCGCTCTGGTCTGTCCGTCGCCCTTTTTGGGTGTGCTCTTCTCAGGGCCCATCACACTTCGCTGGAGGGTTGGGAGGAATCCGATTGGAGTTCGTCAGTGGGTTTTTGTATTTGGACTGGGGTCGACGGTCGCATCGATGGGCATTTGAGGAGATGAGTTCTGATGATTGTCTAGCTCTCCTGATGCTTGTTTCCCCTAGTTCGT
The DNA here is from genome assembly GCA_963277665.1 of Viscum album. Lineage (NCBI taxonomy): Eukaryota > Viridiplantae > Streptophyta > Magnoliopsida > Santalales > Viscaceae > Viscum > Viscum album. Next base: position 243,068,481 of record OY728153.1, on the reverse strand, counting down.
GGTACCTCGGCCAGTTCTGGGTGACTTCAAGTCCAGGGTTGATGAGGCTTAAATGGATTTCATCTACTCTGCTTGGATTATTTTAAGTGGTGAAGTGGTGAATTGGTTATGGGGTGAGGTCATGTATGGTTTCTCACTTTTTCCATAAAAGTGATTTCATAATAAATTTTTTTTTTTCAGTTAGTCATCTTTCATTATCAATAAATGTTTAAAAAAAATTGGAAAGTAGTTATTAATATTATTATAACTATTTCATATGTTTATGATTTAATTATTTCATTTTATTAATTATATATATATATATATCCTGATTTTTGATAGAAACTTAGTGTAATGTGCATCGTACGCCAAGTTGATGTTGCTTGTAGCACAAGCCAAGTTGGTATTGTGTGTCCCACAAGACAAGTTATTATTTTGTATACAATTAATTTTTGATTTAGTTTTTTGATATATATATATATATAGACCAATTAACAGTGTCATGTGAAATAAAACATATTGAAAATATAATTAATTCAATAAAAATAATTCTTAAAATATCAGGGTGTTACATTCTACCCAAATTCAAGGATGTTCACCCTTGAAATTATTAGGAATTATCTAAGGATTAATACATTAAATTACGATTCATATAAATCCACATAATAAAAATGTATTCTAATTCTTCCCTTAAAAAAGGAAATTTTGAATCATAATGTTACCCAAAGTAACATATAAATATATTTCCAAATGGGTAAACATAGGTGGAAGGTGACCACATGGATATGGAAGAAAAACCATTCCATAATGTTTTGGTAGAGAGTGATAGAGAAAAAGTTAAGGAGAATGTTAACAACCACAAAGAAATAAATATTCAATGACCTAAGATACCTTCTTATTCATAAACAATGTAGGTACATAAAATCATTTTTTCATGATCCTTTATTTGAAAGATAATGAACTTTTATTAAAATATATACTTTCATGATTTCTAGAGAATGTAACCCTTTATTTTTTTTGATCTACCTCAACTATTTCTATAAAAATAAAGGTAAATTTACATTTTTGAATTTCTAATAGATAACGAGTTCTATTATATTTCATTCCATATTTAATCAATTATCATCAACACCATGTTTTTATAATTAGATATCCCATATGAATAAATCCTCATATTGAAAGATAAAACATAATCATTCAATAATTTTTTAACCATATAACACTTTAAAAAGATTAAAATACAAAACATTATAAATAAGTCACAAATTTATCGTAACATTGACCCAGCATATATCATAATGCACCACTTGATGGTCACATTCCAAAATATCCGAATACTCTCATTATATATTCACTTTAAACATGGAAAAACCTTAATTACTATAAATTATTTTGGAAAACATGAATTCTTCCTTATTCCAATGATTTCTAGATGCATTCATTAAATCCCCAAACTTTTAAACTTCATAATTGATTAAATAGATCAGTTTTTCAACAAAACGATATAGGGTAATCTTTATCGTCCAATTTACTTATTTGAATCCAACAGTTCATTATCCAAACACCATTATCTCAATGTAAGGCATTATGTTTGGGTTACCTTCCCAAAATAACAATAATAGAATCGCATGAAATAAAATTTTATGCATCCACCTCAATTCAATATGTCATATTCAATCCATAGATAAATCTTATACGGAAAATACATATATATTTCATGATTCATATAACATTATATTTGAATTCCAATAAATAATTACTTCATTCATCCAATATTATTCTAAAACCATTACTCCAGCTTCTTCAACCTATTCCTTAATATCGTATTACTAGAATATGAAATATGAATGATGTCCTATGTTTCCTCAACATAAATATATTCATCTTCTTGTGTTTAAGGTAAAAAATAATATAATAACATAACATACCTTTCACATGTCGGATGTAGCCTCTTTATCTTTAGAAGTATAACAAATACTCATATCACTTACCTCATTCTCCTAATGATATTTCTAATTTAGAAATAAATTTTCATAATTTCCATACTCTTAACATATTAAACATTAATTGTTGACCATTCTCATTATAGTTCTCTCCATTGACCAAAACAAGGAAGCATTGTGTGAGAAACATTTATCTTAATGGGGTACCATATAATCATGAAAATGTATTTAAAGGATGCCAAGATTATGTATCATACTTCATTTATCTATGAATCCTTAGTTTTATCCTAATTAATTTATATCCAATTTCAAATTTAAATCCTTCAAGATAGTTCTTGAAGAGTTTGGGAATTACTAAAGCATTTCCCATAAGAGGGGTGTGTAGCAAGGCCCGTTGTAATGTACCAGACGATCATGAGTGAGTCTTGGAACATCTTGTTAGGGTTTTCCCCCTTGGTATATATTTTCCATAGCCACATCCACTTGTAGTATCCAAACATGGATATATGTATAGTAAACCACTCATTCTATCATTTACAAGTATTCTGGGACATTTTCCAAAACAGTTACTCATCCTTATACAAATCCTTAGAGGCATTCCTATTCATATCCTTAGGTATAATCCAAGATATCTTACTATGGTTTTATTATCCTACATTACAATGGTTAACTATACCTCTTCCCATATACCAACTATAGATAATCTCTCTTTACAAGCTTTAACATTACATAGATTTTTTGGAATACTTCAACATTATACTAACAGACTCCCAAAGACTGTATTTGGTGTAGATCCTTTGGAAACATGGAATATAAGAAATGGTACAAATATGAACTACATCATCTCCCATTAGGTTCTTCATGGCCATCACCCTTCTTATACATATCAATCACAGTATATGTCATCATAACTTGGGGAAAGGAAACATAAAAGAGGTGAGCTCAAATGCTCAATAAGAGAAAATAAGTGATACTTATAAGCATAAACATGATCATAAGGGTATGAGAATCTGATCATTAAAATATAAGATCATACGCTACATATAAAATATCATAAAAGAGATCATGGAATATATATTGTCATTTCATAAGATGTTAATCATAATGAAATAGAGATAATAATATATGAAAGCATAACATTAGAATAAAACATGGAATTGTAGAAAACACATAAGCATATAAGATTTATATAGTAGCCATGGAATTACTTCCAGGACCACATTAGTGGAAAATCCCCTTTACAATACTGGGTAACCCCAATTCCAGCCCTATATTACTGAATTGCGTGACCATCATTCCTACCCAGTGTTTCTGATCTTAGTAACCCTCAATCTAGACCAGTATTATTGAACCGTGTGACCCTCATTCCAGCCCTGTATTACTAAAAAAATTAATTATCATCACATCCATGTATTACTTATCCGAGTAAACCTAGTTCTAGCTTTGTATTACTAAACTAGGAAACCCTTATTCTAGCCCTGTATTACTTACTTGAGTAACCCTCATTCTAGACTTGTATTACAGAATTGTGTAACCCTCATTCCAGCAAACTATTACTGAACCAATTAACCCTAATTATTGTCAAGTTTAATCTCAAGAGATAGAAATCTCTACCCAATACATTGGTTAGAGATATAGGTCCAACCAGTCTTATAATTAAATCAAACATAATTGTTACACAAAATATATCATAACCCAAGAAATGAAATGGATATCATAAAAAAATAATCATATAACAACCTATGGAAAAATTTATTATTTTTGAAATAATTTCATCAAAATCATATCCCATAAATAATACATGATTTTCATATATATATAACCCATGAAGGATAAATGGGTTTCATAAAGCCCATGTCATTAGGAATAACTCATTCACAAAAATGGTATGAATAAATGCTTTAGATCATTTCCTATAATGTATGAGTAACAATAATAAAATTCACATTAAATGTAAAATAATTTTGAAATATCCTCTAAAAACTATTCTTGAGGAAAATATCATTTCAGGTTATAAAAAGTCTTTTTATGACATAAAACTATTTGAAAATAATTTTCTTAGAAAATACAATGAATATTATAAATAACACATGAAATCAATTTGAAAACCTTTTCTCCATGAAAACCATTAATATAAGCTTAAAAAAATTTTAAAAAAATTTTACTTTGAAAACAAATGAATAATTTTCAATAAATCTTGATTTTTTTTGAAAATCATTTATTGGAATATACTAAAGAAAATTATAAATAAATCTCGAAAACATTGTGAAAATAATTTTTCTTGAACAAATATAAAATAAGATTAATTTTTTTTAAAATAACTTATTAGAAAATACATTGAATATATAATTGAAATTTTTTTAAAAAACAATTTTCTGAAAATCATATAAATAATCCTTGAATCTATTTTGGGGAACAATTTCCTTGAATGCAGTTTGGAAACATGTAAATAATACTTGAAAACAATTTGAAAATATTTTTCCACAGATACATATAAAAAATTATTAAAACCATTTTAAAAACCATTTTCTTTAAAAAAAAATTTTAAAAATTTTTCATAAATTTTAAACATTTTTGGAATGCAAATGGATCTTTGAATAATGATGTTGTGTAAATCCGTACATCTCGTACGAGGTTAATAAAACATTTATTTTACAATGTAAAAAGGTTAGAAAAGTTCCTTGTTTGGAAATAAACAAGAATATTCCCTTGAATATATTTGTAAAATAAAAAAGGTTAAAAATTAATTTTAATGCTTATAGGATAATGGTATAGTATTCTTGGAAACACTTTTTTGAAAACATAGATTTCAGACCAAAGAGAGGGTAATGTAGATCTCTCCTAAGAACACTTCCATTACTATATTATGTACCAATGAGTAGAAAATGGTACCAATACATGATTATATCATGAAATAACAGAGGATAAACAACATAATTTATATTATTAAGATATGGATCATTATATTTCATCAATGGATGAAAAAACACAAATAATCTCGAAAAGCAATGAGATTGTCTCAGCAAACTCTTATAAAATGGTATCTTAGGATCATGCTCTCCATGTAAGGAAAATAAATTTACATTAAGCAAAAAATATAATTAAAATATTTATATACATGATATTTCATTTAAAATGAATTTATATGCACCGAAAAAAAGAGTTTAAGTGAATTAAAAACATGAGTCTCAAAAAGGAAAAATTGTGACAATACATTTTTACCAATTTGGAAACTTTTGAAACTTAATCCTTTTAAATAAGGATGATAGAATATAATGTTAGTAATCATAAATTTAATAATAAGACACATATAATTAAATCTTGGGAAGTAAATATCACACATAAATGTAAATAGAGGCGAACATAGCTTCTATCTCACAGAAATTAAAAGTGATAGGAAATCCCCTTACCTTGTGTCATGACTCTCTCCGTACTAGTACAAGATTCTAGTATAATAAATATAATTTTATTATAAATATTATAAATAATAATAATCTTCTATATAATACCATATATGGTTTTATTATTTCCATATATTACCTTCTTATTAATGATCATATGTTAAGGTTTCACTTTGGGTAATATTTTCTTCGTTCTCCATATGTGTGTTCATTTGTTATATCATTGATCCTTATACTTATATCATGAATAAATAATGTATAAAATTGTATAAATATCAGTTATATCATGTATATTTATATTATAATAATCTACAGAAATTTTTTTTAATGTAATGGAATACTCCATTTATGGAGATGGTATGTAATACATACTCACGAACATTGTTTTTTGTCTTTGATGTCATATTAAAAGAATGTATGTGAATGATATATATATATATATATCATTTTTTATTATAATTAATATATTAAATATATCATATTAGGTCATTAAATTCATCCATAATATGTTCCAGGTGGTGTCTGAACAAATCACGTCGCTTTGAGGGGGCGGTAGTCCACACTTCCTCAAACAAAAATAATAACTTTTTTACTTCCATTTTCTGTTAATACGATAATCTTGTTTGAGGGTGCAGTGTAAGTTTATATAATCCCTATTTCATATAAAAATAAAGGTATATTTAGGATAATATTTTTTTTTCACAAAATAATGGAATAATTATAGTAGAGCGGTGGGCAAAGAAAATAAAGAAAATGAGCTTGATAGAAGACGCTACCTCTGAATCGGGTAACTTCTTTTCGTTTATGCCAAAAGGCTTCCTTGATAACATATCTTCCCAAAAGAAGGATTAAATATCTAATATAGGGTTGTTCGGAGGATACTTTGGATGATATTGGACTAACTAAAAAGGATTTATAGGTGTCAGGAGTGGGTAGATGTGGTGGCTTTTAATAAGGATGGAAAAGGAATCAGGTGGAATTTTTTGAAACAAGTTAGGTGTGCACATGTTATTACATAAAAAATTATACCAATAAGAAAAAAAAGTATGTAAATTTTATGTAAGATATATGGGTATAAAATGGGTGTTGTAAAAGTTTCTAGTTAATTTGGGGCCTTAATTTTATGGTTTATTTTATAATTAAGCTTAATTTAGCCTTAGCCACTGTAATTAACTTTAATTGCTTTTACTAATCATTTTTGAAAACAATTAAAATGGTCATATTAGTATATATTTATTATACTTAATAAAATGGTGTATATCATATTTTATAAATTCAATTCACATAAGAATCCAAATTAAAATTAGTGTTAACGTCGTTGAAGAGACAACATAATTTGGTTTCAATGTAGGAAAAAGGTTAAATGTTTGTAAGTATTTTATATTCATTATCAAAGTGAAATTAATTATAATGAATTAAATAGATATAATATTTATCTAATTTTAACATATAATATAATCAAAATATCATTAAGAAATAATATTTTTTTTTGAAAAAAAGTATTTTTTAAATGTAAAGCAGTATTTTTCACTATTCATCAAAGAATGAAGTTTTTGAGAGAAATCCCAAAAATTCACACTAGGATAATTTCAAAATTATTATTTAAAAAATGAATTTTATTTTATAAATATTAATTTATTAATGTGTCTAATAATAATTTTATTATTAGAGGCAGTTCATTCATGAAAATAGTATATTAAACAGAAAAGAACATTACAAAAAAATTTATCTTTCATTATCAAAAAAAATTATAAACAATATTTGTAAAGTAATTATTACAATTCCTATAAATACTTTTAATGGGTAGAATATAATTATATCATTTAAATAATTATTATATATATATAAAAAGTTGTTTCATATAAACTCAAAGTTGTGTGAATTGTACACCAAGTCTGTGTTGCTTGTAGCCAAGACAAGTTGGTATTTTATATAGTGTAGTCCAAGTTGGTATTGTCTGTGAAAGGAATGTTTTATATAGTGTTTTAATATATATATATATATATATATATATATCTGTGTGTGTGTGTAACTATTTTCAGTGTCATGTAAAATGAAAAATTTGGAAAAGATAAATTCATTCAAAAAATAATTTGTCTTGAAATATCAATGTATTAAAATAGGACCATATATGTATAGTGCCTTTAGAAACTGGGAATCATAAACATATGGTTCCTAATACATATACATCGTCTCCCTCTAATTCCTTCATTACTAGAACCATTTTCAAAATATCTTATTTAATACCCTTCTTCATGCCCTAGAGATAGGAAACATTTAAATTCGTGAGCTTAGATGCTCGGTAAGCATAAATAAGGGAGATATCAATCATATCCAAAGACATAATACATAAGAACCTACCATTTGAAAATATTATCCTACACATGAAATATCGTGATATAATTCCATAGTATAAATAATAAAAGTTCATAATAATCATTGAACATAATCCCAAAAGTCATAACACAATACATGAAATTTTTTATAATACACATATTAATAGAAAACAATTTAATATTAGTCCACAATCATTTCCAAAAACAACATATCAGACAGAGTCCATTACTAAACTGAGTTCACTCCTTGTTCCAGCCCTGTATTACTGAACTGATATCATTTTGCATTCCATCCATCTCTATATCATGATACATAATTATGTACTTAATGCATTGAAGGGAGATATAAGTCCCTCCCATATCATAATTAAGTCATTATTTTGTGTGTAATAATAACATGTATCATTCATTATAATCCATGGAATAAGATGGGTTTCATTAAACATCATTTGATTATTACATAATCCATGTAAAAAATAGATTTCATTAATATAATTCTATAATAAACATAATGAAACCATAAGAACAATAAGTATATTATACTCAAAACATAACCCTATCAAATAATTCCATCTTATATGGAAAATAGTTTTGACATAATACATGTAATTAATTCTTGAGGAAAATATCCATTCTTCTTAAAAATGTTTTATTTACAAAAAATTATGTAGAATTAAAAAAAACAATTTATTTTAAAATAAACATGAAATTATTTATACTAATATTCATGTAAATAATGTATTATATAGATGTAAACATCTATTCATTCCATATAAGTTAAAATAATTCTCCTCATATTTTTTTTTTCAGAAATGTCAATAAGTAACTCATATTGAATAATCATAAAAGATTCATTTCATAAAATTTATTAAAAACTCACCAATGGTTAAAATTTACTTTTATAAAATTGTAGAAGAATATAAATAATATTAATTCTTTAGGAAACATAGATGTGGAAGATAAATATTCCCTAGTAAATAATTATGTATATACAATATCGGATAAGAACAAGATTACAAAATTATCCCTTACCTATTTGTTCATATTTCTTTTGTATGTATTAAAACCTCCTATATAATGATTTAGATAATGTGATTTCATTAATTCAGAATCATATTCATTTTTATTATATAATGCATGATGAAATTTTCATCCCCATGTTAATAAAATTTCATTATTACAAGTTATTTGGGTATTACCTTCTTCATTTTCATATGCATGTTTTTCCGAATAAGTTCTGGTTCCCTTTAATTTGTCATATTTATATCATTAAAAAATGAAATTAACATTATATATAACATATTTATTCTTTAAATACAATTATATAATCATTCTTTTATTATGATCATATAGAATGAATCACATCGCATCGTGGAGACGGTAGATCATACATAAGAACGATTGCCGATATAATTCCAATAATTATTGAATGGTATTGAAGAGAATGTTTCATATTATTTAAAAATAAATATAATTTTATAATAATATTATTTTTTTATTATTTCCATAATTATTCCCATGAGAGTTAGGAGGTGGTGAAAAACATATTACACTACGGTGTGGAGATGGTAAGTCATACGTACGCACGCTTGGTGATTTCATTTTTTGTTGGATGGATAGATTGTTTAATATTGATGTTCCATAATCATAATAAAAACAAATTATATAATTTATTATGTATTTATTTCTTTATAATGACAAAACACATGAAGACGATGTATAAAAAGAAAGATATTTCTCATAAATTGGCAGAAGAGATTACCTCTTCTTCGATGTGCTTCCTCTAAATCTCTTCACAGAGCACTAGAGTTGGTCATTGAAGAATAAAAAAACATATATAATGTAACAGTGGAAGTTAATAACTGAAAATTTTAGTGTATGGAGGAGCATGAAGGCTAAATGTGAGGTGAAGATGTGAGGGGGAGGTGACTTTTTATTATTGAGGTGAGGGGTTATTTTGGGATCAGAAAAAATATTAATTTATAATAAAACCAATCCCCATTTCAAAAATCAAAAATATTCCTATTTATAATATGGGATGATATATGGTTGAAATAACATCAACAAATAGATTTTATACATATTTTCTTATCAATATGATCCTTTTCATTTTAACTAGTACTTCTTTATTCTATTTGATTTTTAACTAGGGTAACAAATATTTCAATCTTAAAGAGTTGAAATATTTATTTATTTTACTTTAATCAGACCATAAATAAATAACGTAGCATATTTTATACATTATAATAATTACTATGTATAGTTAAAAAATGTTTCATGAGTTTAGATAATTTTATAAAATATTATTTTGATAAAAAAAGAATATTTCAATTTTGACACTATCATATTCATTGATTTTTAAAATTATTAATATAACAAGTAAAATTATTAAAAAAAATTAATAATATTTATAATAGGTCAAGTTCATATATGAAATTAATTATAAATTTTAATTAGGCCAAATTATATTTATTTTAATATTTTTAATATCATTTATTTGTTGTCTTTATTAATAAAATAATTATTACATCAATTTTTTGTAACTATTTAAAATAACCTTTTTAGAAAAATAATTTAAAACAGAATACTCTGATGAAAATAAATCTAATATATTTTAGAATAATATTTTTTATAAAATTTATCTTCTATAAAATACAACATTTAAAATGTAATACTTATTAAAGTATGAATGTGACTACATTAATATAACGTTAAATAAAATAATATAAGTGTCACAATCACTTCTATTAGGTTCTAAATGGTCACTAACATGACCCATGGATGGTTATGGTAGATATATACTCAAAAAACGATATTTTTTCAGGTGTTTGGGTCTTTTTATGGTTATTAGTATTTTATTAAAAAATATTTTCTTGATGTCTCTTAAATTAATTATTTTTTACATCATCAAAGAATGATCCTTACTGAAATTATTTTTATTATTAAAAATTAAAAATATAATACCTTGATAAGGAAAAAAAATTAGATTTCAAATGAATATGTTTAATCAAATTTATCTTCTGTATAAACTTATTAAATAAAATTAGTTATTAAAATTAGAGTGAAACATACTTCACTTTTTGTTAAATAAAATAAATTAAATATCATAATCTCTACTAAATGGATTCCAAAAGACATCATTTCGACCCATTGGTGATTTAGGTTGAAATCAATCAAGAAATTATATTAATAAAAGTTTTAGTGTAATTTAATAATAGTATTCTTTCCCATAATTACCTAGTTTACCTTTTACCGTATTAAAAAACTACCGAATTAACTATTCATAATGCCCAAAAATTAATATTAAGATAATAACATAATTTCGACCTAAAAATTCCAAATACTTAATCCTTTTTGCAACATTAAATACACATAGGTTTCAGTAACTAATATAAAATTAATCCTATTTTCAGAAGGAGAGAATGAGTTTTAAAAAAATAAAACATTACAAAAGATTGAAATTTTTTTACATCTGAGTTCAACATAAAATTAATTCTAATAAAATACATTATGTTTAATGATAAAATATATTATATTTACACTTTAAAAATATTAAATATTATAATTTATCCTCATTAATTATTTTGATGAAAAAAGTGGGGTTTAAATTAAATTTATTATATTTTATTTATGCATAAATGTTTGAAGTTATCAAAAAAATATTAAAATTTAATAAAAAGTAATTTTTTATATATTTATTCAAAATAACATGTTTATTTTGTCATATATATATATATATATATTAATGTGTCAAAAACATTAATTTAAAATTGGTTCTCTATTAAAAGGCGGAATATTTCCCTTTTAAAGAATACAGGTTTTTATACATCAAATAGATTTTATTCATACCATATAAAAAATATCTATTAGATGAATATCAAAAATATTTCCTTAATTATATAATATTTATATTTCATTCTTTTCATTCAGTAATAGCAATTCATTCAATTTCATAATAAATAAAATAAAAACATATAATTAAATTATATTTTTTATAAATAATTGGTAGCGAATGAATTCACTATTGATTTTATTAAGTTAGTTATTGCTATTTATGATAAACTAAAAACTATTTTAATATTTTTATTTTTTACTAAGGTCATCTTGCGGTTCAATTTAACTCACGATTGTGTGCAATGAAATCTACTAGAGAATTAAAATTGTCTAACTAAAATATTTCATAAAAACATCTATCTGTTACATTGTACCCTACTTATACTAAATATCCAAAAAAAAACACATCACATGGACAAAAATATTTAAATATATATCCCCCTAATCATATAATCAAGTTCCCACATAGCTAGAAATTGGTGGTTCTGAAAAAAAACATTAACGAAGAGAGTGGTATTATTTCACAGAACTTTTTCGCTAAGATCCAGAATCTCTGTCGATTATTATTCTTAAGAAAAATCATGCTCTAGTGGTAGGACATATAATTTTAGTAAATTATATGTATAATTTATGTACATTCTCTGGAGAGATACATGTAACACATCATGAACTTAAGAGAGATTCTGTTAGAGAGTCAACCAGTAAGCTACCTTCCCAACACGATCCAGAATTTCCAGAGAACCAATATAACAAGGGCTTAACATTCCATTTATTCCAAATTTCATTACACTATTCTTGGGAGATATTATTATAAACACATTTTCACCCACTTCAAACTCTAGTTCATTTTATCAGTTCTCAGCATAACTTTTTTTTCAACTCTGAGATGCTCTTATGTGTTAATGAATAGGACTGACATTTTCTATCATTTCATTAATATGATCTGGTCCTAATAGATTTATTTCCCCAAATTCATACCCACAAGTTGGATTTATACACTTATTTACATATAGGGATTCAAAATGAGAAATCAGAATACTGGAGTGAATACTATTGTTTTAATGCAATTCCACTAAAGTTATGCTTTGATCCATACAAACTTTGAAATCCAAAGAGAATTATCTCAACAATTCTTCTAGAGTTTTAATTTTCTTATAAGATTGACCATAAATATAGGTATGATAAGTTGTACATAAACATAATTCTATATCCAGATATTACTGAACACTTCTCCCAAATGTCAAGGTAAGCATTAATTCTTGACCAAATATAATGGAACATGGTACTCCATGAAATCTTACCACATCCATTACATATAAAATAAAAATATTATCAAGAGAAAAAACCTCTCTAATAGAAATTAAGTGTGTTTACTTATTAAGTAGATCAACTAAAATCCATATAGCATTAATATTTTAGATGTTTTGAGAAGTCCAATGACAATGTTTATAGTGATGTTTTCCCATTTCCATTCTAGTATTTGTAGTGGTTGCGACATCCCTTTATAATTTTTTCTCCCATCCTTAACATACTGAGAAACAATGAATTGATAGACCTATTTGGCAATAACTCTTTTCATACCATCCCACCAGAAATACTCTTTTAAGTCCTTGCACATATTATTTCTTCCTGGATGAATAGAAAATGATGAACTAAGAGCCTTATCCAATATCTAATTCTTTAATTATGGTATGGGAGGAATATGAATACGATTATTGAACCACATTCTCACTTCATAATCATGGTTGAATTTAGGAAATTTTATCACCTTCATTTGTTGCTCCATATCTTCCTTATATGCCTCTTTAATCATCACTTGTAGAGATGGTCTAACATTCAATTGAGAAAGATAATATTTTTTCCCTTCCTTAAAAATTTCAAGATCCATACTTTTAAAATCCATAAATATTGGATATTTTATGATCCTCATCATGGATAGGGTAGCATGATACTTTTGACATAAAACATCATCCACTATGTTTGATTTCTCATGGTGGTAATGTATTGAGTAGTTGTAATATTTAATCAACTCCAACTGTCTTTTTGATTGATATTCATATCCTTTATATAAAAATATACTTTAATATTTTATGATCAGTAAAAATATCACTCCTTTAACTATAAATATAATTCCTCTATATCTTTAGTGAAAATAATTCCGCAGCTCACTCCAAATCATGAGTTGGGTATTTTTTCTCATGGATTTCTAATCATCATGAAGAAAAAGATATCACCATTTTATTTTGTATGATAACCCAACCCAAAAAAACATGGATTAATCACTATATATTAGGAACCCTTCTTCACTATAAGGATGTGTGATCATAGGTGAACTAGATAACCTTATTTTTCCTCTTTTAAATTATATTCAAATTCCTCTATCAACACGAACTTAACTCCTTTTTGAGTCAACACAGAGGAAGGATTAGATAATCATTAAAAATTATTTCTAAAATGTCGATTATATCCATGCAAATAAGAAAATGTCATATATAAGTTATTGTTGTTGGTCTCATCCAATATCCAATAACTTTATTTTGGATGGATCCACATATATCACCTCTCTTGAGATTATGTTACCGAGAAACAAAACTTTTGAAATCCATTATTCACACAGGGTAAATTTTTCATAAAGCATATTATTTCTTAATGTATTCAGTAAAATTCTCAAGTGGTCATCATGATCTTCCTTGGTATTCAATTTGAAAATAATATCATACATATATAATACCAACAAATGATCAGTATAGTCTATAATAAATATGTTCTTAGATCCATGATGATAACGAGGGAATTAGTAAGGCTAGAAGGCAAGACTATAAATTCATAGTGTGCATTCCTTGTACATAATTTCATCTTTCCTATATTCCCCGTCTTGACCCTTAATTAATGATATCCTGAACGTAGATAAATCATTGAAATGTTTTGATCTTCACATAGTTGGTATAATAATTCATCAATTTTGGGGAGTTGATTTTTCTTCATGATAGTGATCCCATTATGTTCTTGATAATCAATGCAGAGTCTCATTGATCCATCTTTCTTATGAATAAATAGAACATGTTCTCCCAAAGGAGACACACTAAGGCATATAAATTTATTTTCCATATTCTGTTGTAGTTTCTTCTTCAATCCCCGAACCTCAATTGGGGCTATTCTATAAGGTGTCTTGGAAATATGAATAACACCCGATATGAGTTCTATTGAAACCTCAAATTCACAATTTGGAGGAAGACCTCGATATTCTAGGAGAAATACATCCTCAAACTCCCATAAAATTTATATATACGTAATTTTAAGTTTCTCCCCAATCAATTGAGAAAGATAACCTTAATTTATAGGGATCAAGACCCATAATATGGGTGAAATTTATACTTTAATGTTATATTCATCAATTAATCGATAGATGATCATAGATTCATCTTGAAAATAAAATGCGACTTACCTCCCTTGAAAATTGATATGATCTATATATAGAGAAATAACATCCATGCAAATAATCACATCGAATTACACAATAAGTATAATCATAAAATATGGAAGAAGCACTCTCTGACAAACATCTACTAGAGAAGGATTATTAACTTTTGAGGTGACTGATGTGCCATTATGAGTTTTCATAGATAAATCAACATCTAATTGTTGAGGTAATATGGTGATTGCTTAAGAAAACTATTCATAAATAAAAGAGTGGATGGATCCTGAATCAAATAAAACATTTCCTACATTAGAGTTGATGGTATGTGTACCTTTGACCACATCATTATCATACTCCAAATCACCGATACTGATTTCATGTGAATTTTATTTTTCTTTTTCCTTAAGATATTATTGACATTGATCATCATCAATAACCCCTAAATTATAGAATTAATTGGCATAATTTACTACTTCCTCTCACTTGTTTCATTGAAGTTTAGGAGGTGCATTCTATGTAGCCTTTTCTCTATTCACATCATTAGATGTCATTTTCCCATCACATTAGCATTTAACTACCGATGATCTTCTTCTCCACATAAAACATTTACTAGTACCTTTTAAAAAATTTCTCCATGATTCATTCCGCACTTTGTGAATTAGGGACTAATCACCTTCTTTTTAGTGTGGTCTTTATATTTTCCCAGGAATTACACTTTTGTCTTCTTCTCAAACCCACAAGACTATTGGGTTAACACAATCTCCATCTCAACCATGATTTCAAATAGAATGATTTCTTTGTATATATTGAAGTCCCTTATGGCTAATTAAAATAAAATTATTTGTTTCAATCCACTTAAGAATCGATAAATTTTACTCTCAGGTTGGATAATAATTCTAGAAGTGTACCTTGAAAGAGTTGAAAAAGTTCTTTATTGGTACCAATGGATTCAGTGTCTATTTTCTTAAGATCAGGGAACTCCTTCCCCATCATTTTTCTATGAATAAGAGGAATGTACTTATTGAAAAATAAGTTATTGAACTCTTCCCATTATATGGATTCAATTCCAACTCTTTTCCTCATTTTATTTATAATGATCCACTATTTATCAGCTTCACCTTTTAAACGATATTATGTTAATATTTTTTTATCATGA
Organism: Viscum album; assembly: GCA_963277665.1. Classification (NCBI taxonomy): domain Eukaryota; kingdom Viridiplantae; phylum Streptophyta; class Magnoliopsida; order Santalales; family Viscaceae; genus Viscum; species Viscum album. Next base: position 243,052,414 of record OY728153.1, on the reverse strand, counting down.
TATTTATCATTGAAGGACTGGAAATATATTTTCAGTGGTACTGATTAATTGTTTAAAAATAAATGGATAAGAAGACCCACTGAAGGAAGGTGGATGATGCCTCGTGTGAAGGACACAATTAAATGTTGTTATCTTCTTTTCTTTTTTGGTATTCCTACATGATTCTTAGCTTGAGTGTGTTGTGTGAGCATAGATATAAGATTTTTCATTATATATCCCAAAACATATGGTTTCTAAAGAGGAGAATCATTGTATTTCCCTTCATATTCAATATTAACATGGTTCCTTCTGGTTTTATCAATTGAATAAATCCGAAAATCAGAGTGTGAGCAACAGTATTCAGAATGGGTAAACCATATAATCAAGAATAAAATTTAAATTTAGGACACTTTACGTTTCATCCTAGGTTATTGATGATCATTTGTAATACAATAAGATTATAACCTATACATCTACATATCCTCTTGGTTCATAGTAATGTTTTCACATCTTATTTTCCAAAGGATAACAATACATTTTTTTTGATAATAACTATAACAACCCACAAATTACATAAATCTATATTAATTCAATCTTGAAGAATATTAATACAAATATATAACAAATCCACGATATGATAGTATATTTATTGTGTCTCTAGAAACTAGGAATTGTATAAAACTATTTCATAATACATCTATATGTTTTCCCACTTATTCTTTCATAACTAGACACCTTTTCAAAATAACTTATTTAATAACCCTCTTCATCACCTAGGGAAACATAAACAAGTAAAAGGGTGAGAATATATTCTTTGAAAGGGTAAATAAATGAGATATAAATAATATAATAATCATAATACATATCATTTTAAAAAATTATACTGTATATTAAAGATCATGATATTATTCCAGGGGATAAATCATAAAAGTTCCTAAGAATCAGTTAACGTAATCCCAATAATCATAACATAATTCATGAAATTTTTTGAAATACACATAAGAAAATAAAATAATTTCATATTAGTGTTGGATATATTCCAAGACCATCATTAGAGACAAAGAAAATAACCAAACTGTGTTCACTCTTCTTTCAATTCATATATTACCGATCTGATATCATTTCCCATTCCAGAAATGTCTATCTAGTGAGATATTAATATTTAAACTATGCATTGGAGTGTGATATTGTTCCCACTAATCTCATAATGAAATCATTCTGACACATTCTATAATAACATATATCATTAAATCATAACTGAAGGAATAAAATGGGATTCTTTAAATATCATTCCACAATAATGAAATCCATGTAAAAAAATTTATTTCAATCATATAATTCATTTATAAACAAAATAAAATCATAGGAAGATTAATGATATCATACTTGAAACATAAACCTATTAATTAACTCCATCTTATATAGAAAATAAATTTTATATATCACTTGGAATTAATTATTAAGAAAAATATCCTTTCTTCTTCATAAACATTTTCATTCCTCACAATGCCCCAAAACATTTAAATAAAATAAGTTACATTAATATAAAATTAATGTTTTGTGGAGGTTAATTAAGGTAAATAATTCATTTTGAATACATTAAAATATATTCATGCCATGTATGTTTGAAAAAAACTCTCCTTGTACTTTTTCAGAAAAAGTCAAACAGTACCTCATTTTGGGTAATGGCAAAAGATTCCTTTACTATTGTATAATAAATTTTCACCAATTTGTAAAATTGAAATAAAATAAATTTTAGAAGAATATATATAATATTACATATTTAGGAAACACTTATGTGATGATAAATATTCCATAGTAAATACTTACGTATAAACAATCTTAGATAATAATGAGATTCTGAAATTATCACTTACCTTTTAGTTCAGATTTCCTTTTTATGTAACTGAACCTCTTGTATAATGATTTAAATAATATCATTGCAGTATTCAGAATCATATTTAATTTTACGATAACATATATGATCATACTATCACTCATTTGTTAATAACATTTCATTATTACCAGTTATTTCAGTATTAAATACTTTATTTTCTTACGCATGTTTTATCAAATAAGGTCATGTTATCCATTATAGGTTATAGTAATATAAATACAAAATTATATAAAAATTATATATATGATATTTATTATTTATATTAATTTATTTAATAATTCATTAATGATGATCATGTAGAATGAATTACATCACATTGTGAAGATGGTAGGTCGTTCGTACACACGAGCAAGAATATTATTCCAATAAGTGTTGAATTGTATTGAAGTGAATTATGTATAATATTAGAGAATAAATATAAAGTTATAATATTAATAACAATATATTCATTATCCCGATAATTATACTCATTAAATTAAGGTGGTGGTGAAAAACTGATTACACCGCGGCATGGATACAGTTAGTCGTACGTACGCACGTGTGGTGGTTTAATTTTAAGGATGGTTAAAAATTAGAATATTTTTGTTACATAATCATAATAACATAACATTATATAATTGATAATGGATTTTTTACATTATAATGAAACAACTAATTAATAGTATGTATAAGAATAATGAATTTTAAAAGAATCGGTATATGAGATTACCTTTTCTTCGATGTGCTTCCTCTAAATCTCTTCTTAGAGCACTGTAATTAGGCTTTGATGAATTCCATAACAACTAGAATTTTACTAGGGATGTTTATAAGGATAAAGGGTAAGGTATTTATGTTTTTAATGCCAAAAGTGAAGTAAATAGGTGACAGAGGAGGCACTCTTTTATAATTGAGGTGAGGGGCACTTTTGGGATCTCTAAAAATGTTAATTTATAATTAACAAACCCCATCCAAAATCCCTCAAACTATTGTAATGTCTAAGTTGATATGGTATTGGGATTTAATATCATCATTAAATATATTTTATAAAAGTTTTTCTTTTAATTTTAACTATATGATTTTAATTAACACTTAGTTATTCTATTTAATGTTCAACTATGTTAACAAATATTTCAATATTAAAAAAGAAAAATATTTATTTATTTTCTATCAATAAGACCGTAAATATAGAACATAAAAAAATAAACCACCAAATAATTATTATACAATTTTAAAAATTGTTTTATTATTTTTATATAATTTAATATTACATTATTTTTATAAAAAATCAATAGTGTCAATTTCAAAACCATTCAATTAATTGTTTTGTAAAAAAATAAAAAATTTAACATCAATCCAAGGGTTTTATCATATTCCTAAGAGGTAAAGGTAAACTATAAAATTAGTTTTACATATTAATTAGCCAATATTATATTTATTTTAATATTTTAAATAAAATTTAATTGTAATATCTGTTTTTAAAATAATTTCTACATCAATTTTGTGTGATAATTTAATATACTTATTTTTGAATAAAAAATTTAAGAAAATTATATGATGAAGATAAATGTACTATATTTGAAAATAATATTTTTAGCCCAATTTATCATTTGTAAAATCCACCATTTAAAATTTTATACTTATTAAATTAGGAATCTTCCTACATTAATGTCATTTTAAATAAAATAATATAAGTGTCACAATCTCTTTTATAAGTCTCCAAATAGTCACTAACTCAACCCTAGGATGGTTATGGAAGAGTTATACTCTACCAATAATATTTAGGCATGTTTTTGGGTCTTTTATGGTTATTATTATTTTAATAATAATTTTTTTATTGATTTATCATCAATTAATTAATTTTTACATCATCAAATTATAAGTCATTAGGGTAATTATTTGCTTCCAAAAAATTACAAATAAATTCCCATGATAAAGATAAAATTTGTATTTTACAAATAATTATTTTTAATTGATTCTATCATTGGTATAACCTTATATAAAAAATTATATAGTTATTAAAATTTGAGTGAGATATATTTAAAATTTCAATAAATAAAATAAATTCAAAGTCATCATCACTTCTAAGTGTCTTCTAAAAGACACAATTTTGATGCAAGGAAGATTTAAGTCGAAAAAAACTCATCCAATGATATTATGTAAAGTTTTGAGGTAATTTTATTATATTATTCTTACACATAATTACTCGGTTTACCCTTCTACCGTATTAATTATAAAAATTATCGAAGTTACTATGCATAATTCTCGAAAATAAAAAAACATATATTAACTTCATTTGGACATAATTATTCCACATAGGTAGTCCATTTTTAGAAATTAAAAACACGCAATTTTTATTAATTAATTAAAAATTAATTCTGTTTTTAAAAGGAGAGAACATGTTTTTAAAAGTTAAAATGTTGCACCAGATTTAAATGTTTTTACATCCGAATACAATGTCAAATTAATTCTAATGAAATAAATTATATTTAATGATAAAAATATTTTCTAGTTATAATTTAAAACCCTTAAATATAATAATTTATCCCCATATATTATTTCGATAAAGAAATTTTTTCTTAATTAAAATTTATTATATTTTCATTATTCAACCATGATTGAATGTTATTAGAAAAACATTAAAATTGGATAAACAGTAACTTTTTATATTCCCTTTAAATGAAATTGTTTAGGTTTTCATATAAATTTTTTTAAATTGTCAAAATATTAATTTAAATAGGGGTTTCCATTAAAAGGCTAAAAATTACACTTTTGAAAATACAGTTTTTGATACATCAAATAGGGTTTATTCATATACTATGACAAAAATATCTATTAGATGAATATCAAAAATATTTTATTAATTATATCAAATATATTTCTTAAATTTTTTTATAACAGTAAATCATTCAATATCATAATATAAAAATAAACATTTATAATTGATTTATATTTTTCATTAATAATTGGAAGTGAATGTATTCACCATACAATATCATAAGTTAGTTATATGAATTCCTACTAAACTAAATATTAGTTTAAAATAGCCATTTTATACTAAGGTAATCTTATGGTTCTCTTAAACACATGATTGCGTGCAATGCAAGCTATTGTATATTTAAAATTATTTCAAGAAAATATTTTATAAACTCATTTGGTTGTTACAATATCGCATTTCAATATAATGTGAAATATAATGATTCCACTATAATTGAAAAAACCTTTAAAAATAACTGTAATATTTCTAGATGAAAACACCCATTAAATTTTGAAATAACTTATTTAAAATATTTATATTTACAAAATTATTTTTATTATTATTTTTTACATAATAATTATAAAATTTAAGGGAATCATCAAATCACTAAACGATCATGATAGTGGTAAATTACATTAATTTCAAAAACATTAAAAAATGATATTTATCGCACCATTTATAAATATTACATTATTAAAAAAATGAGAATAATATTTCATTTATGCAATTTTATATAAATTCTAATATGAATAATAATTAATATTTAAAATCATAACATAATAATATAAATGTGGTTATTTTTTTAAATTAAAATGGATATGGAGTATAATATTTTTGAAATAAATTAACTGAAATAAATTTAGATTTTCTTTAAAACATTTTCTAATATTTAGTACATTAGATAAGAAAATTGATATAAAATATAAAAATTAAAAAAAACATATGATTCTAAAACAAAAGGTTTTTATTTGATAATGGTCAATGAATTTCCCTCAGATGAAATTCAAGAAAAAAAATCATGATAAATTGATGTTTGAACATAAAATCATATATGCTTTGTTAATTTTTTGGATAATCTAACCCATGAAAGAAATATAATTAAATAACATTAATATAATATTATTAATGAAAATACATATGATTTAAGAAGAATATACATCTCAAAAACTATTGGTGAAAGATATTGCATATGTGTCGTAGAAGAAAATTTGACAACATAATCCACTACAACATTGGAAACTTTTGAACCAAAAAAACTAAAAGATGAATCAATATGAAATATAAATTTAAATTGAAATAATTTATAATAATTTATATTAAAACATGTCAATGGATAATAATGTACTATTTATAAAAATATTTGGATAACAACATAAACCCTGTCTCAATGAAATAATATTAAGATGAAGAACAATTACAATATTTTAAATATTGAACCAAAACCTCATGAGATAGATAAAATATTATTTACTTTAAAATCCCCATTAATTTTAATATTTTATTAATAAAATACATTAAAGGGAATTATTTTCACTTTAATATGGGAAATAGTGATAAATATGGTATATGACTCTAAAAAATAATATGAGATTATAACCCCTTACCGAAAAGAATGTATTTCCTCAAAAAAAATCAAATCACTGATATGAGAAATTTATAATAATTAAAAATCTATTACAAAAATTTATTCCTTCATTCCTTAATGTGTATCTTTAATAAATATTTTATATTATTCATTCAATAAATAATATATTCATTAAATACTACATATAGGTGAAATTTTTCAACTTTTCATGAATGATTTGATTTGATAGTTCTCATACAACAACCAATATTTACATATCATAATCTATAAATTCATACAATTGAAAATATTTTTGTATTTATTCACCATATATAATTATATTATTATTAGAATAAACAGATGATGAAAAATTAATTACATCACTTCATGGAGACTACAGTATGTATGAACACGTTGGTGATGTTTCCACTATGAGATGGTTGGAAAAATAATTTTAAATAGTAAATCATTATTCTAAAATAATTATTATATAAAAAATATTTGAAATATACATTAATTATATCCCCATTACAATCCTTGTGTCGAATTTATTAAAAATGAATCACATCTCATTGTATATGTAGTAGTCTACACGAATATGTGAAATATGTTATCATTTTCCAACTGATAGAAAGGTAAGAAGGTAAAAATTAGTTCATAATTATAGATTTATAATTATTTAATTAATCCCATATAAAAACATTAAAAAAATTATTTTTACCAACCATGTCTAATGGTGATGGAAAATGAATCATACAACAATATAGAGGTGGATGTTCACATTAACGCATGAGTGATACATTTATCTCTTATTTTATAAGAATATGGGTTATAATTGATGTTACAAAAAACATAATAAAATTTCAATATATATTATGATACATATGTTATTGTTTTATTATTAATACTATATATATAAAGATGGTGGAAAAAGAAAACAATTAAAATAAGGTCATGTAAGATGATTGCCTCTTATTTGATAGTTGTCCATCAGATATGTTATTATGAACTTCTGAAATTGATTTATAATAATATAGAATCATATACGTTGTTTATAGGGAAATTGAAAAGATAATTTTTATAGGTTGTGCCAATATAGGTGGCTTAATTTAGTGTATATAATAGATATAAGGTGTGTCCTTGATAATGGAGGGATGTGAATCTCTTTTAATAATTCAAAACATTAAATTATTTTAGAGTGATTTTCATATCCAAGTGTCGTGCCCCAACATTACGCGTAGATTTTTTATTTTATTTTATTGAATTCATTGGGGGGATAATATTATTAATAAAATTAGTATTATTATTAGGATTTCTTTTTTTATTTATTTTTTTCATTCTTATTTCTTTTCTCTTTTTTGTCATTTCTCCCATTCTTTCTCCCCTTCTCCCCTTGTGTCGTGCCTCACCCCTCCCCCTTTCCACATGCATCGTGCCACTACCCCTCCACTTTAGTCGCTCTCCCTCCCGTGGCCTCCCTCCAGCTAATCTCCCCTCTCTATGGTAGTCTCCCCTCTCTATGGTAGCCTCCCCTCCATAATCCACCTCAAACCCACATAGAGATCCCCCTAGCCAAGACCCTACTATGTGAGAGCCAGCCCCCTCCCATAGAATTCAACCTCGATTTTCCAATCCCACTGTGTTTTTTTCTTTTCTCTTTCAAATAGACATTGTAAGTCCCTCTGATCCCTCCACTTTGGACATCCGATCGTGATTTGTTCTCCCTGTCAGCTTACAAAATTCAGCCAAACCTAGGGTTAGAAACTAACCCATATTTTTGGTGTTATTCATGTTCTAGGTTGGTGAGGGAGGCCTCTCGAGTCATTTTGGTGTGTGTTCTAACAACCGCCATCGAATGCGAGGTGGTTCGGTGCATTTTGGTCCACTGACTTTTCTTTGAGGTAATGTTTTTCCTTGTTTCTTGGTTGTGAAACTTTTTAAATTGGGACTTTTGGTGTTTATGACTCCCTATTAATTAATCAGTAGGGTGTTTGTTGGTTTTGGGTGATTTCACTTCAATTTGGTTTGCTGCTGCCAACTGAGGTATTGTTTTAGACCTATTTTTTTCACACCTACTAAATCTGGGTCTTTATGTGTTATAAGGTTCAAACTAATTATATTAAAGTGTGAAATATATTTATTTTTTAGGATGGATTAAGAATTCTAATTTAAAGTAGTTATTTTACCGGAAATTGGTTGTATTTATTGTTTATCTCATTTGGGGTTATTTGAGGTGATTTCATAATACCTGAAAATGGTTTATTATATAACTCAATGGATTCTTTTTTTATTGATATTATTTTGGTGTGCATTTAATTAAAAAAATGGGTTTTAAGTGGGTTTTTTTCTATAAAATGATGTGTTTTTTCTTGGACTTGTTTTATAAAATTTCTAATTGGTTTATTAAATCGTATAGTGGTTGTGAAACATGTTTGGGGTGTCGGTTATATTACTAACCAACTTAATTTAGTTTTTTTGGAGCCCTTGGTAATTTATAGACTCCTTTTTATTATTGTAGTGTGTTTTGTTCATCACGGTGTGGTTTTTGGTTGTCATCAGAAAAGACATATATGTATATACTTGGGTAAGCATGTATATATGTATATCGTCCTTGTGCATATTCCATAATGGTGTGGGGAATACGTACTTGGCTCAAAGGGTATATATTTATATGAAAATGTATATGTGCATAAGGTGAAGTGGTCTCGAGCTGCCATCACCAAAAGCTTCATGTTTTGAGGTAAGGAATTTTATGTTGCTGGTTGTTTTCACACTTTTTGTGTGGATTTCTTTTGATGTTTTATGGTTCCTTCTAATTTTTTTCATACTGCATTGGACCATTTTGTGTGGTTTTGAGTCACTGGTCCAACGGCAACACACTTGCGTGTGTATAAGTAAGTATATATATATTTAGGTCCCCCTATTACATTTATAATCATCCATGGAAGTGATTTTACATGTATGGGGCTAGGTGTTCCCATGTGTTTATATAAAAATGCATATGTAGGTGAGTGGAGACTGTTATATTCTTATAATCATACTTGTAAGCGTCCCCTTTCACATGTTCATGGGCCATGATAATTTGTTCATAGCGGCTAGGTGTCCTTTCATATTTTAAAAGATGCATATACATAATGGGGGAGCAGCAACTTCTAGTTAGAAAGCACCAAGAGCTAGGGTTTATGGTTTGGTTCCACATTGAGGTGGGTTACCTATGCCCTGATCTTTAATTAGAATTTCCAGTCATTATTATTGTTCTTTTGAAATTGTTTTTTATAATTTTATATGAATTTCATATATTATACATACAAATATATATATGTATATGTAAATGGTTTTGGTTTTTGAAAATTGTTTTTTTCTAGATGTTTTGACTGTGGAACAAGTATTTCCAAATATGGGTGGCCTTTCGGCTAGTTCTTTCAAAAGGGTAATGACCTCTTTGATTTCAAAATAGTTCTAGAGAGATTTCCAAAGGTGAACATGTTTTCTAAAGAAAAGTCATTCTTGTATAGTAATGAGGCCCATTGGGAACCTTGAAAATGATTAGTGAATTTGAAAAGCCCCTCTTAAGGTGTGCCCCCATTATTTTGGAAACATGATGTGTATGTTAAATTTTTGATTTGTGATATGTACCTAAAGAAGAGCCTCATGCGATGTTATGCAACATAAAATGGGGAATTCACTTAAGGAGGGAGAATGGTGGTGAGTGGTTGAATGAGTTTTGGATAAATAAGTGTTATGTTCATTTATGTTCTTTTGATAAAACCTCCCCACCATTTGAAATATATTACATGGGAAACCCAGGGTATCTAGATGGGTGGACTAGTTGTAGTGTGCTAGTGATTCTAAGTGGTTTGTCTTTTCTTCACATAGAAAGTCTGACAGATAAAACACTAACTAAACATTTATGATGATTTAAGACACCAATAGGTTATGGATGTGTTTCCCTACTACTGGCGCATGCATGAGAACACATATTTGTTGTGGTCACTCTTAATCTAAGACTTGGGGTTCTAGGGATCCACATGAGCTAGATGAACCTCAGGTGTTCTAACCATGGTACTCACTTATGACTTAGTTCTTGTTGAGTTATTTTAGTTTCAGTTATTTCATGTGTGCTCCCTCTTTTGTGAAAACCATATTTGAATAAAAACTATTTTCCTTTCATTTTGAAGTGATAATATATACTTGGAATAAACATTGAAATATATTGGAAGTGAAATTTTTTCCTTAAAGGTGAAATGTGTTAATTTAATTTGAAAAGTTTGAAAAACTCTACATTAATATGTCTTATTTTCAAACTAGAAAAATTGGATATCTTTTTAAGGTAAGGTCAAAGGTTGTTGTTGTTCATTTTCTTTCCTACTAAGCATCTCGTTACTCGCACCTACTTTACTTTTCAGTTTCAGGTTTTAGTTATAGGTTTCTCTTGGAGAGAGAATGGTTTTATGTTTGGTGGTGACCCATGTGGTCATTTGGAGGTTTGTCTAGCTGGTTATCATTATTTTATTTTCTGCTCTTACTGTTAAACTATTTTTTCTGGTTTATTTCTGCAAATCTATATTTTATTTTCTGGAATAAATAATTCCCATATAATTTTTTTCATTCATGGAACTAGTTTCCAGCCTTTGGGGATCGAGAACGCCCTTTAGGCAATGTCGTGGACCAGCTCGGGTCACCGGTTCAGGGTCGACCCTAGTTATTTCTTGAAAATATGGTATCAGATGGGGTTTATCCGATGTCATTTGGGAATGTCCGATAGTTTGGAGTTAAAATTTTCGGAATTCAAGTAATAAATTTTAGGTAGGTTCTTGATCACCACCTATTCAAAATGACACATGAATTGCCAGGGTGTTCTGGGATGGTCTTGACTTAAATTCTGTGCTTGGATCTCAATTTTTTTCAAGGTAATTAGGCTTTTTTGGGGGTTTCTATTTGTTCTTAAAATTTAGTGGTCATTTTTTAGGGGTGGATGGTTGATGTTCATGGAACAAAAATCCATGTGAAGACCACTCAATTACCTCTGATAACTTCCTATATGCTCACCTGGTTGGTGCACGGTCTTCCAAACCATGTGATTAAGCCATGTGTAGAAGTTGTTTATTTGAGAATTTGGAAGCATGATTATATGGGTTAATTGATTGCTTTGAGATGTTATTTGGGTGAGTTTTAGCGGGTTTTGGAGGGGTATTTCTTGTATTTCAAAATTGATGATTAATCTATTGAAAATTGGACTTCCAAAATGAAAGTCTTTACTGGTTTGGAAATAAAAAGAGTTGATTGGAAAAAAGGATGTTCTTTTGGGAACTATTTTGGGATCTTTTCAATCTTTTGTAAAGTGTAAATTATATGTGGATTTGGAAAATGTATTTGGGGCTTTTGAAATTTAGGTGAAGTGTGAAACTGATGTCTCTAAGAAAAGGGAATTTGGAAATGATTGTTTTGACCTTTGGTATTCCTATAGACTCACACATGTATGGATGAATGTAATTTTATGTGGATTGTTATTGGCACGCATGGATGGGTACCCGAGATAGAATAGGAACGTATGTATGTGATGTTTTATTTAATAGAAATTATGGGTTCTTTTTTTCAAGGTTTTTTTTCTAAAATAATGTTTTGATTAATGCTGTGTTGGGATGATTTTTGTTTAAGAAATTTTAAAAGAGAAATGTGTCTTAAGTAGGGGTTTTAACATTTTGGTGATTCTGAAATTGGATGGTTTTGAAAATTTTCATTTGTAATGGGGGGGGGGGGGTTTAGGGTGGGTTGGTGTTGTTTATTTGGTATTATTTTTGTTGATATTTGATTTTGTTTGGTTTTTTGATTTTTTAGTTTATGGGCTTGATGATTGTTTTCGAGCTGGAATTTCAAGGTTGAAATGATATTTTGAGTTTGAGTTAATAAATTATGGTTAAATGTGGAGGCTTGTTTTACGATGTGATTCATGTTGGTTTTGTGCTTATTTTTTAATTTAAGTTTCCTAGGAATGTCCAAATCTCACAAAGCGGTCGTTCTCAGTTGTTTTTTTTACCCAGACCCTCAGTGGAGTGGTGGGGTCATTTTCTTTTCACTGTTGCTTGTTTTCTCTATGGTGGTCAAGGTTTGGTAGAAGTTATGGTCTAACATGAGGAAATCGAGGGTTTTTTCTTGTCTTTAAGAACTCCAGATGTTGTTGAGGGTCATGTATGGGAAAGGGAAGGGCGATTGATACCTTTTCATTACACATTGGGGTCGCAGACTAGAAAAAATTACAATCTTGTTTTTCAAGGTGCTCGTGAAGGGTTGTCAAACTAGCATAGATGGTGAACCGGAGGCATATGTTCTTCGAATGAGTCTTTTTTCAGGTCATGTTTCTCATTCCTAAAACCATATAATCATTTGTTTCCAAAGTGGTCGATTTGGTCACTCAAATCCATTCATCACAATCTTTAGAAGGCTTGTCAATGGTGTGGCTGTTTGGGTCACATGGGGATGTTTGTAAGTGGTATTACCCTAAAATGAAGCCTTAGTTAGGGGTTTTCAGTTCTTGACTATGGTGCTGTAGATTCTTTAATACAACAGAGCTCTATCTATAGGTCTCAGAGAAATTATTTTCACACATTCAGGAAGTTTCCAGGTTTGAGGGATGTGCTTCCAACCTTTTGTCTTTAATATTGGGGAAGTGACCAGTAATGTTTTCACATCATGTGGTTGTCTATTGGGGGGGGGGGTCTTCTTTTTAAGGTCATGGTGTTCTCATCTATAATATTTAAATGGTTGTTCTTTTTAAGATTAACTTTAACTGGTTGGACTTTCTTTGTATCAATTCCTACTTCAGGGTGATGCTCATCTGGAGATGTGTGTGGGTTATGGATCATAATAATCATGGATTGTCTTGGATTTATCAGGAGTATCTTTTTCTTCGATTCCCCTTGGACTGGGTGTTTCAAGCTATTTTGTATTGATATTTCTCCCTATGTTTGGGGTTGGCCTGTTTGAGTGGGTTCATGATGGGTGACATTGTACAACTTAGTTTCTAATATAGTGGGGAGACCCACTATTGGTCATGCCAATGTCTTCCCTCAAGCTAGTCAAGTGTGACTTAAGAAGTAATGGGACCACACCAACGTCATGGGGTTTGATTGGTTTTCTTCTTTGTTTGCATTTGGTAATGTTAGTATTTGTCTTGAGTCTTAATAGGGTGGGGAGAGAAACATAAGAAAAATTCTTGGAGTGATTAATCTTCAAGATGTTCTTGTCGGGGAAACTCTTTACCTCTTCTCTGTCCGACCCTGATCAATAAAGATGATGGGTCATATAGAAAATTTTCATTAGAGATCTCAGGAGGACTCCGGTGATTTCTATGTTTGGGTTTGAGGTGTTCAAGTTTGTGGTTGTGTTTGGAAATGTGATTCTCAAGTCGTTGTTTCTTTTTTTTGGTAGTCTAGATCTCAAGGTTTTAGGTCTTGGGTGGAAAGTTATTGTTCAATCCTCATGTGGTAGGGGTTTCATTTTGAGAATCGTTGTGTCCATGTTTCAAGCATTGAACAATTGAGTCTTATGGGACTTTCTGGGGGCATAATGTGTCATGGTGGGGAGAATTGTTGTGCCCCGACCTTATACAATGTATTTTAATTTTTTTGGACATTTTTAGGGGGATGATAATAATAATAATAATAATATTATTATTATAATAGGTTTTTAATTAATTATTTATTTTTAATCCATTTTTTCTTTCTAATTTCTTCACCTATTTTTTCTTCTTTTATCTATTTCTTTCTACACTTCTCCCCTCACATCGTGCTAGATCCCTCCCCATGTGCACCTGAATTGCACTGTGTCCCCTCCAAATTGTCCTATCTCCCTCCCACAGCCTCCATCTACCCGATCTCCCCTCTCCACAGTGGCCTCCCCTCCCGGATCCCCCTCAATCCCAAATGGAGAACCACCCAGTCAAGACCATTCGTCATGCGATCCAACCCCCTCCTCCTAGATCCAACTTTGATTTTCCAATCCCACTACGTTTAGTCGCTTTTATCCTTCAAATTGGAATGTAAGTCTCTCCACTCACTCCTCATCTGATTTCTGATTGTGATTTGGTCTCCCCATTGGATTACGAAATTCATCCTAACCTAGTGTTTGGTTCTATCCATGGTTATCGTGTTCTTCATGTTCGAGGATGGTGCGGGAGGCCTCTCAGGTCTTGTTGGTCCATGTTTCGACAACTTCTAATGAAGGCGAGACGGTTCAGTGTGTTTTGGTCCGCCATATTTTTTTAGTGGTAATGTTTTCTCATGATTCTTGGTTTTGAACCTGTTTAATTTGGGCCTTTCTGTGTTTATGACACCCTTGTATATAATTGGTAGGGTTTTCGTTGGTTTGGGGTGGTTTCAATTCAATTTGGTTTACTACCGCCAACTGAGGCATGGTTTTACACCTTTTTTTTGGTTTTGCACCTACCAAATTTGGGTCTTTATGTGTTTTATGTTTCTCAGTAATTGTCTTGAAGTGTGAAATCCATTTTTTATAGCATAGATTAAGCATTCGATTTTAATGTTGTGTTTTTAACATAAATTGTGGGAGCTTCATGTTTAACTCCTATTGTGTTATTTGAGGTCATTTTATAATACATTAAAGTAGTTTAATAAATGATTCAAGGGCTACGTTTTCTGTTTTGATATGATCTTCATGTGCATTTAATTCAAAAAGGGGTTTCAAGTGGTTCTTTGTGTGTAAAATGATGTTTTTCTCCTTGGAATTATTTTATAAAACTTTAATTGGTTTATTATATCATATAGAGGGTGTGAAACAAGTTTTTGGTGTGATTTATATTACTTTACTACTTAATTTAGTATTTCTGGAGCCCTTTGTATTATCAAGACTCTTTTTTATTATTGTAGCATGTTTTTTTCTTCATAGTGTGGATTTTGGTCATCGACAGAAAAGTCCTATATGTATATACATGGGTAAGCATGCATATATGCACATCCTCATTGCACATATTCCCTCATGGTGGGGGAAATATTTACATGTGAAAAAAGGTATATATATATATATATAGGAAAATGTATGTACGTGTAATGTGAAGCGGTCTTGGGCTGCCATTGTCAAAAGATACATGTTTTGAGGTATGGACATTTATGCTACTGGATGGTTTCACACATGTTTTGTGGAATTCTTTTTATGTTTTCTAGTTCCTTCTAATTTTTTGTAGTTCGATGGACTATTTGGTGTGGTTTCGAGCAGCCGGTAAAACGGTGACTCGACTACCTCTGCATAAGTAAGTATATATATATATATATATGAAGGTTCCCCCATTAAATGTATAATCATACATGGAAGTGATCATAAACGTATGGGTCTAGGTGTTCCCATGTGTGTATATAAAAATGCATATGTTGGTGAGTGGAGACTGGTATATGCATATGAGAATACCTGTAAGGATCCACATACACATGTTCATGGGCCTTGCGAATGTGTGAATCGGGGCTACGTTTCCTTTCATGTATGCAAAGATGCATATCCTTAGTGGGTGAGGATCAGCTTTTAGTTAGAAAGTGACAAGAGATAAAGTGGATGGGTTGGTTCCACCTTGTGGTAGGTTCCTTATGACATGATCATTAATTATAATTCCCATTAATGATTAGTGTTCTTTTAAATGTTTTATTTCTTCTTTTATATGAATTTAATATGATCTAAATATATATATATATATATATATATGTAAATGGATGTTGTTCTTAAAAAATGTTTTTTTCTAGAATTTTTGAATGTGAAATGGGTATTTCCAAATACATGGGGCCTTTCAACCCATTTGGTTTTGAAAGGGTAATTACTTCTTTGATTTCCAAAGAGTTCGAGAGTGATTTCAAATGGTGAACATGTTTTCTAATGTAAATTCAATCTTGTGGAATAATAATGCCTAATTGAAACCATGAAATTGATTTGTGAATGTGAAAAACCCCTCTTAATGGATTCCCCATTGTTTTGGAAACATGATACGTATGGGAAATGTTTGATTTGTGATATGTACCTAATTAAGTGGCTTATGTGATGTTATATGAGGTAAAATGGGGAGCGTGCTTAAGGAGGGAGAATAGTGGTGATAGGTTGAATTAGTTTTGGATAAAGAAATTGTTATGTTCATTTATGTTCCTTTGATAAAACCTCACCGCCATTTGAAATAGTGAAGATGAGAAACCCAGGGAATCTAGGTTGGTGGACCAGTTCTAGCATGCTAGTGATTCTGAGTGGTGCGTCTCTACTTCACTTAGTCTGTTTGACGCTTACAACACTAACTAATAATTTATGATGATGTTGGAGACCGCTAAGTTTTGGATGAGTTTTCTTACTAGTGGATCATGCATGGGAACATATATTTTTTATGTTTACACTTACAATGAGACACAATGATCTAGAGACCCACAAAAGAGAGATGAACCTTATGGGTTTTGACCACGGTTCATGCTGATGACTTAATTCTTGTGGACTGATTTGCGTTTCAGTTGTTTCATGTGTTCTCACTCTTTTTTGAAAACCACACTTGAATTCCAACTATTTTCCATTCAGTTGGAAGTGTTAATGGATGCTTGGAATCTACTTTAAAATATATTTTAAGTGAAATGCTTTCTTTAAAGGTGATACATGTTTATTGTACTTGAAAATAATGAAAAAAACATACTATATTATGTCTTATCTTCAAACTAGCATAATTGGATTTCTTTTCAAATGTAAGGTAATATGGTGTTGTTATTCCTTTTATTTCTTTATAAGCTTCTAAGTGCTCCAGACTACATTAATCTTCATTTTTAGGTTTTATTCTTGGACCACTCTTGGAGAGTGAATGGTTCTATGTTTGGTGGTGACCCATGGGGTCACTTGGATGTATGTCTAGCTGGTTATCATTATTTTATATTCTTCTCTTATTGTTTACCTATTTTCTTCGGGTGTATTTCTATTAATATGTATTTTATATTATAGGATAAATTATTCCTAACTATATTTTTTGATTCTCGGCACTGTTTTCCTGCCCAAGAGGATTCAGAAGACCCTTTGGCCATGTCGTGGGCTGGCTTGGGTCATCGGTTCAGGGTCTACCCGGGTTGGTTTTTGACACAAAGAGTTATGAAATTTCCTTTATATAGAGATAATGAAGATCTCAGATCATAATAAACTATACCAATTTTATTATGTCGAGGTTTTAGTCCATTTTAACACTTATCAATTTATTTTAATTACCATTTACAATTTTTTACCCAAAATAGTATTAATCAAATTTTCAATCATTTTGAAATATAAGTTTACTTCAATGAAAAAAATTCCCTTAAAAATGGTCAAGGGATGAATTTTTCAACAATATCATATCCTATTGTATTATTTAATTATATTATGATTTTTAAATTATTTAAAACTATATTATATTGAAATAATATCACTAATTTCATTTTTTGGTCTATTGGAGATTCCTTAGACCGGCACATCTAGATCTGGTCATAAATATGCATGATTTTTAGTCCATAAAATGAATTACAAAAAATCCCACCATCAAAATTTTAGTGAATTTGAGATATATGTTAATTTACAACTAAAAACAATTCAAAAATCATATTTCTTCCGTTAGGATTATTCATACACATAATTTCATTATTCATATCACATACAATGACATTCCTTACAAAAAGGATAAACATAAAAAAGTGATTTATTAATCCCTATAAGGGATAAACGATGAAAATATACCATAAATGAAAATCATTTCTAAAACAAGAGGCATGATATAATAATATGAACATAATGAAAAGCGCTATAACATTATCATGTATATAGATGGAATTACATGATCATATGTACATTAGAAATAACATGTAAATATGGATAAAACATAAAAATGAGTCAATCATAAACATAACACCATAGCTCATCACTATGGTTTCATAAGATATATTACCAATGATATTAATGAGGGTATAATAAAAAATTACCATGAATATACCACCATAGGCTTCATATAAAATGATATTAAAAATTTTTATATTAATAATAATTACATTACAAAAACAAATGCCTGATGACCATAGTAGTTTACTAACCTGGGAAACATGGACATTGTAATCTTGTGAATGATCATCAATGTTTCCAATAATGATCTTCTACCATAGTACCCCTCATAGAAGTACACTAGGTAATTTTTTTCATAGTGTGAGAAAGGGAAACATAAGAAAGAGTGATCTCATATTCATCATATATATATAAAAATAATATATGTAATTATAACATGGATATAATGGTAATAGAACGTGAACATATCACATTAAAATCATACCCAACATTTCAAATATTACAATATTGAATCATGTAATAAATATTGGTTTTTCATAAGAGGTGAATTGTAAGGAAGAAAAAGAGAATAATCCATGAGAAAATAACAATGGAATAATACATGGAACTATGGACAACATATAAACATAAAAAATTCAATCCCTATATGTCAAGGATCTATTTCAAAACCTATTAAAGAACTTCTAGGGTTGTCCAAAAAAAGGTAGGGACATACCACAATCCCCAGTAGAATCCCTTTCCTTATAGTTGAATGGGTTCAGGCCCAAAACCATCATAATAGGGAAAATATCTAACTATATCAGGTTCACTCCCCATTCCATCCATTTCTACATCAAGAGAAAAAATAATTTCCAAATTCAATGAGGGAGATTTAGGTCCCAACCCCCACTTAATGAAAACCATATTTACATGTTTGATAATATCATAAAAATTTATCATATCATGACCCTTTAAATGAAATGGGTATCATAAAAGTTTCATCATATAGTAACCTATAGAAAAGAGATAGGTTTCATAATTATTTAATCATAGAATTTCCCAGGAAAAGAAGTGTGTTTCATAAGAATTTTATCACAGTATAATCCATGGAGGAGAAATGGGTTTCCTATAAAACATGTAATAATAATCATAAACCATTTAAATAAATAATAATAATACTTTACAAGGATTATATCCCTAATAAAACATAAATTATATCAAAGGATTCCATCTTAGATGGAGAATGGTTTTGAAAGATAACATAGAGCATTTTGTTGGAAAAAATACATTTCATTGAAAATAAATTCTCAAAATAGAAAAAAATTTAAATATAATTTTATCTGAAAAAAAAAATTTAAAAATTGTATGTAAATCATAAAATCATTGACCAGTCATGATAATATAAAATATTTTCATGTCATGCGTGATAAAAATAGAGATTTAGTTCACATTTTTTTGTAAAAACCTAATATTAATTATCTTGGAAAACAACATGATTATTCCTTTTATTTTTTTAATAATTCATTTAGGGTAAAAAATATTATAAAATTAATAATATATAAATAAAAAATTATGATTTTTTTTACAACCCATGGGTTATAATGAAAAATATATTTCCAACATAAGATAAATATAAAGTTGTATATTATTAAAACAATTCTCAATTATATTACTTAAAAAATGGATGAAAATGGTACCATTACATGAATATATTATCAATAAATATAGGTGAATAAAATTCATGATAATTACTAAGAGGTGTATCATGATATTTGATCACTTGAAGCATAATCGTAATCAAACCTAATACGTTATGTGATTGTAACATAAAACTCTTACCAAATTAGTAACCCTGAATCATAAACCCCGTAAAATAAGAACATAAATTTATACTTAAAATATCTTTAGAGTATATAAATTCAAGATATTACTTTTCAATGAGCCTATATATACACCTTTTTAATATATATAGGTTTATAACAAAATACACATCTAAAATAAGGAAATTTGGGATAGAAATCTTTTAATGCTTGAGTAACTTTTGAATCACAATACTGGTGAAATAATAAATTCAATGGAATGAATAATTTTTACGGAATGATTTATATTCATGATATATAGTTTCACATCCATGTATATAAATCACAAAATATAATTGATTGGTGAATATGGAATAAATCTCTTAAATATAAAAATAATAGTAGAACTCTCAGCATATGTCCGGAATGATTCATACTCATTCAAAAATAGTGTAAAATAAATATAAGTTCATTATACATATATTAATTGATAAGTATTATATATATATATATATCATAACCCATATTTTTTTCTTATGACCTTTTATTTCTTTTTTATTTACAATTATATGTAAACGTTATGTTTCACGTAATAGCTTCTTTATTTATAATATATATTTTGACATATTATTTTTTTATGCTCACATTGATCATGGTTAAATAATAAATAGACTTTAAAACATCATATAAATATCATATATATTAATTAAATTTTAATTTAATATAATCCATAATATTTGTTTATATGAATTTAAATATACCATCCAGGGAGATGGTAGGTCGTACATAAAAATGAACATTGTTTAAATTTTATTCTCATATTGAAAGAAATAACAGTAATCGATATATATATATATATCATAAAATATAATTTTAATTTCATATTATCAGATATTTTTATTAAAATATCCTTACTGTATTCTATGTAAATAGTGAATGAATCGCATCGCTTCACGTGGTTGTAGTTCGACATACACATGAGCGACGTTATAATATTCCCAAAAAATGGAAACCATGAAGGTATTTGTTATATAATTTTTATGTAAGTATAATAATATCTTAAATATCATATGTGTGAAAAAAATAGTATTTATATCATTATGTTCAACCATGGAAGGTGGTAATGGAAAAAATGAATGACATCGGGTCGCAAGGCATTAAGTCACAATACACATGAATGATGATTTCATAACCCATTTTATGTAAGTGTGTGTTTTTATTTTATAAAACTATTTAAAAAAAAAATATTTGAAATTTACTTATAATATTATATAATTATGCTATAAAGATAATTTATGGGAGTAGATGAAGATACAAAATGAAGATGTTCATTGAAGGAAATTACCTCTTTGTTGGCTATATTTCATGGGATTGAACTAAATCCTAAATTGGTTGGATTCATGTACAAACAATGTAAATTAATATGTTTTTATTGATGTTGATAAGTGATTTGGGAAAAGAATTATTGATCTAAATAGATTTTGATCTGTCAATAATTGGGGAGGGCTAATGGCCTTTATAGTAGACGGGGAGTTACATTCTTATAAATACATAAAATTATTCTCTATTGGAATGTCAATATTAACCAATGTGGAAAAAAACGATAATACTATTTTTGATGGATTATATAGTTTACAAAAACCATGACCACACATTTTAACTATCACGTCATAACCTATGTTAACACATGAGTGTCCTGAGTCAGTCTGTTAAAAGAGATCAAGTGTACCTCCATGTACACCAAAGGCTTTCGACTAGTATATAGATCCAATATACAATATGTGGAGGAAACCCAGTCTTTATAAAAGATGAATATATTTAGAAATAAATAATAATAAGTTATTGATACAACCAATAACTAGACAAAATTAGTATCCCAAAATGACCTAAACATGAATACAATATCCAAAAATAAACCGTAGATATGTCATAACAAATACATTACAAGTGTCAAATGAAAACACAAGATAATGACACACTAAAGCGCACTTATTGTTACAAAAACCATGTCTAGTTCCCTCATCTGTGATCCATCCCGACCCCTCCATCTAACAGTGGTCTCTTGACTACATCCTATTTGGAAAACATGAAGTCGATTTGGGTTTCTATCAAGAATCCCATGTAGGGTGTGACTAAAAGTTAGTAGGCCCCCACCAATGGTGTCTAAAATAGTGTCCAGTCAATACGAACATATATTGATTAATAAAAAATGAAGTAAAATGAATAACATAAATAGTTATCCCATTTCATTATTTTTTAATTGACAAAAAATACCAGGTTCACAAGGATACCCAACCCATCAATATTTACTTTGGTCCATGCGGGAGTCTAAACTATCCCCAAGGGATATCTCATATCGTAATAAAAATATTACCATTTATCATTTCATTTAGATTCATATCATGGATTATTTAATTCATATTCTAATTCTATTCTCATGGGTAAATAACATTGTATCTAACACCCTGTGGGTATTTGGATCCATTGTCCATATCCCACACCTTGATGTCTGAAATGTCTTGAAGGCCTTAATTTTTTTTGATTTTTGATAACCCCTCCTTCAAGGGATGAGGGGGAACCCTTAAAAGGTCTACATGCTTGATGTCAAATGATCATTTGGACGCTCATTCCATACCCCACTCTTTCCATTACAAATGTATATTTGAATATTTATTCTACATCCCACGCCTCAATGTCACATGGGTTTTTGGAGCATCATTCCTTGACTCAGACATTCTATCACACATGTGTATTTGGAACATTAGTTCCCATTCCAAAATCGTAAATTAATATGGCTATTTTTAGCCACAGTCATTATCCCACACCTCAATGAACCATATATCAAAAATATCACAATCACCATAATATCACATAATTAGAAATTTCATATATACCAATGTTATACATCATTAATTATCTTATCAAACATTTTCATTAATGTTTATGTTTTCAATTTATCAAAATAATTAGAATTATTAATTTTAATGATAAGGAATAATATGAACAATTCACTATTAAACCAATTTTTAAAATTTGACCATATGATTCAGTAACTTTTCATGGTTAATACAAATATCTTCTTCTTCCCATTAATAATCCAATTATAAAATCAATTACTCAGTATATTCCACAATCTCGTGAATTGAGAAATTAAATAACTCTATTATCCCATCAATTTCATAATCTTGAGTCATATAATTTCAATTTTCCCAATTCATCTCAATTCATTATCAGAAAGAAATTAAATTTAATCAATTCAATTTTTGATTCGATTTACCAATCATGGAAATTTAAATTTCACGATTTCATATAAATCATTAAATCAAGACTATGAGATTTTCAATTTGGACCACCCTCTTAAAGATCATTTATGGACACACTCCAATGAACAATTCCAATTGGAGAAGAATGTTCAAGAACACAAAAAATAACGAGATATAGAATAAAAACATTAATCAAGATAAAAAATACTGATATTTCAGAACTTATATCAAATACATATCCAACATATTATAATTATCAATCCAACAGATGATAAAAATATTAGATAGAGGGAGGTCACCAATTGGGAAGATATCACATATCAGAAATAGGTAAATATATATCAACAAATCATTGATTCAGTAAGAAAGGGGTTTGGAAAGAATTACAATGTGTCCATGAGAGTTTAAAATTTGTATGAATGTTTTCATGAATGAGTGGTGGTTATTATGGATTAATACTAAAGTATTCTGAATTTTCCTTTAAATTTTTAGTTGTTTAAAATCCCACAAAACAGTTTCCTTTATTTGGTAGATGTTTTCAAAGATCGCGCTCCTCACCCTTGGGAAACATGGTTTGAAACCCCATGGTCCAATTTTGAAATCCCACTCTATTTATGATGGCATAGTTTTTTGGGGAAGGGTTCACGATTTTGGAAAAACCTATGCCGCCCATGCATTTACCAATTCCTCGGTAATAAAAATTCAATTTGACCAAAAATCTCCCCAAAGATAAACATAAATAATATTTACCCAAAAATGAAAATGTGGACCTATAAAAAAGATTGATGTATGTCTATAAATTTTCAATATCATACCATCTCCCTACCATATAGTAGCTTGAACTCGATTTTTAATCCCAAGAATTACTATGATTCCATGGTAAAAAGATCAGGAAACTAAACCTTCATATTTTCATCACTCTCCCATGTTTCTTCCTAAACATGCCAATGTTTCCAAAAAAAAGTGAACTATCAACACTTTATATCCCCACAATAATTACCCAATGTGATCAAACACAGATACTAGATGCTCCCCAAAGAATAAATTGGTATCAAAATCAAAATAATCTAAATCGATCACATGAGTAGGGTTGGGATGATACATCTGAAGTTTTGAAAAATAAAAAATTCCATGAAAAGATCTCTAATTATATGTAAGATTCAATTGTTATTCCGCAGGTCCAATTCCCTCTATACCCACAAATGATCCAAAAAATCTATTCACCAGTTATCCCTTCCTTTTAATCCTACAGTGACTCAATCTAGGAGATGCACGAATTAACTCACAATCACATATTTTAAACTCTATAGTTCATATATTTCTATTATAATATGACTTCCTCCAACATTATTCCATAACCATATGATTCCATGTATGTAAAACCTGATTTGATGTCTGCTGCATGAGACTTGTTCCTGAAAACACTAACTCACCTACCATCATCCTTCATAGTGGGGATCTGCATGGCCTAAAATAAATTTCATCATATGGTTTCATCAGTATTGCTTCATGATAACTATCATTATCGGTGAACTCCAATAACAATAGGTGTTTCTCCCAATACACACCAATTTCCATTACCCAATCCTAAATATTAGACTCAAGAACCAGTATAATATTATTTGAATTTCCATTTATCTATGGGTGGAAATTCATACTCTATAAATTCTATGTACCAAGAACATTTTTTCATGACCTATTAGAAGTGAGAGGTAAAAAACATGTCCCATTTTGAAATTATTATTTATGGAACTAATTAATGTTATAATATCAATCATACATACATGTCTCCCAACTGATCTACTAAGAAATTATCTTTTATAAGAAATAAATATTCTACCTTTGTAAAAATATCCACAATCACCCAAATAGATTTTTTTTCTGAGGTACCCTAAGAATACCCAACACAAAATCCATTATAACATAATCCAAATTCCATTCCATTATGGGAAACAATATTAGTATACCACCAGGTTGTTGATTTTCACCCTTCACATTTTGAAAGGTGTAGAATCAAGTAACGATCCCATATTACCTAATTTTCATTTATAGATTCAAATACTTTTGACGTTGGTCACAGTATATTTTTGCAATACTCAGATGTTTCTCCCACTTTTAGGAAATAAATTCACTCATTGGATCCTCCCAATTACTCATAGGCCCATCAACCTGATTCCAAACATATATGATATTATCCTCATATATTTTGTAATATAAAGTTGACTCCCCCACATTAACAGCTTTCCATTAAGTCCAAACATTCAAGATCCCCAATATTGCCTTTTCTAGTTCCATAGTAAAAGTATAGGCTCCAATAAAACTCATATGTTATTCATCTTCTCTGGCTGTCGTGAATGACAACATGAATATGAACCAGTAATATCATCATCTTCCACTCATAACTAGAATCAAGAACTACATGAATCTATGTTTTCCTTATCAAAGAATCCGCGAAACTATTTCCCAACCTTATAGTAAATGCTCAAATAATACCACTATATATACCCTACCAACCTCCACTCCCATGGATTAAATTTTTTGGGAAAAGATAATATGTAAGATCTTATGATTAGTATACACGATAAATTTTTTCCAAAGATATAATTTCATCAAAAATTCAAATCATTAACCTCTACTGCTAACTCAAGGTCATGTGTAGTGTAGTTCTATTCAACTAGGCCCAAATATCATAACATATATGCCACAAATTGATCTCCATACATCAATACTGCTCCGAGCCTGATCGATAAATCCTATCAAAAGACTGTGTACTACTCACCTAGTGTGGGTAGCATCATGATTGATATCATTATCATGCACTTCATCAACTATTTGAGGGATGTCTCACATTCTCTATACCATTATAGCATTATCCTCATCTCGTTAAATCTTGAAAGAGGTGTTTCCAATTAAGAAAAATCTTGGATTATCCTTCGATAATAACTAACAAACCCCCAAAAAATATATATAATGATATCATTCTTGGAATAATCCCTAGAAAAAAATCCTTCACATTCACTAGGTCCGATGACATATTTTCCTATGAGAGGATTTGACACATAAATTGTGCCCAATAAAACCATAATGGAAACATAGAAAGCAGGAATTATAGTTAATTCTCTTACCTCTTACTCAAGACTATGTCAAGATGTTGGGATTGAACATCATTAGTTGTGGAGTTCACCAATATGTCACCCACAAACTCAACCACAAACTGATCCATGTAGAGTTTGAAGATTTAGTTCATTTAGGCCATAAACCCTTATAGATAATTCATTTTCAAAAATGAATTCATGATGAACTTATATAGACCATAGATTTTTAAAAATGCTGTCTTTCGTATCTGAGAAGTTGGAACAATCATGTGATTGTACTCTGATCTCATGTCAATATTAGGGAAAACACAATATCTCTTAAACTATTAAATGAGGTCATCAATACGTGGGAGGGGGTACTGGTTCATCACTATCATCTGTTTAAACTTCCAGTAATAGATACACAAGTGAATGGTCTTGTCATATTTCTTCCTAAATAATACTAGAGATACCCAATGAGTCATACTTAGATAGATAAACACATTATCCATAAAATCTTTCAATTTATTCTTGATATCTTGAATATATTGGTGCATTTATTTAAGGTGGAACGGAATATGGATCATCCCTCAGCATGAGCTCAATTTTAAATTCGATATCTCTCGTAGCTATCAATCCTGAGAAGTCCTCAAGCACCATATCCCGGAAATGGATTACTATGGGTGGAAGGACATCCCTTTTCACACCACTATCATCTCAAAATACATGTGCAATGTGGGTAGTGATATCAACTAGTTTCTGATGATTTTACATTACATGGACCGCATGGATATTCCACTATCCATGATAATTTTAATTATTACCCTTAGTGAATGTAAAAGTAATTGTCAAGACCTAACAGTAAATGTTGTCTTGGTATGCCACTAACTAGTCCACACCAATAATTAGGTCAAATACAAACTTGAAAAGTATGTTTATATCTCATTAAAACTGATACTCCCCATCCTTAAGAGAATACCGCTTTCATAAACAGATGTCCCTCCATCATACTCCAAATGGTGTATTGATCTTCATAAACCTTCTCATAGACTACCCAATAAATTTTAACCAATTAAAATTTTGTGAAGATATAAATGAATTAAAGGCACCATTATCACGTAAGGAACTATAGAGTGATGAAGATACACAAATAGTACCTAGAAATATTGATGATATGACCTCAATATCCACAAGTGTTGGATGAAATGCATGTAGATTTCCTAACCCACTTCCATGTGTTTCACTCTATGTTACATGAGCTATACCACTCAAATGATACATGAACCCTTTCCCAAGAATCACATCATCCACTACCTCAACCTCCACGGGTAGTGGAACTCCAACTACCAGACTGATACGGTGTGGGAGATCGCCTTCCCACACTCTGGATATGAAAATCTACTCCATCACTACCCATATATCATGGGTTTCTACAGAACTAGTATAGATGTCCCATCCCACCACAATCTCAACACTCTACCAGTGGTTAGGGATAATGCCTGCTAAAGTGACACAACCTACCGTATTGGTGGAGGATCACTTGGTAATGATCTTGAGTAACTGATACTTAAACCTTTCGACTCATCTTTCCAATACCATGGTTACCATTATCACAGTGACACATCCCTATCTCAGAAGACATACCTCCTAATTATCCACTAGAAACCAAATGTCGTCCAATAGAATCATCCTTCAGGTTTTCCTTAGATATGAGATTCTGGTCAACTACAAGAGAAAAAAAGATCTCACTGATTGATGTTAACCTGGGGATTAATCTACAATTTAAGCCCTTCTTTGAAATTCCTTAACATAGTTGTTTCATTGCTTACTAGCACGGGAGAAAAGCGCTGCAACTCAGTAAAGGGGCAACCATAGTCCATCATGAACATAAACACCTAGGTCAACCATATGTACTCATCTTCCCTATCTTATCTCAATGAATCTGATAAAAAGTTCTCTAAGAACATATCAAAAAATTACATCAATACCACACCCAAAACCATTCCAATCAAAGCCTGAATATCCCACCATTGATTTATTGTTCCTCATAAAATATATGCATCCAACACAATCCTTTTCTTAGTAGGAGTCACAAAATAGTTTATCTATATATTCTCAAACTAGAAATTAACTACCTAGGGTCCACCCTCTCTAGTGAATGTCATAGGGTTTCAAAACTGAAACACCTACATCAACTCAGACATAATATCTATAACTCTGCTTGGGTACCTTTCCATAATCTTCATAAATTGAGCAATGTTCTTATCAAATAGTTCAATGACTTCCACACCTAACACAATTGGTTCCTCAATTTCCCAGGGAGAATCATCTCAAACATAACCTCTTGTCATCCTCTTAACAAATATCATTGTAGAGTCATACCTCTATAGTGAAAAAACAAATCATATGACATTTAAAAACATTTACGCAATTATAGTTATCTACATAAAACCATGAAATGGCATCCCTCAATCACCTCCACATGGTTATAACTAAGTCACTATCACTACCCAAAACCATGATACATATATTTTGTGGTTAAAAAGTTTTAAATATACTTTCACAACTCAATATTCACATTAGACACCCATTTTCCACATTTTTCATCATTCTACAATTTTCAATTCCATATTTGGCACCATATTTAGTTAATTACTCATTCATCGAAAATAATTTCAATTTCAAAAACATCATTAAAACCAACTATTCTATGGGTTCTTAACAATGATGCAAGTAACAATAATTCATGAGTTCCTATACTAAGTTAGGAATAATAAACTCTCATACCATACTAGGTCATGAGTCAAATATAAAGATATATAATAAAGTAATAAAATCAAACAACAAGTTCATCACCCACGATGAAATAATATCCTAATGTGACATCAATCATCAACAATAACAACCCCATCATGGGTAATTGGGTTTCCCTACATAAATGGGTTAGCTACTCCCACACAAGAGATCATCTACAGGGAACAAATATTTCTAATCATCTCTATTCCTTTCTTAATTAATAAGAAAGAAGAAAATAAAAAAATCCCCTCTAAAACAACTTTATAAAATGCCCACTAGTGTTCCCCACACTAGTTCTCTGAGCTGGACAGTTACATCACATTAGGAATTCCTCCATGTATACATTTGGTTTATGACTAATAGTGAGGTATAGAAAATACAACATTGGGAGATAATACAAAATATTTTAAAGGATCAGAGTAGAATAGATAAATTAGAATAACCAAATGACTTAAAAAATAACCATACCAAAATTGTATCACATGATTAGAAAAATATAAATCCCAAATCCAATAATAATTAGTAGATATGTAATTCCAAATTATTGTCATGTATTAATCAAAAAACCACAAGAAATACAAACTGAAACACCCAAGAGAGTCTCGACACAATTTCTGGTTCTCTCATCCGTGTTTCATCCTAACCCAGTAATCGATTTAAGGGATCCTACCCTTATCATTTCATGAAAACATAAATTCTAGTGTGGTACTGATCAAGAATCCCAGGAATGGTGTGATTTCAACCCAATATGCCATCATTATCATCATCTAAAACAATATCTAGTCAAAAAAATATTTTGCATATTTTTAAAAATTAAGGATCATTTAATAAAGTAAACATTTATCACATTTCATTATTAACTAATTAACAATTAAATTTCACAAGTTCATGTAGACTCCCAACCCATAAATACATACTTATTCCTATGGTTGGAACTGAACTATCCATTATGGATATCACATATCACAATACCATTTTTATCATTTATCATTCCATTTGGATTTATGTCCTATCCAATTGCAACCATTGTTCAATACCATTATCACGGGCGTAAAAAAACATGTCTAACACCTCATGGGTATTGGGAACCCTTATCCCTATAACATACCTCAGTTAAAAATGAGTATTTGAAGCCTTAGTCACAATCCCACACTTTAAACCACATATGGGTATTTGGCCGCTAAGTCCGTATCCCACACCACATTTTCACATGGGTATTTGTAGCCTCAGTTAATGTCGAACACTTACTATCACATATGGGTATTTAGTTCCTGAGCCCCTATCCAACCCTAACTATCACATATGAGTATTTTGAGCCTTATTCTATGTCTCACAACTTAACATCATTTATATCAAAAATATTAAAATATCACAAAAATCACAATTACATATACATAAAGGTTATACATCATTGACATTATTATCAAACATTCGCATTAATGTGTACCTTTTAAATTTATAACAACAATCATAATTCATTACTCCATTCATATGAAATAATATGAAAATTCACTATTAACCCAATTATCCACATCTAACCATATGATTCATTATCCTTTAATGGTTAAGAAAGAAATATCATTATTCAAATTAACCAATAAATTAAACATTCAATTAAATAATGAATTATTCAATCCAATCAATTGAAAAAGACCATAAAACCATTATCCCGTCAATTTCATAATCATGAATCAACCAAGTTCAATTTCACTAATTCTAATCAATTTATTATCACATGGAAATTTAATTTAATCAGTTCAATTTTAGGTGAAATATCCCAATCAGGGAAATTTAAATTTCAAAATTACATACACATAATTAAATCAATACTATTGGATTATCAATTGATACCACTAACCTCATGATTTTTAGTGAATTATAACCAACAGAAAACCCTATATGAAGTGGAATGTTAAAGAACGCGATAAAGAACAATATTGAATACCAAATACTAGAATATATATAAAATGGTGAAAGATATATCTTATCTGATATTTAATAAATCTCAAATAGAGGAAAATAATTCGTAAAATGGATGAGAAAAAGATGTGACAGAAGGAATATACCAATCAAGAGGAGATCACATATCAGAAAAAGGGGAAGACCCATCAAAGGATCATAGATTCTGGAAATATGGGGTTCAAAAAGCCTTGGAATCTATTCAATATACAGTAAAATTCATATTAATTATTATATTCTAGGTTATGATTGATTAGTGATTAATTATAGGTTTTTTAAATTTTATTTTAATATTTTAGTAGTTCTAAATGCCTTGTACATTGTTTCTTGTATGGGGAGAACCATTTGAGAGACCATGTTCCAACCATGTGCTCCCATTATAATTTTTATTCCAAAACATTAAATGGTTGGGCACATAGTTAGGATATATCATGTGCTAACCATTCACTTCAAAAAACCTCTCAAAAAATCTCAAATTTTACCCAAAATCACTGCAATGTAAAAAAAGATATACTAAAAACAAAGAAAAACATACCTATAAATGATCTTTTGACTGTTCTAGAAGAGTTTGAGATCCTACAAGAATGTATGTTTTAAACATTTCATTCCTTACGTTTTATGTCATCCATTTTTTATTTTTTAGGTTTTTCACTATAGTAAACAGATTTCTAACATTGGTAATTTATGAATCATTAATTTATCTTTATTAAAATTTAAAAATCAATTGCTATAAGGTAGTATTAGTTATAAATATAATCATTTAAAGAATGTAATTTGTTATAAAATAACAATAATTTCAATTTTGAAATTATTAATTTTATTTGAATTTAAAACAATATCAAGATAGTAATTGAATTACAACATATTTATCCCACACCTATGTAACATGATATATCTATCTGAAAAATTAATCTAATGTAATGATCCAATCAATTTACTTCACTTTAATTTTTTTTAGCATAATTTTTTATAGTTAATTATTAAATTAATAATTACTCTATTGGAATTTCTTAAGAAATAAAGTAATTAATTATTGGCTAAAAATATTAAATAAAATATGGTGATATAAAAAAATAATTTATGTTTCAAAATAATATTTATAACCAAAGATATATTATTTTTCCATATCCATGATCTTTATTGAAAGTAAAATAAATAAAAAAGATCTTTTATCTTTGATTACATAACTTATTATATTGCGTATATTCAATGGAGGGAGTAAATGAATTTATATTCTCTATAGAAATTTTAAAAAAAATTATATTATACTCATTAAATATAATTTAGATAATATTTTTGGTCATTTTCACTCTCTATCATTTATGTTTAACACACTTATAAATCTATTTTTTACCAAAACTGTGGAAATAAAATTTTACTAAATTCATTCATTATTTTGGTCAAAAATTATGTTCTCATTATTGGAAATTATAAAATATTTTTATTCCAAATATATAATCCGTTATTCTAAATTCCACTCAAATAAAACAAAAAATAAACATAAAATTATTCCCATAGACATGTCGAGAAATTATGGTTTTATAGCAAAAATGACCAAAAGTTTACAATGTTCTTATTTCAAATATTAATGTAAAATTCAATAAAAATTCCAAGATTGGATTAGTATTTGTATAGTTTTACTAATTATATTTTCAAAACTATTTAAAATATGGTGTTACTTTATAAATAAATATAATGAAAAGGAAATGTTCAATTAAAATTATGTATTTTTCAAATTTTGTAAAACATAATCTTTTTCAGGAAAATATCAAACATTAATCCTATGGTAATTTTGATATTATGAATATAAAAATTATATTTATTTTATATAATTAATTTTCTATAATTATAAAATTTTTGTTTCTAAATTAATGAACCATAAATAGGAAATAAAGCCTCTTTTTAGAAAAAAAATGTAATTTTGAAGCAAAAAACTGAATTTATTATTATCTCTTATCTAGAAAAATCATAATATGAATGTTAAATATTTTATTAAATGTATAATTTATAAATTTAATTAAAATATTTAATAAATTTTAATTTAGATTATTCATTGTTATAAAACATATTTGTGCTCATAAAATTTAGTTTTTCAAAAAATAATTTTCATTTATTTTCAAAATTAATTTATTTCTAATTTTTTATTCACCAAATAATTATATAATCATTCTTGAACCACGTTTTTTATAATTTAGTTATTCATATTTACAGCTTACATTCTAATTCCTTTTTGAAAACTATAACATTAAATCATAGTATTTTAATGTTTTGTCATGTTTGGTAAAATCTCAACGGTGTGTGTAACATAGGAAATAATCGGTGTTTCATATAATGTAAAATATCACAATGAAATATTTGAAAATTATATATTTAAAAAATTATTAGTTTGGTACATTCTACCCCCTTAAAATATATTTCTCCATATAAATTCAACTTAGTCACAATAGGATTAACATTTAAAAATTACATCCAAGAAACCCATATCATAAAATGAATAATAAAACATCCTTAAAAAATTATAGTTCAAAACATATAGGTTACCTAAAGTAACTCATAACTATGTTTCCACATATGAGAACATATGTGGGATGTGATTTTTTGGACATGGTAGAAAAGATTAAATAATTATATATAATGATAACTAAAATTAATCACAAGAACTTTAGTGATCCATAAAAACATGACAAATGAAAAACCATAATTAAAATAGTCATGAATATGAAATTTATATCACCAAAAATATTAGTCACTTGAAAAAGTTGTATTGCGACATCATTTTTATAAATATTAATAATTTTGAAAAGAATATATACATACATGATCTCATTCCATTTCAAATGAAAAATCTCACCCCGATGTTATTCCTTGATCAATTTACACATCATATAGTACTCCAAGGGATGATGGTGATTTTTTTCGTGGAGAACTAAAGGATCATAAAATCCATAAATATGATGAAAATTCATTCTGTCTCTCTTTAGTTTTCAAAACAAAAAATCATAGGTTATCAAATATGGATAAATATTCCTATGGTAAAGTAACACATTAATCACTCAAACATTATAAAAATGTCATCATGAACAATTTCAAAAATGGATCACCTTATAAACGTTAAAAAAGATTACAATCAAAAACCATAGAAAAAATGTTAATTAAATAAATATAATATGTATCCTCTAAATATCACAAAGTGGATTTTTATTGTCACATTCCAATCATCTGAATAACTGCATCATGTATTCTTTAGAAACATGGTAATAACCTGAAGTACAATAAAACTATATTGAGAACATTCATTTTTATTCATTAATTACCTAAACCATATATTATTGTATATATTCCATAAATCCAAAAATATTGTAAAATTATTCCATTATATTATAAACCACATTGTAATTAATCTATTAATGCAATCGATAGTATCTTATTTACTTATTCATATCGAATATATTCCTATCCCAAAATCATTATATCAATATCTAGAACATATCAAGGGTTATCTTCCATTAGTAATTTTGACACCCCGACTCTAAAATACCCAGAGCTGTTGCCATACATAAGATCGATTTGGTTCAGGTTCTGGAAAACCAGCTACTTTTGAAATGCTTGTTCTGTTAAAAGATAAAACCTGAAAACTTTATTTCAAAATAGTAGGGTGAGGATACGATTGCCCAATAAGGGGTTTTTTAATAATTTAATAACCAATTATATCTTTGAAAACATTATTTAAAACAATCCATAGAACATTTTTCAAAATGGAATGATGTAACACATGTAACATATCATAAAAGTGACCAATTAAAAACATGCTAACATAATTAAATGGATAAATGATTCAATTATAGTCATTCTTATTTGGAGTAATAAATAAAAGGCATTCTAAACATGTATGACATGTGAATATGTGAGCACAAATTAAATAGCTAAGAGTAATAAATAATCAGAGTTTCATGTAAAGGTACTAACTTCAATTTCAGATACTAAATACTAAATCACTGAGTACTAAACACAGGTCATGCCATAAGATTTTACATTTTTGATATTCTTTAGTACTAGATCTTAAACATAGATATTCTACTAGTCGAATATCCATTTGGTTAATTAATTATCATACACATAATCAGAGAATGTATAATGTCGGACATTAATTTCTATGTCAAGGACTCGTGCTAAGACATAGGGGATAACTATAACCAGACCCCAACCCGGAGAGCCTTTGTAACCAGACTCCATCCTAGAGAGCCTCAGTATCTAGACTCCAACCCGGAGGGTCTGCTGTAACCGGACCCCAACCCAGAGGGCTTACTATTACCGGTCCCTAACCCAGAACATTCTAGTCCATTACACTCCTCATATGCCCATAGGTTGTATATTCAAAATGTCTTATTCCTCTTGAATGATTACTTTCACATTTCATATTATTCAGGATGTCCCATACCACCGTGAATAATTAAATTCCTAATTCCATATTAGTCAAAAGGTTTATAATTTCATTCATTAACATTTATATATATATGGTGATTATGTCACAAGACATTGAACTGCATAACTATGTCATGACTGATAAAGGAATACAAATTTGGTCACATTTAACGATAAATTCTAAATCCATATTAATAAATTAATTAATGGAATATCTTCTGGGTGCATAATAAATCAAGAGGTAAGCTTTGCATTCCACGTGGGGTACTAAACTCAAATTTTCTCAAACATTCATTATAAATAATCTTTTTTTAACAAATTAAAAAGTTAAAAAATGAAATTATGGAACTCAACCATAAGCATTATCATTTAATATAAAGTGGATAGTAACTCATACATGGGAATATAAAGTTGCAAGCCTCCAATATTTATACTCATGAACTAAGCACGTCAATAGAAAAGCATTTGGAATAACTATCTGAATGGCCCGAAGGCCTTATTTTTTTTTATTTTATTATAGATAATCCCCCTTTAAATGGTTGAAGGGGAACCCGTACATGACCTGTAGGCCCAAGGCACAAGCCTCGACATGACCCGAAGGCCCATAGGCATATCTTGCCCATAACATGACCCGTAGGACCAGCCCACTAGAACTGCCCCTCCCCATCTTCTGCATCATTTATCGCCTTTAGCTCCCCACCTACATTGCTGATCAGCTAGCATTTCCCCTTACAAAGCTGTATGGTGCCTGGTCCCGATGGCGGTTTCCATACCCTCTCATTCTTCCAATCCAGTTATCTCTACATCTGGTGACTACTACTGGTGCTATAATCCTCTTTAGGGGCCTGCTCTGTGTGATCTAGGCTACTTCATGGTCTTCAATGGCCCGAAGGACCTGTGGCTCAAAGGCCATTGATGGCCTGAAGGCCCTTGAGACCCATAGGGCAAAACGGATGGCCAGAAATCCCAAATCGGGTGAATAGTTCTAGCTTCTACAGTATTGAATAGTACCTGCTACAGTTACTGCTACAGTACTGCTATAGTAACCTAGAAATCCGCCTCCCGCGTTTTTGAACCTGGGTCTCTTGGATGCCAAAGTTGGCATATATACACATGTACCCTCATACCCGATTATACATTGAGAGTATCTGTAAAGATCTCATATATAATTTATTTGATACTTCCATGTTTTTCAAAAGCATGGTTTAATCACTGATGTGCAATGTTGAAATGCTTAAAACTACATTTATATAATATAAAAATATATTTAAGAACATAAATGACCAGGTATAAAAGTATTCTTACAAAAAATGACTCCAAGCATTTAATAGTTCTTCATGACCATTGATAGTCAATGTTTTCAGTAAAACATAATTCCAGACATAAGGGTTTTTTGAAAAACCGTAGGGCTATGAATATGATTATATATATATATATATATTGTATGTGGATGTGGCTCGTGAATAAATCTTCAAGGGGTATTTATGCATCAGGCACACTAATATTCTATAAACTTGAAAATCCCGAACCTCTAATTCAGGTAAAGTGGGGTTCAAACTCGATTGGAATATATATATATATATATACATATATTTATATATATAGGTGTACATGAATATACAGCTTAAACTCAACAAGTAAGACAAGACAACCCATACATTTTTAAAATCATTTCAAATCAACACCTAGCAGTTTTAAAATCAGGTGGATTAAAACTATGTGAATGTATATAAAATATATATTATCAAACATAGAGTGTATATTAAACTTTTCAAAAGGAAGGAAATTTGAATTTGAACCCGTAAAACAGACCATAAAATAGTAAATATAAAAAAATTAATTACATTCCCTTACATCATAAAACATATATTCTCCTTATATGATTTGGAATAGAAAAGGTTAAGAAATCCATTTCCATTGCATCAATAAATTTTTGATAAATAGATGTTTGAAAATAAATTGTATTTTCCCTTACATTGATTCTGATGCTTGGAAACACTAAGCAAGGAAGTAGAAACATGGTATGTGATACCCTCAGCAACAGGTATTACAAAACCGAGAGGGTGCAAAACACTAAAGATAAAACTCCAGAATACAGTGCTGAATTCAATTTTAAGTTGACAGTGTAAAATGGGTTCACTGGTGTGTATAAATATATAAACTCAACGAAGCTTACCTGATAAGCATTTTGGAAACAGTGGTGATTAAATAATGAAAACAAATCTCATGAGAGATCCGATTCACACCCCCAAAAAATATAAGATGCCAAAGAAACACATGAATATTTCTCAATCAGACTGAAAAATAATAGTATTTGACAAAAGTAACACATTAAGGTTAATTAATAAACCATAAACAAGTGAAAAGGAAAAAATTGTGGAAAACAAGAGGTAGACACCAAACTTTGACAAAAAACATGGAATGCGACGTCTGGGGGTCAGAATTAATTTGATATTAATGAAAAACATCTGAGTTACAACAAAAAAGGACACCTACCTATAAAGTATTTGAACACTATGAATATGAAACCTATCTCGCCGCATTTCCAAACCCCTACATGTATCTCTAAAGACACGGACTGCAATAAAAACCCTGGTCGCCTGCTCGACCTGGACGGCCATACCTATGAGGCTAATGCCCTATCACGGCCTCTCCCACTTGTTGATGCCTCTCGACCTCAGCTTCTCTCGATGGAAACGAACGCTACCAGACGAGATTGAAGCGACCCCCATGCGCGACGTACCCTGACAATGGTCTTCTAAAACCCCTATGATGTGATGAAAATCTATATGTAGCTCATCCCCGACGTGGAAGACCGTCGAAGACCAGACTGAGGCACACCTCTTAAAGCTCACCCCTAAATTCGCTCCTATATATCGACGCCTAAAGCTCTATACTGGATTTCCTAAAAGAATCAGTACCCTCAATCACGGACAACAAATCCCTTATGGAATTAATATTATTTTTGTTATTTTAATAACCCATTATTATTATATCTCAATTATTATATCAACTTTTAACAAAGTCAAAAACTTAAATATATTAAACTAATAACACACTAAAGTTTTCTAATAACCTATTAATAGAAAAAGTCATTATTAATAAATTCTTTTATAAAACATGTATTTATATATGTAATATTATATACTCTTAATGTTATTATAAACGAAATTAATAATTGACAATTAAAAACGTGTTATCAAAATAATAATTATCACAATTTAACAATTAATTTGTAATTTTGAAACTTGTTAAAACAAATGTTAATATGATATGGTTTATGTTGACAATAATTTTATTAAAAGTTCATATGTACCATTTAAATCATTCTATTAATATAAATATATAATTTTATTATGAAAAATTCAAAATGTTAATTTATAATCTAATAATTATTACATTATATATATATATACATGTGTAAATAACATATTTCTAACTCATATAATAGATCAAATAATTGTCCGCAAAATTAAAATAGCTTAAAAATAATGTCAATAAAATCTAACAATTTCCAATGTCATGTATCACCATAATATAAAATTTTGATTTTGTAATAGTATTTTTATTCAAATAAAATATATATATATATGTATATATATATATCTCATTTTTGAAACACAAACAAATTATTTATATTATAATGGTAATTATTTAAATATTATATTAAATAATTATCAATAAGAATATGTTATGTTTGACAATAATAGTTATTTTTATCCTTTTAACTAAGTTTAATAAAATTTATTTTAGAGTTTGTACTTTGTTCGGATAACAAAATAAAACATCAATATTACTATTACACGAGAAACAAGTTTTTGGGGTGTTACATTATTCCCCCTACAAAGAAGTGCATCCTCCCAATTCTAAAATGATCGTACATGAAACTTAGTAATACAAGACACAGGTCACTCACAAGATCCCTTTTCCGAGAACACCACTGATGTTAGGGTGCTGATGACCTCAGGTGGATCCCTAAGGTAGTGTTCAGCTACTCGATTTCCTTGGCCAAGAAACACTGTGAACATCCAGTGTCGAACTTGTGCCAAAAGCACTCATCCTTTCATAAAGTGGCATGGGAAGTGTGGAGGTTGGAAAGTTCAGAGTGGAATAAATCCCTATAAGTCCCACACACCACGTTCTTCATGAAAATATTGATTTCGTAGAGTTCTTCATACATACTAAAACTCATGACCTGAAATAGGTAGGCTGCTCGATGGTCACCATACAAATCAGCTTATATAAATTTACCTACAGCTCTGTAGTTATCAACCAATGTGAAACATTGAAAAAGGGATTCATGATATTTCCCTCTTTTTCTATATGCAGAAAATTGTGGAAATGTGATAAGGTAATAAACTAGATTGATTACTTGGTAAATATGGAGGATGTTTGGGTGGTTAGACACTCGATGGAGTTCTTTGGAAGTCAAACGTATGTTGGCATAAGGCTGATACTCCTCGGATCACGTCTTGCTGTTTATAATCTCGAAAAGTTCGGTAGGAAGAGATAGAATGTTGGTTGGTGAACTCTTGTCTTCTGTATGAACATTTTTAAGATGTCAGGCATCAGTATAGAAATTCTAAGTTAAGCAGAGACATTGTTTTATATAAAAGAATATCAAAATAGAGAATACAACAACTTTAATTTAGTGATTATTTATAAAACTCAAGAAATTATGTAATACCTCTCACAAAACACTAGTATGGATTTCTTGAGGTCCTCTAAGATGAATCCTCATAGATTCTACCTTTGTTCGGGATTTACCCTATTTTTAGACAAATAGATCCCCAAAGCGGTTCTAAGTTCTTCTATCTCTATGGTCCAGATGCAACATGTGCAACTAGGATCAACAGTGTGTTGTCATCTAGGATTCATATTAAGAGAAGCATGTCAGTTATCAAGTTGAGTGACATCGGTATGAACTTGATGCAAATAATGCAAACGAGTTGTCTCATTCTCAAGGGCTTCAAAGTCCACAACTTGACCATGAAGACCGTAGGTCAAATTTGACATAGATATGCTACTCGGATGTCCCCCCTTATGAAACCTCGTCAATGTCCTCAAGGGAAAATAAATTACTGGATATGGTAAAACATTTAAAGATACCCTCAATGTATTTCCCTTGTCGTACATAGAATGGGAATTGAGCGTTCATCATGAGGTAATAGACAAAACGTACTCCTTGGTGAAGTTGGAGTGCACAAGGAGAGATGGATACTCGATAGAGGGTTTTTCATGATAAACAAATATTTTCAAAAGTCTAATAGTTTTCTACACATGATTTTCCCACTATGGTCTCTAATAATTCTGTTGGAAGAGACAAAAGACTAGTACTTTTGTTTTCCATCTGAAATTTAATAAGAACGTCATATTTTGTAATTCTTAAGTAAACATTTATTTGTTTTTGTTATGGTTTTCTAGAATTATCTAAACTAAATCCTCTGATAACAATTGTAATGACCCAAATCTCAAATACCCAGAGCTGGGTCCATATAGTAAATTGATTCGGTTCAGGTTCTGGGAAACTAGCTACTTCTGAAATGCTTCTTATTTTAAAAGCTGAAACCCGAAATATTTATTTCAAAAATGTAGGGCGAGCATAAGAATGCCCAGTAATGGGTTTTAAAATAATTTAATAACCAATTATAACTTTTTAAAACATTTTTTAAAACATTCCATCAAAATTTTTTCTTAAATGAAAGGTGTGACACATGTAACATATCATAAAAGTGAACAATTAAAAAAATGATAATAGAATTACCAGGATACAATATTCAATTATAGGCATGCTTATTTTGAGTAAAAAATAAAATCCATTCTAAACATGTATGACATATAAATATGTAAGAAAAAATTAAACATCTAAGAGTAATGAAAAATCAGAGTTGCATGTAAAGTTAATACCATCAATTTCATACACTGAATAAT
The DNA here is from genome assembly GCA_963277665.1 of Viscum album. Taxonomy (NCBI): domain Eukaryota; kingdom Viridiplantae; phylum Streptophyta; class Magnoliopsida; order Santalales; family Viscaceae; genus Viscum; species Viscum album. The sequence continues at coordinate 243,011,194 of OY728153.1, read as the reverse complement.
ATATCACTGAGTGATAAACATATGTCATGCCATAAGATTTTACTTTTTTGATACTCATACGTACTGGCTTTTAACCATGGATATTCTTCTAGTTGAATATCCATTTTGTTAATTAATTATCATACACATTATGAGGGAATGCATATTTCTGGACTTTAATTTCTGTGTCGAGGCCTCGTGACAAGACCTAGGGGCTAACTGTAACCGGACCCCAACCTGGAGAGCCTATGTAACCAGACTCTATCCCGGAGAGCCTTCGTAACTAGACTCCAACCCGAAGGGTCTCCTGTAACCGGACCCCAACCCGGAGGGCTTACTTTTACTAGTCCCGAACCCAAAAAATACTAGTCCAATACATTCCTCATATTCCCATAGGTTGTATACTCAAAATTTCGAATTCCACTTGAATAATTACTTTCACATTTCATATTATTCAAGGCATCCCATACCGCCCTAAATAATTAAATTTGTAATTCCATATAGGATATAAGGGTTAAAATTACATTCATTAACATTTATAAAGATATGGTTATTCTGTCATAAGACTATTAACTTCATAAACAAGTCATGGATAATAAAGGAAAACAAATTTGGACATGTTTAACAATAAATTATAAAACCATATTAATCAATTACTTAATGGAATTTATTCTAGGTGCATAATACATAAAGAGATAAGCTTATCATTCCATGTGCGGTACTAAACTCACATTTTCTCAAATATTTATTATAAATAAGCTTTTGTTTAACACATTAAAAAGTTAAAACTTAAAAGTATGGAGCTCAACCATAATCATTATCATTTAATATAAAGCAAAGAGTAACTCGTACATGTGAATATAATGTTTCAAGACTCCAATACTTATACTCATGAACTAATCACATCAAAAGAAAATCATTTGGAATAACTACACTTAGGGTTTCATGTAAAACATTCATTCAACGGGGTGTTCATAAGAAGTTGTGTTTAGTCAAATCCAATTATATTTGATAACACATGTTTTTTACTTTATTCGCAAACCATGGAAATTTTTAAATACAATTGGTGGTCAAAATTTTCATATATACGCATGGACCCTCATACCAGATTATACATTAAAAGTATATGTAAGGATCTCATACTTAGTTTTTTTGACACTTTAATGTTTTTCAAAAGAAAGGATTAATCACCAATGTGCAATGATGAAATGCTTAAAACCGCATTTATAAAATATAAATATTTTTTTAAGAACATACCTGATCAGGTATAAAAGTTTTCTTACAAAATATGACTCCATGCATTTAATAGTTTTTCATGACCTTTGATACTCAACGTTTTTAGTAAAACTTAATTCTGGACATAAGGGTTATATAAAAAACCGTAGGGCTATGAATATGCATATATAAATAAATAAATAAATATATATATATATGGTATGTGGATGTGGCTCGTGAATAAATCTACAAGGGGTATTTATGGATCAGGCCCACTAATATTCTATAACCTCAAAAATCCCGAAGCTCTAATTCTGGTAAAGAGGGGTAAAAACTCAATTGCAAGATATATATATATATATATATATATATATACACAAGTGTACATGAATATACATCTAAAACTCAACAAGCCAGACAAAACAACCCTTACATTTTAAAACATCATTTCAAATCAACACCTAGCTGTTTTAAAATTGGGTAGATTAAAAATATGTGAAAGTATATAAAATATATACTAGAAAACACAGAGTGTATATTCATGTTTTCAAAAGGAAGGACATGTGAATTGAACCATTAAACGAACCAAAAAATAGTGAATATAAAGAAATAAATTAATTTCCCTTATATCATAAAACATATAGTTTCTTTATATGATTTGTAATATAAAAAGTGAAGAAAACCATTTCCATTGCATGAATAAATTTTTTATAAATAGAATTTTGTAAATAAATTTTATTTTCCATTACCTTGATTCCAAGGGTTGGAAACACTATGAAAGGAAGTAGAAACAAGGTATGTGATACCCTCAATAACAAGTATTATGAAATAAAGAGGGTGGAAAACATTAAAAATAAAACTCCAGAACGTAGTGTTGAATTCAATTTTAGGTTGACAGTGGAAAATGGGTTCACTGGTGTGTATAAATATATAATCTCAATGAATATTAACCAAGAAGCTTTGTGGAAACATTGGTGATTAAATAATGAAAACAAATCTCATGAGAGAACTGATCCAAACCCCCAAAAAATGGAATATTCCATTGAAACACATGTATATTTATCAATTAGACCGAACAGGATAGTATTTCAAAAAAATAACATATTAGGGTTAATTAATAAACCATATATGGGAGAAAAGAAAAAAATAGAGAAGAACAAGACACTGACACTAAACACTGACAGAAAATAGAGAATGATATGTGTGGGGGGTCGGACTTAATTGGAGATTAATGACAAACATATAAGTTACATAAAAAGGACACCAACCTATAAATTTTTTGAACACTATAAATAGGGAACCTATCTTTCCGCAAGTCCAAACCCCTACTAGATCACTAAAGACACAGACTGCAAAAAAATAATAGGTGGCCTGCTCGACCCAGACTGCCATGCCTCTGAGGCCGAAGCCCTAAGGATGCCTCTACTGCTAGTTGATACCGGTCGACCTCAACTTCTCTCCATGGAAACGAATTCCTCTAAGATGGCTTGAAACCACACCCATGCATGACGCACCCCAACCACGACCTGCTAAAACCCTTGTGATGTGCTGAAACCCTATCCGGGGCTCATCCCCGACACCGAAGACCCTCAAAGACCAGGCCAACACACAGATCTCAAAGATCACCCATAGATTCTCTTCTCTAGATCGAATCTTAAAACCCTATACTGGGTTTCCTAAAAAAATTGGGACCCTCAATCATGGACCAAAAATCCCTTACAGGATTCATCTTGTTTTTTTTATTTTAATATCCCATTTTTATTATATGTCAATTATTATATCTACATTTAAAGTAGTCAGAAAGTTATATTTATTAAACTAATAACCCACTAAAGTTATCTAATGAACCCTTAAAAGTAAAAGTCATTATTACTAAATTCTTTTATAAAACATGTATTTATATATCTTATATTATATAATTCTAATGTTATTATAAACGAAATTAATAATTGACAATTGAAAATGTTTTATAAAAATAATAATTATCATAAATTGTAAAAATTATTTGTAATTTTTAAACTTGTTAAAACAAATGTTAATATGATATGATTTAAATTAACAATAATTTTATTAAAAGTTCATATGTACCATTTTAATCATTCTATTAATATATATATAATTTTATTAAGAAAAATCCAAAATGTTAATTTATAATCTAACAATTATTACCTTATATATATATATACACACACACATGTGTATATAATATATTATTTAACTCGTATAATAGATCAAATAATTGTCTGCATAATTAAAATAGCACAAAAATAATTTCATTAAAATCTAAAAATTTTCAATGTCATGTATCACCATAATATGAAATTAAAATTTTATAATAGTATTTTTAATCAAATCCTATATTCAAATATATATATATATATATTTAAAATTTTGAAAAACAAGAAAATTAGTTATATTATTATAGTTATTATTTAAAATATTCAATTTAATAATTATTTGATAAGAATAAGTTATGTTTGACAACAAAATTTATTTTTATTCTTCAAACAATGTGCAATAATATTTACTTTGAAGTTTGTACTTTTTTTAGATAAAAAAATAAAACCTCAATATTACTATTACACGAGAATCTAGTTTTTGGGGTGTTGAATTATTTCCCCTAGTTTATTTGACACGTGCATGTTTTTCAAAAGCATAGATTAATCACTAATGTGAAATTTTTAAATGCTTAAAACTAGATTTATATAATATAAATATCTATTTAAAATCATACATGACCAGGTATAAAAGTTTTCTTATAAAATATGACTCCATGCATTTAATAGTTATTCATGACCTTTGATACTCAATGTTTTTAGGCAAACATAATTCCGGACATAAGGGTTTTATGAAAAACCATATGGCGGTAAATATGCATATAAAAAAAATATATATATATATGGTGTGTTGATGTGGCTCGTGAATAAATATGCAATGGGTATTTATGCATCAGGCCCGCTAATATTCTACAAGCTCAAAAATCTTGAAGCTCTAATTCTGGTAAAGAGGGGTTCAAACTCGACCACAAGATATATATATATATATATATATACAGGTTTACATGAATATAATGCTTAAACTCATCGAGCAAGACAAAAGAACCTTTACATTTTAAAACATTATTTCAAATCATCACCGAGCGGTTTTATAATTGGGCAGATTAAAACTATTTGAATGTATATAAAATATATACTAGAATACACAGAGTGTATATTAAATTTTCAAAAGGAGGGAAATGTGAATTGAACCCTTACAAACAAAAAATTGTGTCTATAAAGAAATAAATTAATTTCCCTTACATTATAAAACTTATACTCTCCTTATATGATTTTCAATAGAAAAAGTGAAGAAAACCATTTCAATTGAATGAATAAAGTATTAATAAATAGACATTTGAAAATAAATTGTATTTTACCTTAACTTGATTCTGATGCTTAGAAAAACTAAAAATGGAAGTAGAACCAGGGTATGTGATACCCTCCGCAACAAGTATTATAAAATCCAGAGGGTGAAAAACACTAAAAATTAAACTCTAGAATGCAGCGCTCAATTCAATTTTAGGTTGATAGCAGAAAATGGTTTCACTAGTGTGTATAAATATATAAACTCAATTAATCTTACTCAAGAAGCTTTTTGGAAACAGTGGTGATTAAATAATGAAAATAAATCTCAGGAGAGATCTGATTCACACCCCAAAAAAATGGAATATGAAAAATAAACACATGTATATTTCTCAATCAGACTGAAAAAGGATAGTATTTGACAAACGTAACACATTATGGTTAATTAATAAACTATAAAAGGGAGAAAATAAATAAATGGAGGAAAACAAGATGCAGACACCGAATTTTGATAGAAAACAGGGAATGCGATGTGCGGGGGGTTGGACTTAATTAGAGATTAACGACAAACATCTAAGTTACATAAAAAAGGGTACCTACCTATAAAAGTTTCGAACACTATGAATAGGGAACCAATCTCGCCACAAGTCCAAACCCCTACTTAGATTTATAAAAACAATGACTGCAATAAAAATCAGGTGGCCTACTCGACCCATACTGCCATGCCTCTGTGGTCGAAGCCCCAACGCGACCTCTCCCTCTTGTTGATATATCGCTACCTCAGCTTCTCTCCACAAAAAGAAATGTCGTCGGACTAGCATGAAGACACCCCCATGAGAAATGAACCCTGACCATAGCCTGCTGAAACCCTTGTGACATGCTAAAATCATATCTTCGGTTCATCCCCAACATAGAAGACCCTCAAAGACTAGGCTGAGGCACACCTCTCAAATCTCACCCACTGATTCCCTCCTATAGATCTACACCAAAAAACCTATACTGGGTTTCCTAAATAAATTGGGACCCTCAATCAAGGACCACAAATCCCTTACGAGATTCATCCTATTTTTTTTTATTTTAGTAACCCATTATTATTATATCTCAATTATCATATCAACTTTTAAAGAGGTAAAAAAGTTATATATATTAAACTAATAACCCACTAAAGTTATCTAATAACCTATTAAAAGTAAAAGTAGTTATTAATAAATTCATTTATAAAACATTTATTTATATTTCTTAAATTATATACTCTAAATGTTATTATAAATGAAATTAATAATTAACAATTGAAAATGTGTTATCAAAATAATAATTATCATAATTTGTACAAATTATTTGTAATTTTGAAACTTGTTAAAACAAATGTTAATATGATATTATTTAAGTTAACAATATTTTTTTAAAAATTTCATCTGTACCATTTTAATCATTCTATTAATATATATATATATATATAATTTTACTAAGCAGAATTCAAAATTTTAATTTTTAATCTAACAATTATTACATTATATATATATTTATACATGTGTATATAATATATTTTCAAACTCATGTAATAGATCAAATAACTGTCCGCATATTTAAAATAGCACAAAATTAATTTCATTAAAATCTTACAATTGGCAATGTCATGTGTCAAAATAATATTAAATTAAAATTTTATAATGCTATTTTTATTCAAATCCAATATACAAATATATATATATATTTCAAATTTTGGAAAACAAACAAATTAGGTATATTATTATAGTTATTATTTACAATATTCTATTGAATAATTATTCGATAAGAATAAGTTATGTTTGATAATAACATTTATTTTTATCTTTAAAACAAAGTGTGGTAATATTTACTTTGAAGTGTGTACTTTGTTCATATAACAAAATAAAACCTCATTATTACTATTACACAGGAAACAAGTTTTTGGGGTGTTACATTAATAATACAACCGTTCCATTATATAACTTTTTCTAGTGCATCAGGACCATTAAAAAATGTTTTTAAAATCCTTAAAAACATTATAGGGCCATGAAAATTCTACCAAGGGAATAAGATACCCCCAATAATGCTTTTTAGAAGGAAGAAAGTACTTCTAAAAGTCTAGAAATGTGAATGGACTAAAATTGAGTTACAATTATTTGAAGGAATTTTAAGGATTTCTAGTTTTAGGGATTTTTTAGTGGACCCCATACCACTATTGGGAAGGGTATACAGTGAAGATGGCTCGTGAACTGCCAGAAATGCAAGAGGATCTGCGAACTGATGGCCCGTGAGGCGATGACCAAAAATCAAGGAAGACTGTGAACTGAGTCGCCGATGGATTCGTTCGTGTATGGACTGTCTGCATACCAAGACGTGAACTCATCGGTTCATAGATGAAGAGAATTAGTAGGGGTCGACAAACTATTATCATGAACTGAATCCTCCACAAACCCTGGTTGACTGAATCTTCCTCGGGTTAGGATATTTCTTCAATGGGCCTCTGGAAATGGTGTCGTTTTCCCAATATATAAGATTTCTCCTATTCTCTATAAAATAAGAACAGTAAATTTATGGAGGGACACATATAGGGAGACCGACAGAGAGAAGGGCGTTGGAAGAATGCTTGAGGGTGACTTTGAGGTTGCAATCTGGCTTCCATCTTGTTTCATTAGGGAATCCAAAACCACAAACCACTCCATCCACAGGTATATCCTTCCATGAAACATAATACAGGGGAATGGAATAGAAATAATAGAACCAGGGACCTAACTGGTGAACCAAAATCCAATGGCTTCTCATGAATGAACTCCCCACGAATGATGATTCCTTGGACCCCTTTTATATGGTGCTTCGCATAGCTTACCGCTACGCGGACTGACCTGGGAACCGAGTACTACATCCTTACATGGATGGAACCCAAAGTAGTGTGACAAGACATATACCACTATCGAACATAGTTTCCTATACCCATGCTCGTTTACCACATCGGTACGCAGATGACCCTTCTGGCAGCATACCATTATGTTATGCGGAGCCTCCCCCATCCCACATAAAAAGTCGGAACGTAGAATGGGGTGTTTTTTTGGTATTGTTCCTTATAGTCCCAACCTCATCCCTCTACTACCATCCAGTCCTCCGTGTTCCCTCTACTAACCAGTCCTCTAGAATTAGGCCAAATCCTTCTCTAAGGATACTGGACCCATATGATCAGACCATAGGGTGCATCAGCATGTCCCATTGAGTCTGCATACCCACAGTAAGCGGAGTCATGAATTCCCTCCCCACAATGGTATAATATATAGGAATACCCGTGATACTACATTCCCATGGTAACCTGGAGCCCAACCTCGGGAAGTTGACATGAACCTCCATGTTCTAAATATTTAGGTTGATCACTTTCTTTTTCATTCAATGAGGAATAGTAATAAGTCGAAGGGGTTATGTTGGCCCCCCCCTTTGACGAGTAAAAAACTCCTCCCCTTCCAAGAACATGCTCTGGGGCCATTCCATTAAGGTTATATCCCCAATTTTCTTGAGACAATTTTTCATGACCATTACTATTATCTCACATTAAAGGGTTCATTGCTCCACGCACTCACCCACGGTCGCCCCGACCTCTTCCGTCATGGGTTCCCCCTCCCCCCACCAACTAGGGAGACTCATGTGAATTATTGAATCTTTTAAATCCTCTTATTTCTCACACTAATAATGAATCACATGGGTTAGAGGTTTGTGAAGATCACAAAATCCCTATGAATCTAAACTACGAGAAATCAAATTCCAGATCAAAACAAGATATATAGGATGCTTACTAGAAGGCCCGAGCTCAAAAGGGTTCCCATCCAAAAGGGTCCACCCAATCATGTCCCTTAAATGGGAAGCTCCCATGAGTTAGCCCCATACCAATTGAACTACAAGAACTCAGATTCCTGATCAAATCAGGATACGTAGGACGCGTGCTAAAAATCACAATCTCAAAAGGGTGCCCATCCGAAAGGGTCCAGCCAACAATGTCTCCCAAGTGGGCAGCTCCCACACCTAAGCCCCACACAATCCGAACTACATCGATTCTGATTCCTCTCCTGAGGATGCATAGGAATCCCTCTTTATGGGTCCAATCCCAACATCAAGTCACCTTCTGTCCCCCTGGGATGACGAAAAAATCCAGAGTTCTTTATTATATGGCTCAAGTCAGCATCTCCTCTATAGCATCAAATATATTCATACCTATTCCAATCTTCCAAATCAAGGGTAGCCCATGGAAACACTCTTTTGGAATGAACTAAGTATTCACAAAGATATGAAAACCACTTAAATCTATAAGAGAGTCCCAGAATTGGAAGCAATCCTCCCCCGGAAGGGTGCAGTGAGGCTTACCTCCCATCCTCTCGACCAATGGAGTCCTTAAGTTCCATTGGAAAAATAGTCATCCAATGAGCGTCTTCCTTTAGAAAGAAGGTCAATGAATCATGGACACCAGGGTCATTAGTAATTCTTTGGAATCATTAGTAATCCCTTTGGTGACCATCTGAGGATGTTATATTAAAGAAGGACCGATTTCATGAGTGCTTGAACCCCACACAATATCCCACTGAGAACAATAGTTCCCGTAGGGTTAATTCAAACGTTTTTAAAGAATAATGAAGTTTAATGGGTCAAAATAACGAAATGGAAGATTTGATGAGGACCCGTCTTTATAGAAAATGGGATGTGTGAGGATCCTAGTTGCTCCATATACACAGCACCCTAAAACGTGATACCTCAGAGGCAGAACAAAAATGGTGAACCCGATGTGAATACTTAACCAAGGTGGTGGTTCTAAGATAATGATAAGACAAAAGGATTCTACACATCTGACCATTTGGATCACCCTGGTATGCATAAAACATGACAACTCATAGAAGGAACAAAAATGGCGAACCCGACGTGAATCCTTAACCAAGGTGGTGGTTATAACCCACTCAGGCCCCTTCACCCCGCAACAAAAGATAAGTGGAAGGGGCCAACATGAATCACCAAAAATGCATATGTTTAAAGAAATGCTATTTTGATGATGTTTTGTGGTCTGTATTTCATTTATATATTTTGTAGGTTCCCGAAGATTGACCTTCAATCCATATGACATCCCAAGGATCCCTGCAGTCATGCAAATCATTGATCCCATAGTCGGGTAGAGCCTTAACGAAGAACAGGACCCCCTCTCCTACCCAGCGTTTTCAAAATTGGGTATCAAATAAACAGATCAAGAAGTGCCACAAAAATGGTACTCTCCCCATGATGGAGGTTGCAAGAAAAGCCCTCTAGTTTGCAAGGTCTGCCAGCCGCCTCTTCATCTGCTACCATTACCCCATCACAAGGTGGCCCTGGTGGTCTTCTCAAATAGTTGCAGGAGCCTGTCCATGGAATATGAAAATGAGTATATCCCATATCATAGAGAGGCAGATGGAGTCGATATAGACAGCTTCACCTCAATTACACAGGGGTCCTACCCACGGGCCCTCACCATAGAGCATCACCGCCGACAGCTGACGAACATTCCTTCTCTCGCCCAAGAGGTCCTTCAGCCGAGGGCACCTGCCAAGTTCCAGGAGACCCGGGCCCCTCGGTCTACCCACCAAGGATAGAAAATATATAGTCAGAAACACTCTATAACCCTAGTTTATGAGGAGCAACTCTGCCATACCAACATGGTGGGGTTCAATGGGGAAAAAATATAACACTTACCTCTCTTCTAAATCCCACCACAAAATTAGGGTGGCACAATACGTGCGCATGCACATTCCTCCTCATGATCACTGGTCCCTCCGTGAAGAAATAGCAGAAAACAAATGGCATATTCAGATATCTGTCGATGCACAACAACCCTGCCATCCAAATAGGGTGGAAACCGGCTATATGAAGGCACACACAACTAATGATTCATTTCAATCCTTTCATCTAAACATGGAAGTAATAGGATATAGATTGGAAAAAATACCTACTAACTCATATCAATACTGCTATCTAAATAGTGTGGCAACCAAATATCAGTAGAGTCAAATCCCTAAGGATGCATAAAAATAATGTGAGATAAATATAGTGTAAAGAGAGAAGATGAAAATACCTACTTGTGAATATAAAGACCACAAATAAAATATAGTGGGAACTGAAGAAGAAAATTGTTGACAGATTCCTTCCTCTGTCCCGGCACAAGAGAATTGTGAGTATCTACTGGAAACAAATGGAGGACAAGAGCAGGCAAAAAACTTCTTCTCTGATATCAGAATAGGACTTCATACCCATTCCATCCAAATATGTATCACAAAACAGCCTAGAAATTATGGAATATCAGACATTGATTCCATACGATATCCTCCAAACAAGGCAACATATCATTGCATCGGTGAAAAATGTGAGAAATCGGCCCATGACCCAGTTTCCTCGAACAAAATGACTCACTCACAAAATGATTTAGTCACTCCAGAGAATTTATGTATCCCTTCTCTAGTCTATGAGGGTCAGTGCAAATATCTCACGACATATGGACATCCAGATCAAGAAATACCATTTCCAAATGGAGGACAATGGTCCAACATGGTGGCCACTGTAGGGCAAGCATATATCCCTACCAAAACTCAAGATGCCAGTCAGTGTATCCCGATGACATATTGGGCCCCAAAAAGACATTGAACCGTATATGAAGGTCACTTCCAGCAACAGATTCCCCTATATACCTGCAAGAGAGTTCCCAAAAAAATGAATAGCGCCAAAGGAAACCAAAAAATGAAGATCACATACATGATCCTGCTATGTTAGAAGCTAGGGTTCTTGATGCCCAAAAACATATATCAATAATGTCTCTAGACCCTGTCATTCCATTACCAAAATATAGAAGTGGAAGCAACAGTTGCGAAGTCCCCCCTTCAATTTCACTACCATCAGTTCTGAAGATCCTTCATAGAGCACACACGGGGGGCTTACTCTGTGGGTCAAGAATGATTGATCACTGGAGCATATCTTCTTGTTCTTGTCAGGGTATCCCTCCCCTCAACCTAAATATCAGGCAACAAGAAGTTTCTTCCCTTGCTATCATCTGCCCTGAGGGTCCTCCCCAGGGTATACACTACAGATAATCTTCTCCCTATAGTGGGACATCAAGTTATGATGGTATTCCTCACCATTAAGTAAGTTATTGAGAAGGCCCTTCCTACAATGGCAGTTAATCTAAAGTACCTCCCCAAAGTGAAACCATGAAATGAGAAGGTCCTCCCCTCATTGTAGTATATCCTGAAGGCACTCCCAATGATGTGCACTACAAAAATTCTTCCTATAAGCAGATATCATGTCATAAAGGTTGTATTCTCCATGATGATAGTCATTGTGAATGCCCTCCCCATAATGAAAGTTGCTATTAAGGTCCTCCACTAAGTGACATCAAGTTGCAAGATGGTCCTCCACTTGCTATATCCCACCCTGAAGGTCCAACTTAGGGTATATGCCTTCAGAAAAATTCTCGAGGTCGGGCATCAAGATGCAATAGTTTCACTCGCCATTACAGCACCGATAGCAGAGGTCCTCCTCACAATCAAAAAGAGTGATGGCAAGTAGGTCCTCCCATTTCCGGAACAAATATGGGAAATCCCTCCTATGATGAGGTGCTTGGAAAGGAATCAGACACATCGGGCACTGCTTATATTACAATTGATATTATTTCTCAACCAGATGATGGCCTGAGTCCATTCTCATTTTCCAATCCACCCTCGTGTCATCCAAAAATCAATAAAGCTCCCACCAGCCCAGCTTCTTGGAATGATATTATTAAGAAGAAGTATATTTAGGCATATTAAGTAGAGGAGCCTCTGGAAGAACAACAACATGATATGTTTTTTTTAGAAGACAACTAGCTAGGGATAATATACTATGTATGTATTGGCCTACAACCACTTCTCACTTCAACATACCAGAAGGGTTGTCTGGGGAATGTACGCATGAAATTCTCCTCAATATATAAATGAATCTCTGAAAGATGAAAGAAAATATTTTACCCTATGAATGGTACGAAGACCATGTCAACATGATTGAGGAGCTGCGTCATGTAATCGACCTAAAAGCCCCCACCCCCTCGTCTATAAGGAATCCACAATCAGAATGGCGGAAGAAAAACATTGAACTGGATTGACTCTATGCACTGCATAAATGGCATCACCTCATTGAAAATTCCCTAGTTGGAGTTCATATTAAGTGATGGGGAGAACATGGAGCTCTAAAATTTACCCCACTACCTATCTAGCAGGCCCCATTGGAATTCACATCTTGAAATTTCATCACCTAGAGGTAGTAATCAAATGATCTTCCTTCTATGAAATGATGGGAAACTAAACAAAAACTGACTCGGAGTAAGTCACAAAAGCGTCAGGGCCAAAGGGATCAATCCATCAAAAAAATTCTGAGTTAGGAAACTATGAACATTGAACATTCTTCTTGCTTAAGGGAATCCCACCAGAAAGAAGTGATCATGTCTTCAAAAGACCATAGTCTCCATCCAGGCCCAATTCCATACTCGACTTACACCCACATGGGTGTACGTGGAATTCAAAAGGTGTAAATACCAGCGGCTACCACCACGATACAGGAACAACCCCAGCCCATAGGACTGGGGACATTTTTAAATCAAAATTCCCCTGTAAGACCAACAAATCCAGGTCATAACACATCAATATGAGAATGGGAACAACCCCTTCCCGAAGGGCTAGGGGAATTTTTACCAAAAATCCCCACACATCAGACATATTTATTCCACCATCTAGGAAGAATGACGGACATAAGAGTTACACTCTCCACCACTTCTCATGGTTCACACCCTCTGAGATATAGGTGTGTTACAAGGTAAGACCAAGGATCCCTTCTTGTCAAACTTCGCCAAGAAACTCGAAGAATACCACAAAATGAGAGGAGAATGTCCAATAAAGGGAACATGGTGCCTTCCTACCATTCGGTATCGAGTACACCACCCCAAATGTGGTATACATCAGTGAACGTGGTAAATGTAAAGACAACTAATCACACATGAAATGATGTAGGGGGAGATGATGTGAAGGAAGATAGTTCCATACCAGAGGCATCCCACACTAAACTTGATGGTGTGAATACCCAAAACCAGAGGGTGGTCTTAAATATAGGCGCCCCTCAGTCAGTCCGACATTACCTCCAATTTGAAAAAACAACAAGGAGAACAAAAATCCAAGGTCGTCTATGGCCCGCCTCCTTCTCCCCCTGAGAATGCATCCATCACCCTCGAAGAAAGGTTCACTAAGAAGGAAGAAAAAATGAAAGAGATCAGGTGAACTAATGTCGAGCTATGTCAATGGAGCTACCTCACCAAATGAATTCCCCCCTACGTAACGTTAGCATGTTCCCCAGAAGAGGTGCCCAAGCCAGAAGCACTCATCTCGGGGAATGAAGCCAAGCTCGAAGGACTATTCAACCCGGCCACAAAAGGCCTTCAAGTCTTCCCCCCGCTGGGAAGATAGCCAGAATATATTCAGGTAAACCCAAAAAATGATACATACGATTGGGTATCAACCCCAAATTCTAGTAGTTTCAACATTCCCCATATTGGCCACAGTCGCACCAGCTCAAGCTCATTCCCGATAGGATATGAATCAACCGATCCAAAACATCTTCGAGTAAAAAATAGCTCAACTACAAACCATGGAGGGGAGGCGAGCTCAAATACTACCATAGAAAAAACATGATCTCGAGTGGGTGAGGAATGTTCTGCCACCACCTAACCTCAAGAACTTCGCATTACAAGTATTAAATGGCTTCGGGGACCCGGAACAGCATTTTATGCACTATGTCTCTTAATCTGACCCCATGATGGGAACTCTAGTGCAACAAGAATCTGTAAAACTCATGTGCTTCATAAAAACCCTGTAGGTCTTAGGCCTCGTATGATATACTAGCCTTCTAGCCAATTCAATTACAGGCAGGGAGGACCTCCGATGACAATTTCTTTTCATGTTCAGTTCAACGTTGCATAAGACAACGGTTAGTGATCTTATGAACCAAAATTAGCAAGTGAACGAAAGAGTATTAGACTTATATTCTAGATGGAAGGGCCTGGAATATTCCCTAAACTGGATGTTCCCCCAGGTTGAGATGCTCACCATGTGAATCGATATTCTTCGTGATGAATTGTGAACGTCGCTCATCCCATTGATGTACACAAGTGGGTTTATAGAATTCTTTGTCATTTCTCAAAGGATATAAGCTCCTTGCAATGGACCAAACTCAAGTCCCGAGTGCCCCCAACTACCACAGGGAAAATAATTGGAAAATTTGAAGTGGCTTCTGTGACATAAAATCCACCCCAAGAAATAGATCAAGTTATGAGGCCCCCACCAAATCATGTGGGACCTCATGGATGCCAACAGACACCCCCACCTCGGCAATATGAGAAATGATTTAACACCCCAACATTCCATAGTACGTTATCTCTTTAAAGTAATTCAATAGCTTGTGCTACATCCAACACCAAGATCGAGAAAACCACGACTTACCAAACTACCTGTTTAAAAAAGTGGTAATGAATAGTATTATCTAAATTTTAAATTTATATACTCCATATAATTTTATAATCTATATAATGTGTTTGTTAGAAAAAATAAAAGAACAAATTCCTTTTTTTCAAATAAAAGAAGTATTGTTTAAAAAAAATGCAATTTTACCACATTTTAATGGCGAAATTTTTTTAAATCCAATATTTATCAATTTTATGAAATTAGATTCTTCAAAAGAAGCAGGACCTAAAAATTTATTTTGGATAAATTTTTGGTGCTTTTATGATAAGTTTCATATTTTGACGAATAGTGAAAAAAATACTAAATTTTAATTGAAAACAACTTTTTTAATTGAAATAATTTATAGTTCAAAAGTATGATTTTGAGTGGTTTTAAAGTATAATTATATTATATTTTTATCATTTAATATAATTTATTTAATTGGATGCAATTTCACGTTTAAATTGTCTATAAACACATGTCATTCTTTTGATAGTTTTTACTTCTTAAATACACACTTTCTGGTTTTGACAATGATAATAAATTTTAAATTAATTAATGAAACTATTATGTTTTTAATTTGGTAAAATATAAATCATTTTTGGATTAAAAATATAAAAATTAGCTTAGGGTGAATTTTTGTTTTTTCTGAAAACATTCATTTTTTTATTAATAGTGAAAAACACTACGTTATTGTTTAAAAACAACTTTTATTTAAATAATTATTATTTTTATTTAAATTTATTTTAATGTCAAAATAAATACATAATAACTATATTAGTTAAATTTAATTTATTGGATTCATTTTATAATAACATTAGATGTATAAAATTTTATTGATTTTTTAAAGGTCTTTTACCCACATTTTAAGCACAATTGAAAATTTTCATAAAACGTAATTTAACCTATTCTGTGAATTGAATTTCAAAATACCAAGATACATGGTTGACAATAGTAAGTAAAATGTGCATCAATATGATGAAAATAATTTTTGATAAACATTAACTTTTGACTTATATTTACCACAGTTAGAATTAAATAGGGTAATTAAAGATAAAAATTATATTATAATTACACTAACACATGTCCTAATTCTATTGGATATGTGTATTTTGACCAAAATCATCCTTAGGAATAAAATATTATACTTTTGTCCACATGTATTAGATTAGGAGATTTATTATTATTTATTTAAAGAAGTGTTAAGAGTGTTAAATTCCGATTTTAATACCTAAACCATTTTTAATATAGGGTTATACATAAGATAAATTCGACTGTAAATATTTATTAGAAATATAAAATGATTTCCTACATCAAGGAATTTTTTTTATAATTTTTAAAAATTATATAATTAAATTTATTTATGACACAATGATGATGCAATAATTACCTTATTAATGAAAAACTAAAAAACTTATATTATAAATATCAAAATAAATGTAAATTGAGACTTTTGATGATTTAGAATAATTTTATAGGTTAATATGACATTTTATGGTCGGTTTAATGTATTTATTTTGATGTAATAAAGTTTTTTTTACTTTCAAAATAACCAAATACTAAATTGTGTCAAAATTAACATAAATGGGTTTTAAAAAAATACTATATTATTAAATGATATAATATTCCTAAAATTTTATAGTTCAGCCAAAATACTTATATAATTATTGATATTTCATTACGGAATAACTTGAGGTTATATTGTAATTTTATGGTATGTTTATTAACCATTTAATATAAAAATACAAGAAGACATTGTAAAAGTTAAACTATTTATCTAAGAGTTCAATCTAAAAGATAATGTTAATATGGTGACCCTAACTTGTATAAAACCTATTGGTTGAGGGAACATAGACCCATCCCCACCTGATCCTAAAAATAAATCCATTTTGAGCCTTTATATACCGAAATTTATTTTTATAATAAAATAATATTTCAAGCTTTTCCTAATGTCACTCTCTCCTCTCTTATAAAAGGGTACTTCCCTTATCTCAAAATCACACCTCCAATGAAATTTGGCTTAGAAAAAACCTGATAAAATATCCTCCCTAATACCCTCACTTCAAACTAGAGTCCTTAATTTTATTATAAGCCAATCTAAGGATACCTTTTGATCAAATAAAATGCAAGAAGACGAAGAAGAGGTAATTACTTCGTCACCTCTTTGAAAGTTCTTTTTTCATCCACTTACTCTTTATTAGATTTTTTCCATACTAAAATAATAAATCAAGAACATTATACTTGATGATATGTTATTATAAATATATTACAACCATATTCATTATTCTATCCATCCTATTAATGACAAAGTCACCATTCATGCGTTTGTATAGCTTACAGTCTGCACATCGTGGTGTAGTTTGTTATTCAACACTTAATTATTTGGATGGGTATAATAATGAGTATAATTGTTATAAATAATAAATATAACATTTTAATAATTATTTATATATAATATAATATCCAATTACATGTTATTTCACTATCAATAGAATGATATCATCGCTCGTGCGTACGTATTGCTAACCGTCTCCACGACCCGATGAGATTTATTTCCACATTCACCATTCAATGATGATTATAAATATATTATTAATAATTATGTTATATATGACATAATAATTCTACTGGAAATATATATATATATATATATATATATTCCTACATATATCTCATTCATTTACTTCCGTTCAATACGACATGAAATTGGAAACGACGTTTATGCGTACGTACGCCTACTGTCTCCATAACTGGTGTTTTCCATTTCATATATCTATCTATTATACATACATATATTCTGAATATATATGAAACCAAAATAATGTTTTATATTCTAGAATTACTTAAACCATGATATAAGTTATAAGGTCATGAATAAAAGATAAAACACATATAATAAAGAAAGAGGTTATTACCTGAAATGTCATTTTATCATAGAAATTTTTATTAAATGGGTAGTATAAATCCGAAAATGAATCAAGTATGATATAATAAATATGAATATGGTTCGATTATAATTTAATAACATTCTATGGTCATTATATATGAGGTTAAATGTATCCTCGACCAAAGGAAAGTACAAGATAAGGGTTAATTCCTCAATCTCTTTATTATCCAAGATTGTTTAGGTGTAAATATTTACTGGGAAATTTTTATCATCCATGTCCGTGTTTCAGGAAAAAAATTTCCAAATGAATATTTTAGGTTTTTGTGGACGAGACTCTTTTTCAAGAACATCATTTTAAATTTTTTAATGATTATTTTTTCTAAATCTTTTAAATTAATGCCCATGTTATAAAAATGATTTTAAGGATGTATTTATATGGACATTATTGTTTTAAAATGTTAATTAATTTCAAATTATTCAAATTGGTATGGGACACTTTGATTCAAAGATCCCTTTTAAATTACTTCCTTTATAAATGTGGGACTTTTAATTGATTTCACAAAAAGAGAATTTTCTCTCAAAGAGTTTTACTGATCATTTTCAACTATGTCGACATCCTTTAGTAGATATTATTATTGATTAAGGTTGAGTTATTATAATACAATACCATTATTGTATTGAATGAGTTTTGATATGGTTGACTGTGTATGTTCTATTTTTATACCATTCATGGTTTATGGTCAAAGTATTCATATTTCAGATGATACTTTTAATATGAATGTTTATGTTATGTTTCATCATTTTTATATGAAAAATGAATTAGAATTAATAAGTAATTGGTGGATACCACAATAGATCCTCGAGGCATCGGTAGGCCTCATGAGAAAATTTAATGTCTTAGCACAAGGCCTTGAAAAAAAAATTTATTTGTAGTCTTGGAAAGAGACCTTGAATATGTGGTTATGATGTTCGGCATTATTCATTCCATCATTATGAAATTATCTATTGATATTACATGTGATTATTCAACTAGTAGAATATCCATGTGTACAAGTAAATGGAGTTATATGATTTTTATTTTCCATATTATGTTGTAGTTTAGGTTTAAAGGGCTTGTGTTCCAATTTTATTCAATGCAATAAAATTTTATGATTATTTATGATAGATTTCGCTATATTGTTTATCCTTATTGAGAATATGAGCTGACCCCTTTCTTATGTTTTATTTTCCCAAGATGCCAAGAGGTATATTATGATTTATATGTAGTATTAAGATATGATGATAATGGAATTCCTAGAAGATTTTTTATGTTGGGTTTTATGTTATAAATTGTAATGTAAAGTTCATGTATGTAATTTATTTTCCAAGACTGCTAAACTGATCGGTCCTTCAGGACTTGAATCCTTGTAATCATGCCAATGTATTAAAATAATTCATCAACTCTGGGTAACTGGGGTTAGGGAGTTACAGTTTATATCAGAAGAAGTTTAGAAACATCTTGGGAAATATATTTAGATAAACTCTAATTTTGAAACGTTACCATAATATAGACTTTGAGGATTAGTATAGAAGAACATCCTAGAATTTTGGTAATTTATAGATTTTGTGAATTTTACATGAAATACATCTCTTTCTGTATACGAGAAGGTAGTGTTATCTCTGGAACAGATGTACATAAGAGTGAAAAATATGATAAGGAGTATCAGGCTTGACTCGGGGTATCCTGGTACATGATAATGGGTCCTACTACACTCTTGCTTAAGACAATCCTCAGGGATATGCTTAGGATAATTCAAATATTATTTACAAATCATTATAAAGGATTTATAATCAAATCCCTCCTCAAAGAGAACATTTTTTTTATGATTATGGATTATATGCATGAACTGTTCAATTTATGTTAGGTATTTTAAAAGTTTGGATTTATTCATTGTGATTCATAAAGTAACCATGTTTATGCCATTTTTTTGAAATGGTTCCCAGTAGAAGGAATGAGAACTCCAGTAATAAGAATGATCCAAATAATAAGAAGGATTATATATTTCATGGTATTATGAAAACATTTAGAAGGGAAATAGTCTCTCGCATATTTTTACCATATGAAGAAATAATATCATGGGATAATAAGATAAGTAAAGAATTATCTGAGACTTATGGCTTTGAAGGAAAGCCAAAGAAGAAAAAGATGGTAGAGGGAAAGATGGATAATGGGGAAAAGGTAAAGAAGGATTTTTTCCATATGTGATAACTGTAGAGAGAATCACCTTTGTAAATGCATGAAGGGAATGTGAGTTTGTTACATGCATGGAGAAAAATGATACCTTGTATATGATTTCAAGGGTGAGAAAAAGGTTTCTAATGTGCAATGCTTCATCTGCAAGGAGTTGGGACACGACACGAATCAATGTCCCAATCATCAGAACGTACCCCAAATTATGCTATTGGATAATAATCATGTTATACTACCACAGATGAAGTGTAATGATTAGTTTTCTTATGTTTTTATTAAATAATTTTTTCATTTGAGTACAAGTTATATGAATTATAAAGTATATAAGGGTTGTATTGTAGTACATTTTCATTAAGGATATGAGATTGTATGGTACCAAGTATAGTAACACAGTTTCATGTTAAAAAATTTGTAAAATATATGGTTGGGGGAAATATAACCCTTAATATGTTTCTGAATGTGAGATAATAATTTTAGAAAAAGATATAATTAATTTGTAAAAAATATTTTGGATATTATTAACTATGTTAGAGATAATTAATTGTTTGTTTATTCCATCAGTGTGGGAGATTACAAAATTTTTGGATTTAAGGAGTATATCCAGTATTCTATATTTTATAGAAGGAATAAATATGTACATACCTATTCAAATATGGTATTCTAGTAATTCATTTTATTGACACATTTTAATAGAATACATGATGAAGGTACTCACATGTATATTATGTGACCTTCCTTATAAATTTTGGACTCTATGTTTGGACAGAAGTATTGTGGATAAGTCTAAAGTTAAAAATGGATTAATTCTTACATTAGATACTATTGTTATGGTTAAATAATTTCATAAGATTCTTTTTTTATTATTATAAAAAGGACAACTCGGAGGTCGAGCGACAACCCTTTGCATCCGGCAAGGTAGCAAAACTTGAACCCACAACCGAAGGGTGACAATGGTGCATTACCTACCACTCACCTATATGATGTCCTTGATTGTTTAATGCTGTTTTTTAAAAGTAAGGATAGATGAATTATAAATTCATTTTTTTAACCCTATAAGATTTGGATAAATAGAATTTTTTGAGTTATATTATCTTTTGGAGTTAAAGATGAGTTTGTGGTGGAAATTAGTTAAAGGATGGAACTTTACTTTTCAAGTATACTTTTTTTATTATTCTAGGAAGAAATATATTCTTAAAAATTAGGGAAAGGATTTCAAAACCAAAAAATTTATTATCCTAATACTTTATGTTTTGTTGAACCGATGATATTTTAACTCATCATAAATTTATGGCTTTGAATCCCTCAATTTTCAAGTTCTTATTCCATTGTTTGTGACTGATGACCTCAATCACTGCCTATAAATATTTATGTTTTCCCTCCAATTACATGTCTATAATTTCCACCAATTTTCTCATATTCAAAACCCTAATTTGGTGGTTACTTTTTAGTTTCCCATTCCCTCTTATTAAACCTAAATTTTATTAACCCTATTTCTGATATGTGTTTTCCACAATGGTATTTTCCATTTTAAACCTTTTATTTTTGAAGAACAATTTCAAATTGAGAGGATGAAATTTATTGAAGGAGATGATAATTTTACACCCCAATATTTCATAGTATGTTATCTCGTTTAAGTAATTAAATAGCTTGCGCTGCACACAACACTGCGTTCGAGCGCAGCACGAATTACTACACTAGCATTTCAAAAGCCGTTATGAATAGTATTAAAAACATTTTAATTTTATATACTCCATATATTTTTAGAATCCATATTAGGTGTTTTTTAGACATAATATAAGAACCAATTCATTTATTTCAGATAAAATAAGTATTTTTTCTTAAAAAAATCTATTTACAGTCTTTTAATGGTGAATTTTTTTTAAATACAATATTTGACACTTTTATGAAATTAAATTCTTATTTAGAAATGGGACATAAAATTTTTTTTGGATAAATTTTGGGGGCTTTTTTGATAACTTTCATATTATGATTAATAGTGAAAAAATATAAATTTTTAATTGTATTTTTTTTCAATTGAAATAATTTATAATGTTAAATTATGAATTTGAGTGGTTTTAATGAATAATTAGATTATTATATTATCATTTAATATAATTTAGGTCATTGGATGTAATTTCACATTTAAATTGTATATAAACACATGTTAATCTTTTGATAGTTTCTACTTCTTAAAAACTCACTTTCTGGTTTTGAAAAAGGGAATTAATTTTAAATTAATTAATGCGACTCATATGTTTTTAATTTTCTAAAATATTCATCATTTTTGGATTTGCAATATAAAAATTAGCTACGGGTGAATTTTTTTTAAAACGTTATATTTTTTATGAATAATGAAAAACACTACGTTATTGGTTTAAAAATATTTTTTTAAATTATTATTATTAATATTTAAATTTGTTTTAAACTAAAAATAGATAAATAATACCAATATTAGTTCAATTTAATTCCTTGGAGTCATTTTATAGTAAGATTAGATGTATACAATTTTATTGAATTTGTTAACGTATTTTACTCACCTTCTAGGAACAATTGCAAATTTGCATAAAAATAAAATTTACCACTTCTGTGAATTGAATTTCAAAAATCAGATAAACATAGTTGACATCAGTAAGTAAGATGTGGTCCAATAGAATGAAAATAATTTTTTGCGAATAGTAGCTTTTGAATATTATTTAACACGGTTAAAAGTAAATAGGGTAACTAAAGAAAAAATTGATATTAAAATTTCCCTAACACATGTATTAATTCTATTTGATATTTGTATTTCAACCAAAATCAACCTTAGAAATAAAATATTGTCCTTTTGGTCCACTTTTATTATATTAGGACATTTATTATTATTTTATTTAATGAAGATTTAAAAGTGTTAAATTCAATGTTTCATAACTGAAACATTTTTAATATAGGGAAATATATAAAATAAATTCGACTATAAATATTCATTATAATATCTAAATATATTTCCTACATGAGGGTATTTTATTTATAAATTTCTAAAAATTAAATAATTAAATTTATTTATGGCACAATGATGATGCAGTAATTACCTTTTTAAGGAATGATTAAAATAATTGATATTATACATATCACAATAAATGTAAATTGACACTTTTGATTCATTCCACGAATTTATAGATTAATATGACATTTTAGGGTTTATTTAATATATTTTTTCCATGTAATCAAGATTTTTTTACTTTCACAAAAACCAAATAATCAATAGTTTCAAAATTGACATAAATGAGTTTTAAAAAAAAATATTATATTATTAAATTATATAATATTACAAAAAATATAAGATTATACCAAAGGACTTATATAAGGATAGATATGTCACTAATGAACAACTTGAGGTTTTTTTTGGAATTTTATAGTTAGTTTATTTAACATGTAATATAAAAATACAAAAAAGACATTGTAAAAGATAAATTATTTAACTAAGAGATAAATCTAAAATATAAGGTTAATATTGTGACCTCAACTTGTGTAAAACCTATTGTTTGAGAGGATTTATACCCATACCTGCCTTAGCCTCAAAATAATTTCATTTTTTCCCACTATAAACTGAAAATTATTTTTATAATAAGATAATATTTCATCCTTTTTTTAAAGTGACCCTCACCTCTCTTATAAAAGGGTACTTCCCCTTCTCTCAAAATCACACTTCCATGCCATTTGGCTCTGCCAACCTCTTCTCAAATATCCTCCCAACTAACCCACTTCAACCTAGAGTCCATACTTTTCTTATAAGCCAACCTAAGGAGACCTTTTGAACAAATCAAATGGAAGAACCCGTTGTAGAGGTAATTACTTCATAAGCTATTTCAATTTCTTTTCTTCTACTTCCGTTTTCTTTGATTTTTTCCATACTAAAATAATAAATACAGTACCTTGTACATACTGATATGTTATTATAAATTTTGTACAACCATATTCATTATTATATCCATTCTATGAATGACAAAGCCACCATACGTGATTACGTATAACTTATCATCTCTACGCCGTGGTTTAGTTTGTTATTCAACACTTCATTAGTGGTATGGGTACAATAATGAGTATAATTGATGAAAATATTAAATATAACATGTTAATGACTATTTATATAAAATATACCATCCAATTACATATTATTTCACTATCAATATAATGATATCATCGCTCGTACCTATGTCTGGCTTACCATCTCCATGACATGAATTGATTCATTTCGACGTTCACCATTAAACGATGATTAAAAATATATTATTAATAAGTTAATAATATATGACATAATAATGATACTAGATATATATATATATATATATATTTGTTTATATGTATCTCATTCATTTACTTCTGTTCAATACGATATGAACACAGAAACAACGTTTATGCGTACGTACGACCTATTGTATCCATAAATAGTGTTTTCCATTTCATATATCTATCTATTATACATAATTATATTCAGAATAAATATAATACATAAATGATTTTTTATATTCTAGAATCAATTAAACCATGATATACTTTATACGATCAATAATAACCAGTTAAAACATATATAACAAAGAAAGAGATTATTACCCGAAATATTATATTAACATTGAAATTATTATTAAATGGGTAGTATAAAGCCATAAATGAATCATGTATGATATCATAAAAATGAATATGGTTATTTTATAATTTAAAAATATACTATAGTAATTATGCAGAAGGTTAAACGTATCCTCTACCAATAGAATGTACAAGGTCAGGGTTAATTCATCAATCTCATTATTATCTGAGATTGTTTATGAGTAAATTTTTATTGGAAAATTTTTATCATCCATGTCCATGTTTCATGAAAATGTTTTCAAAATGAATATTTTATGGTTTTCTTGAAGGGAAACTTTATCAAGATCATCATTTTAATTATTATTATTATTTATTTTTCTAAATCTTTTAAATTAATGCCCATGTTTTAAAAATGATTTTAATTATTTATCTATATGGAAATTATTGTTATAAAATGTTGATTAATTTCAAACGTTTCAATGTGGTATTGAACACTTTTATTCAAAAATCTCTTTTAAATGACTTCCTTTAGAAATGTGTGACTTTTAAATGATTTCAAAGAAATGGGTGTTTCTCACAAAGAGTTTAACTGATCATTTTCAACTATGTCAACATCCTTTACTAGATATTATTCTTGATTGAGGTCTATTTATTATAATACTATTTCAATATTGTATTTAATGAGTTATGATATGTTTTAATATGGATGTTCTATTTTTATACTATACATGGTTTACGTTCAAATTATTGATTTCATGTGATAGTTTTAATACAAATGTTTATGTTATGTTTCAACCTTTTCATATGAGGAATGCATTGGACTTAGTAAGTAACAAGTGGAGCCTGCTATAGATCCTTGATGCATTGGTAGGTCTGATGAGAAAAATTAGTGTCTTGGCACAAGTCCTTAGTAAATGTTTTTATTTGTAGTCTTGCCATGAGGCACTGACTATGCGTTTATGATGTCCGACATTATGTATTCCATCATTATGAAATTAGCTATTGATATTACATGTGATTATTCGACTAGTAGAATATCCATGTGAATAAGTTAATGTAATTATTTGATTTATATTTTCTATATTATTTTTTATTTTATGTTTAAAGGGATTGTGTTTCAACTTTATACCTTTCCATAAAAGTTTATTATTATATATGATAGCTTCGGCTATATTGTTTTTCCTTACGGACCATCTGAGCTCACCCATTTCTTAGGTTTTATTTTCCTAGGATTCCAAGTGATATATTATGATTTATATGAAAGTTTAATCTATGGGAATAATGGTGTTCTTGAAGTATTAGTTATGTTGTGTTTTATGTTAGAAATTATAATGTAATGTTCATGTATGTAATCTATTTTCCAAGAATGATAAAGAGATCTGTCCTTCAGGACTTGATTCCTTATAATCATGCCAATGTATTAAAATAATGCACCGAATTTGGGTAACTGGGTTCGGGGAGTTACAAATGAGGTGCCAAAATAAATCAATTTGAAGAATGAAAAATAAAGTTTATCGATTCCAAGATGAAAAGTTCTGCGACTATTTCATTGCCTCCATGCATTGGAATTTACTTTGGCTACCAGAGCCAAAGATAGTTGATGAAGTAGGTCTCAAAGATCGTCAAAATTATTTTCCATATCCCTAGTACTAGGACACACAATCCCGAAATTATTTGTTTTCAAGGATCTCTTACAAAAGATTGTGGATTCCGGAATGTCATGTTGGACCCGCCACCAGCACAAGTGGCGTGTGTTTCAACCTTATACTGATGGGAAGAAGAGGATTGGAAAACAGTCGCCAGTAAGAAGGATAAAAAGTTCGACAACTTCGGGACTTGAAAGAACATTAACTGAGTCCATGGCGTCCCCTATGCAAAGTTGAACCAACCAACTATGCCCCAAAAGCTCCCAATACATCACAACCATCCTTTTGAACCCTGCGGCCCTCTATGGGCTAGAAGGGAAGAAAGTAATAGCAAGAAGATGAGATAACACCAAAGATGAACTTAGTTTTGAAACTATTGGACTTAATGCCAACAATCATGGCATAATGGGAACTACCCTTCCTAACGATACAATGGGAACCGCCCCACCAAATGGTACAACAGGAACCACCCCACCAAACGACACCCTCAAAAGGAGACAGTTATACAGAAATAGTGTCAGAACAAAAAGAAATATTCAGCTCCATTAATGTCATCTAATTGATGGACCCCTTCCTGGTTGAACACTATAGCCATGAACTTGTATTCCTTGCACCCAGCTGGAGAGACATGGGAAGTGGCTGTTGGGGCCGAAGGTTTCTTGGAAGGCATGATCATGGAAGGAGTCAAATTCCCAGCTACATCGCATATCAAACCATTAACATCACAGAAACTCACAGAAGGACCCTCTGACAGACCAAAAAAGAACTAGAACTTTCAACCCCATTGGAAGAAATCCAAGCCCATTTATCTTGGAATTTCCATTAGGGGAGAAGAAATACCAAACCACCCATGGTATACAGGTGGACCCGTTCGGCCAAACGTGGAAAGGACTAAAACACCGTTGGAACCTGTTATAGAGGTCGTACCTTCTATGTCCAAATCTCAAACCCCTAAAGCTTCTGTCAAAGAGAAACCCCATGTCGGGAAGCACCAACCTTTAGAGTAGAATTATGAAATTTTAATGTAGCTGGATTCAGTTCTAGAAAAGCTATCAATCCTGGATGCATTGAGACTATCTAAAAATATTAGGGATCAACTCATCAAAGCCTTCCTAAGTCCCTAGGATTTGGAGGCTGAAATAGCAGCAACCAAAGTCTACCAGACAGAGACATGTCCTGAAGAATGTGATGTTGTAATCTTCTTTACAGACAGGGATGAACACACCATCATGCAAGGCAAAATTAAACCCTTAAATGTGTCTGGAAAGAAAAATGAAATTGATGTTCGTAGGATATTCATCAACAAGAACTCTGGAGTTAAACTCCTTCTATTGATAACACATTGTCGTCATGGATATGATGAAGATAGCTTGACACTCTGCAGTACAACTCTACTAGGATACCACAAAAGTGAGTATAAACCATTGGAAAAAATCAGGCTTAAAACTTGTCTCAGAGATCTCATATCAAATTCTGAGTTCTTTGGGGTGCGACAAAGTACAGCCTTCAGCATCCTGTTAGGGAGGCCTTGGACACATCAGCACGCTGCAATTCCCTCTCCATACCATCAGTGCATCAAATATTTAACTAATGGGAGAAATGGGATGTTTTACACTGATATATCCCCATTTGATTTGTGTGAATCACATTATATTGACATCAGGTTCTATGAGTCGGATGAAAACCATCTTTCAGCTGACGATGTTGATTGGATCAATGCCTCGAATTGATTAGAGATTTCTCCCACCGACCACCTCCTGTAACTTGGGGAAGAGTATTTACTACCAAATAAAAATGTTGAATGCATAAATGCAAGCCTAGGTGGAGACTCAGTTGTCTGCAGGGTCTTTGTTCTGACCATCGAGTCCAAGGACACCGAAGAGCGGGCAGACTCCCATGATGAATGTAAAATCCGTATGAAAGATTATCATGGACGGTCCTTGGGATATCAATATACCATTAACTTACATAGTAAGGAAAAATATTATTTCTCTTCCAACATTGGAGATTTATTCTAAAAAATACTTTCTCCATCAGAATAGGAAGATGGTGATGATTATAAAGATGATGAAGAAGAAGAAGAAGAAACAAAATAGAATAAATACCTTAAATATGCCCCCTACATTTGAAGAAGGTGTCTCCAACATTATTAATGAGCCTAATGAGATAAATTTGGGCACTAAAAATGACCTGTGTCCCACTATGATTAGTGTGTCTATGCCTACTGAGGAACATGAGGCAAACACTTCCTTCCTAAAGAAGAATCAAGATGTGTTTTCATAGAATTACATAGAGATTCCGGGCCTTGTTCCTGAGGTCTCCACCCATCATCTGGCCTTACCAGAGGATCCCCGAGTCTATAAAAAGGAATCCAGAAGGACCCACCCAATGCATGCTGCCAAAATAGAGGTTGAATTTGACAAGATGATCAAACCCAAATTCATACGGGTGGTCCAATATCCAAACCGGTTGGGAAATATAGTTTCTGTCAAAAATAAATATGATGATTAGAATCGGAATTAACTTTTGGGACCTCAATCAACATTTCCCAAAAGATGACTTCTCGGTCCCGATCACAAAATTGTTGATCAATGTGACAGCCGGGTACAAAGCCCTCTCATTCATGAATGACTATTTTGGATATAATCAAATCTGGATAGCCCAAGGAGATGAATAAGCTACTACTTTTAAAGCCCTTCATGGAGTGTTTTTATAAAGTGATTCATTTTGTTCTAAAGAATGAAGGTTGCACATATCAATGTGATATGCATCACATCTCGAATCCCTTGTTGGGAAAATTTTTCGAGTGTTATGTGGAAGACCTGTTGGTTATATCCTGACAATGTTCGAACCACCTAACAGATCTTGAAATTATCTTCAACAAATTGTGATAGAACTGTTTAAAGATGAATCCCTTTAAATGCGCCTTGGACATTACCTCAGGAAAATATCTAATCTTCATCGTATTCCATTGCGACATTGAAGTCAACCCTGAGAAGAAAAAAAATCCATTCTTAGCATGTCCATGCCTTGCAACCTCAATGAGGTTAAAGGTCTCCAAGGGCACCTCTCCTACATTTTCTACTTTATAGACAACCTAGAAAGTAAATATTTACCTTTAACCAGGATATTTATGAAAGGAGTTACGTATGAGTGGGATAATGATTTCCTAGAATTATTCTATAATATTAAAATATATATCCTATGTTCGCTGATTCTCATGACACCAATTGAGGGGTGACTACTCATTTTATACGTAACCTCCCTAGAATGGTCATTAAGAGCCTTCCTCACACAAAATAATGATTTTAGCATAGATAACAACCTCTACCACCTCAGTCGGACAATGATCGATCCAAAAAACTCAGTATTCAAAGATTGAAAAGAATTCCCTAGACCCAATGTTCATAGTTCAGAAGCTTAGGCATTACCTATAGTACCATGAGGTCCACCTGGTCTCCTGTAACAACCTACTAAAATATATCCTCAAAATTCCAAAGCTAAATGGGAACCTATAATGATGGGTGGTCATCCTACAACAATTTGACATATAGTACATGCCCTAGAAGGAAATAAAAAGCCATA
The DNA here is from genome assembly GCA_963277665.1 of Viscum album. NCBI lineage: Eukaryota > Viridiplantae > Streptophyta > Magnoliopsida > Santalales > Viscaceae > Viscum > Viscum album. Next base: position 242,981,219 of record OY728153.1, on the reverse strand, counting down.
AATTATCATATTTCCTGGATGAGCACCCCTTGTAAGAAACAACACCATTGTGTGCCGAACTTCTGGATGAAGAAGTGTTTTCTATTGTAGAGGACTCCCAGACATGGAAAATATAATTTGATGGTGCTTCCCGAAGCCGGAAAGGGAAAATGATGGAGGATCCCAAACTCAATAATGTGGGGTTAGGAGTCATACTCATATCTCCCAAAAGGGCCATCTAGTGTTACTATTTCATGCCTTCGGAAGGGTGAACAAAAAATTATCTAGAGTATCAAGCCCTCATTATAGGCTTGTAATTGTCACTCCTAGTGCATTCCAAACACCTAAAAGTAATGGGTGATTCAGATCTAGTCATCATATAGTTCAATGGTGACTATGCTATCAAGAAAGAAGAATTGGTTCCTTTGATAAATCATGTTCGAGTACTGATAGAATAATTCCCATCAGAACCAACGTTGACCTATGTACCCCAGTCACAGAATTCTCAAGCTGATGATTTGGAAAATTCCTCCACAACATTCAACTATCCTAGCCAGGATGAAATAGTCATTAGCATTGCTCAATGTTGAATGGTCTTTTCATTCATCTATAACAATATGGAGGTGAATGATGAAATTATCCCCATCTCTGAAAATTATGGTCATACGACTAGTTGGATCTCTCCCATTTAAAATTACCTTTGGAAAGGGAAACTCCCACTAGATAGGTCTGGAATGGAGCAGGTCTAAAGATGGGAAGTCAATTTTTTCATGTACAATGGGGTAAAGAAAGAAAAGGCCCCCTATAAATTCGGCCTTAATGGATTCCTTCTCAGGTGAATTGATGGAGAAGAAACTACTGCCGTTATGAAAGAGGTTCCCACCAGAGATTGTGGAGAACACCAATTAGCAACCAAGCTCTCTCACAAAATTTGAAGGATTGGGTATTAATATCCCAAAATGATATAGGATTGTGCAATAATCAATTAGAAATGTTATTCCTATCCAGTTCATGCCAATTTCATACACCGCCCCCTGGAGTTACTTCATATAGCTAAGTACTCCTGGCCATTTTTTGTCTGGGGGATGGATACTATTAGACTATATCCTCCCGCTACAGCCAGATAGTTCATGTTCATTCTAATAGCTATTGAATTCTTTTCCAAATGGGCTGAAGCCATACCACTTAAAGAAGTTAGGGAGAAAACCCTCATCCAATTTTGAAGGCCAACATTATTACCATATTTGGTGTTCCTCATACTATCTTGATAAACAATGGCACCAATTTTTTCTCTGCTCAGTTGGACAAGCGATACCAGGAGTATGGAATTAAATCCAATTTTTCCTACCATTACCATGCGACGACCAAGGGGAATGTAGAGGATTTCAACAATAAATTTCCCAACATATGTTAAAATATGGTTGATAAGGATAAGAAATCATGGCTATATAGTCTCATTCATGCTTTATGGGCTTACCGGACCACGACCCGCACGACCACCCAGGGAACCCTGTACTCACTCGTTTATGGGGAAGAAGAGGTTTTTACTATCAAATCGAAGTTCCATCACTTTGTGTGACCATTTGTGATAAACTGTCAATGGGTGAGAAATCCTAGATATAGTTTGATGAATTAGAGCATTTATATTAGAAAAGGCTGCACACATTGCAACATTTGGAAATCTACCAAAAACAGATTACATGAGCCTTCAACAAAAAGGTTCTCCGTCGATATTTCCTCGAAGGAGAAATGTTGTTAGTCCTATGAACCCAAATAATACTCAGACAGAAGCCCCCAAAGTTTGAACCAAAGTGGGAAGGACCATATATCATACATATCTAATATTCCAATGGAGCATATGCCCAGATATCAATGGAAAAACGGCTCATCACGACTCCCAAAAATGAAAATTTCTTGAAGAAATATTTTGCATAGTAATTCCCCAATGTCCTTTTCCAATGTACAAGACCTTAAATTGTGAGTAACATCCCCCCATTCCATGATCCATGCACTATGAACCTAAACTATGAGTTATCATAAACCATCATGCCATGGTCTAAACTCTATGACCTTAAACTATAAGTAATAGAAAAACACCATATTGTCAAGGTCCAAACTCTAAGACCATAAACTATGAGTAAAAACTACAAAAATGTCATGGTCCAAGATCTAAGACCTTAAACTATGAGTAACATAAATTCTGATGTCAAGGTCCAAGCTCTATGACCATAAAAATGAGTTATCATACCCCCAATGTCATGGTCCAAACTCCAAGACCGTAAACTATGAGTCATTTTCCGAACCACGTGACGATAAACTATACAGTGTCAGTCTGTGTAACATGACATTGAACCATCAAGCCAATTACCAAACTCAAATACCTTAAACTATGTGTAATAACAGATAAACCCTAATGCCATGGTCCAAACTCTATGACTCTAAAAAACGAGTCATCGTATTAGCCACATGAAATTAAATTGTAAAGAAATCATCCCTGAAACATGAAATTTAACTGTGCCTCATGTCCTCTCCGTAAGACATTAAACTACATGACACAAAACTTCCTAATTGCATGAAAATAAACTGCATGATCTCTCACAAAACAATGTGCGGCTTGATTCCTTCCCTCACCGGATACGTAATGATGCCTCGATCTTTGTTCTCAGCCTAGCCCCCACAAAAAATTCCTTCATCATGCCCCAATCTACCCATATATGTAAGGGAAACCTGTATCACTCCTTTTTTCTCACATAGAGTATAAATCCCACGAGCTTAGGATTAGTGGTAGGGATTCTCTTATGAAAACCAACTATAGAGTAACATGGTAGACCTGGAAACTTTCATGGATAGAATGAAAATGACCCTACCCATTAGAATGAGCCCAATTGTTAAAGGGTACATACTGAACTATGTACGGTTTGATTATTTCCCTCGCATGATATGTAGAGATGCCTTGATCTTCAATCTTGGCCTAGCCCTACCAGGAATGAAAAAGAAAATTCCCCATCATATTCTCTACCTCAATGCTATTGCGAAAGAGACTCTGTGACCACACATTGTTTCGCACATCGAGTATAGCTCATGTGAGCTTAGGATTTGTGTTGAGTATTCTCTTATGAAAAAAAATCATATGGGAATATGGTAGGTCCGCCCCCATATAAATTGAAACCCAAATTCCCTCACATTTCCTCACACATGGACAGATCCAAATCGGTATAGGGAACTTTCAAAACTATGTGTGGATAGATTTCTTCCCTTGCAGGATATGTAGTGACGCATTGATCTTTAATCCCGGACCAACCATCATCATCAAAAAAAATTTCTCATGTATCCCTACACATCAAGAAAACATATCTAGGGAACATTCAAAACTATGTGTGGCTTTATTCCTTCCCTCAAAGGATATGTCATGATGCTCAGATTTGGCATCTCGGCCCACCCACCAGGCAATCAAATACCCCTTTCCCCCATACGTAGGTCAGACATGTACGGGGAGTCCATGAAAGGTCCAATGACATGACAATAAACTAGAAAATTCTTCAAGAGTTATGTGTGGCCTAGTCCTTTGTATTATGAGATTCCTCACATGCCTCTCAGTCATGAGAGGACAAAAGATCAGGCTTCCCCCTATGCATTTGACTCAGACCTTTGTGGAAGCTCCAAATAGTTCATTGTTAATCATGTTCTGGGTTTTCTAACACTCCAAGGTACATCTTTCCCATTTTTCACACTCCATACCTCGGGAAAACATAAATCCCCATGATCCTCCAAGGCCATAAGGGATGGAAGGTCAGTGTCCTATGGAAACCTTTTCTTGACTATACATATCATGCCCTAGTGGCTTTATATAGTTTCCCACAAAAACAGTCATCAATCAAAGGAAAATTCATCCCAAAGAGAGTACTTTCCTATATCAGTACGCCGAACGACTTCCAAGTCCCATGTCATACCTCTTTATTCAAGTTCCCCATGGGACTATGGTTTACACCATCTATCATCACTCACATCTAAGAAACACTGGAACATCATGACTGAAACTGACCTAAAACTATTGAAGATCTTACTGGAAGTATAATTTTCCTCACTGCATGACTATGAACTGCATAGAATCATGTCCCAACTGCATGAATCTAAACTGAATAGCATCATGTACTCACCGCATGACGTTAAATTGGAAGGCTAAAATCGTCCTTGGTGTACGATGTTAAACTGTATAAAAATGTTTTAAGCCCAAAAGTTACATCAATTTCTGATTTTTCTATTCTTAAGAAATGAAACAGAATCCTTATAATCTCTTGTTTGTTACACCAAGAATAGATCACATGATTTAGGTATTTCAGGGACAGATCCATTGTGGGGTAATGGAAAAAAAGTCCAAGAATTTTGTCCTAGAAGCACAAACCTAAAATTCATATCATGATTACCTCCCAAGAGAGGAACCCCATGTCCTGTCTATGTGATGTTAAATAACCAGCTATCCCAAATATTGAACAAATGTATCTCCCTACATATGAGTCAGATCTACATAAGGGACACCCGATTCCCTGAGTAAATAGTAGCCCAAATGTCCCTAATATATCTGGATACACTCCTACCATATTTCATACTTTGTGCTCTGAGTGATCTTGAATCTACATATCCCTCTAAGGCCATCTAGGATGGAATTCCAGTGTCATGTAGACACCTTTGCATGATTATGCATATCATGCCCCAGTGGCTCGGCATATGTTTCCAACAAAAAAGACCATTAATGAAAGGAAAATTTATCCCCATGAGAGTCATCTCCTATCATAGTACACCCAATGGCTTCCAAGACTCATCTCATACCTCCTAATTCATAAGCCCTCAAATTCATGGTTTACACTTTCCTCCGTACACATATATTGATTATATAAAAACATATGGGGATGATTCATCTCTGGTTCATTTGGAGGTCTCTAAATATATCACATCTGTATGCATGAAGTTGATCTTCATACAAAAGAAGTGTAGCCCCACTCATTTTTTGGTTTCCCCAAAGAGGCTCAATTAAAATGCCCATTTTTGATGCTCTGGTTCAACCCTCATCAAAGGTCACATACCGTATTCAGAATGTCCCAAATATTCATTATCCTAAATGGCCATCAGATATAGAAGGCTAGTGTCCTGAAGACACTGTTTCATGACTACGCATATCATGCCCCGATGGCTCTGCCTATATTTCCAACAAAAATGGTTGTCAATCAAAGGAAAATTTGTCCCCAGGAGAGTCTTTTCATGCTTCTGTATGGTCAAATGGAATTCATGTCTTGTCACATGCCCATATTCGGAAAAAACTTTTGGTTGAAATCTTATGTACCTCCTTCTCTCTAAGTGACCGTAACAAAAAAACACTATTAACTGAATTGACCTTTCACCCACTCTCCCTCACACAAGTAAGAAATGTGCAAGAACAGTTTCCCCCTCAAAGTCAATATGAATGTTCCAAATGTTTTCAGACAACACTACTCTGATCGACCACCCATTCTGGATCCCAACGTTCAAATAAATCCAAAATGTTGATAATTGTAACACCCCAATATTTCATAGTACGTTATTTCTTCAAAGTAATTCATTAACATGCACTACACACAACACCAAGTTCCAGCACACTACAACTTTCCAATATAGCTGTTTGAAAGTGGTTATGAATAGTATTAACTAAATTATGAACTTTATATAAAAAGTATAATTTTATAATCCATATTATGAGTTTCTTAGACATTATGTATGAACAAATTCATTTTTTCAGATAAAAGAAGTATTTTTAAAAAAAATGCAATTTTACCGCCTTTTAATTGAGAACCCTTTTTAAATCCAATATTTGAAACTTTTATATATTCAATTTGACAAAATAAACTTATTATTTAGAATTGGGACATAATAATATAGTTTCAATAAATTTTTGGTGTTGTTCTGATAACTTTCATATTTGGGTGAATAGTGAAAAAAGACTATATTTTAACTAAAAACAACTTTAAAAAAAAATAATTTATACTTTTAAATCATACATTGTAATGGTTTAGAAGTATAAATAGATTATATTTTTACCATTTAATTCAATTATGGTCATTCCAAGTAATACCATATTGAAATTGGACGTAAACAAGTGTTAATCTTTTGATATTTATTATTTCTTAAAAATACGCCTTTTGATTTTGACAACATGAATTGATTTAAATTAATTAATTAAACTTAAATGTTTTGAAATTGAAAAAGTAGACTTCATTTTTGAATTTTTAATATCGAAATTAGATTAGGTTGAATTTTTGGTATTTTTTTGAACACTTTCAATTTTTGATGAATAGTGAAAAACACTACGTTATTGTTTAAACCGGACTTTTTATTTAAATAATTAAATAATTTTTTTAATTTTTTTAATTCAAAATATATACATAATACCTATATATGTTCAATGTAATTAATTTGAGTGATTTTGTAGTAATATTATATATATATATAATTTTATTAAACTTTTCACCGTCTTTTACCCACCTTCTAGGGGAATTTGCAAATTCCCATTAAACTTAATTTTACCACTTTCGTTAGTGGAATTTAAAAACTCTGAGAGACATGGTTGATATTATTAAGAAAAATTTGGATTAATAAGATTAAAATAATTTTTGGTGAATAGTAACATTTTAATTTTATTTACCACGGTTAAAAGTTAATAGGGTAATTAGGGGTAAAAATGATATTGTTATTACCCTAAAACATGTACTAATTCTATTTGATAAGTGTAATTCGACCAAAAACAACCTTAGGAATAAAATAAGATCCTTTAGGTCCACTTGGATTAGATTAGGACATTTATAATTATTTTATTTAAAGAAAAGTTAAAAGACTTAAAATCAAAGTTTAATAACTAAACCATTTTTAATATAGGGTTATACATAAGATTAATTCGACTATAAAGATTCATTAGAAATATAAAAATATTTCCTACGTAATTAGATTTTATTTATAATTTTTAGACATTAAAAAATTTAATTTATTTATCACACAATGATGACGCAGTAATTACCTTACTAATGACATATTAAAAAAATGATATTATAAATATCTAAATAAATTTAATTTGACATTTTTTATTAATTAAAATAATTTTCTAGGTTAATATGACATGTTAGTTTTGAACATATGAATTTATTTTGAAGTAATAAAGTAGTTAGGACTTTAAAAATATCATTTTTTAAATAATTTCAAAATTGACATAATTGAGTTTTTAATACAAATACTATATTATTGGTTGATATAATAATCCGAAAAATATATGGTTCAGACAAATGGATTAAATAATATTTTATATGTCATTAATGAACCACTTGAGATTCTCTTGGAAGTTTATAGTATGTTTATTAACCATATGATATAAAAATACAAAGAGACATGGTAAATATCAAAATATTTAACTGAGAGTTAAATCTAAAAGATAAGGTTTATATAGTGACCGAAACATATCTTAAACCTATTGGTTGAGAGGTTTTAGACCCATAACCACCTTATACTTTAAATAATTTATTTTTGAGCCATTATAAGCCGAAAATGAGTTTATTATAAAATAACATTTTAATCTTTTCCTAAGGTGCCCCTCACCCCTCTTATAAAAGGGAACTTCCCCTTCTCTTAAATTCACACCTTAAAAGCCATTTCGATCATCCAAACCCTTCCCAAATATCCTATCAACTGTCCTCCCTTCATCCTAGAGGCCTTACTTTGGTCATAAATCCATCCTATGGAGCCCTTTTGATCAGGTCAAAAGGAAGAACTCAAAGAAGAGGTAAATATTTTATCACCTCTTTCAAGTTCTTTTCTTCTTCCACTTCTTCATTCCTTGTTGTTTCCATTCTAAAATAATAACTCCAGTATATTCTATATACTGTGATTTTATTATAATTATGGTACAACCATATTCATTATTCTATCCATCATTTGAATGACATTTCATCATACGTGCGTACGTACGGCTTACCGTCTCCACGTGGTGGTGTAGTTGTTATTCAATACAATATTATTTGTGTGCGTATAATAATGATGTATAATTGACCTAAATAATAAATATAACATGATTATTATTCTATGTATATGATATACCATCCATTTATATACGATTTTAATATAAAATTATGGATATTGTCGCTCGTGCGTACGTACGGATTACTGTCTCCACCAACGCGATGAGATTCAATCACCATCGTAACCATTCAAGACTAATTTCCAATTGATGATTAAAAATAATGTTTAAAGGCTTGATATTGTAATGTTTCGGTTCTGGGTGCCACGCAACGGGTTCCCCGAACCCGGTTTTCCACAAGACCTCAAGCACATTTCCCCAAACGCCAGAGGCTGCCGACTAGAAGCGAGAGCCCAGGTCTGATAGTGGGGAAACTATGCCCTCATTTGTCATAGTGTAGCACAGCGGAAGATAAATTAAAACATACAACATAGAGCGGAAGCAGTAAACCATACACAACTGAAATAAACAACAGCAGTGGATATAACCAACAGTATGTAGAAAATGATGGAACGTGTCTCATGTTCTGAGAAAATAGCCAGAACATGTTATACATCAGTACAGTACAACAAAATGCAGAGTACAACAAACAATGAAAAACGACTAGCAGCGGCATCTCGAGCCTAGGATCGGTCCCATGCCCTCCTACTCCACAAAAACAGTCAAGTACTTGTATAGGGACTCTTGCCCCTATCCACACCTGTAGAAACGTAATCTGTTTTGGCTGAAAAGAATGACCCAAACAGGGTGTGAGAAATACATCTCAGTAGGCACCCACCAAAGGAATCTGTCGAACTACGTGTAAGCATGAAAAAATAGTGTTCAATGGTAAACTGAAATAAAGTAAGCAGTACTGAAAAGTAACTAACTTAACAGTCAAATTCCTATTTAATTATTCATTTAATTCATTAAATATTAGAAGTCACCACAATGATTTTCTAAGTAAAAAGTCCACGTCCTCAGACAAGAAAAATCTTACCCTCGTTTAAGAAGAACCCAACCCGCATGTAATTTCCCTTAGGCATAACATAGTTTTTCCCTTAGTCATAGGTAGTGTAACCTTCAGGCATAGAAGTCAAGCACCTCAGGCACGAAAGGTTTCCCTCAGGCGAAATAACTACAACCCTCATGCTAAACAGGGCAGTGCCCACAGGCTAATCACAACAACGCCCTCATGCTAAACAAGTAACCGGACCATGCCTAAAATGTAAATAAGAAATAAACAATAAATTCATCTCAAGGAAATTCTACAACTACTACTTTAAAGGCATACCCTCGGGTATCCTGGCCAAGCGACTAAACAGTGGAACACACCCCCTGGGTGTTTTCGGATCCAAAAAACGATCCCAACTAGCATTTTAATATCATATTTAAATATATAATAAATTCTAGGTGTGTAAATATAGAAACGACCTCAGCCACATGACACCCCAACATGGGTTCGTGGCATAAAAACGCACAAAACACACGACAGTTGGAAAACCAAAAACCATGCCACCTACCTTATACGCCAACGAGAGGAATACCCAAATGTAGATTCCAGAAACGCCCAAAAATGGCATAGATCTGAGGTAAGAAAACTTTCATTGAACCTCAAATAACTTCCGTTAGGGAAATAATTGGTCAGCAACATGCTAGAGGAAGAGAGGGCTTACCCGCACGGTTCCAACGTGATCGACAGAAGCGAGATTGGATTCCCGGTGCTCGATCGGTTGATCCACGAAGATCCGACCTTCCTCCCAAGCTCCTTCCTCTAGTTCTAAGCCAATCCTGTGAATAGGGTTGGATACTGCCCATTTTAATCCAAAAAAACAAAGTACACGGTGTGTACTTCCATGTACATGGCGTGTAATCCCTTCATTTAACTGTTCCTTTGGCAGCACCGCCACACTGTTCATCTGTCGACAAGAGTACATGACATGTACTCCTGAGTACACGACATGTACTGCCGACCAGCTGGAGGCTGCTCCACTGCCTTACTATTTTGGCATACCGATTGACTACACGACGTGTAAAGGACCACTACACGGCGTGTAGTCGGTTCCTACACCCTTCTTCGCCGACATGTGTACACGCCCCATGTACCCATCCCACACGGCCAAAAGTACATGGCGTGTGGAAAAGTACATAGAGTGTAGTTCCAAAATATGGGGGTTTTCCCCATTTTTCCATATTTTCTCAAAAACAGTTAAAGAAATGGGAAAAGAAGAAGCCCGTACCTCAAAACTAAGAACCAGATTCTTTCAAACATCCCCCCTTATAGCAATTCGTCCCCAAATTGACCTTCCAAGGGTGGCGAAGATATAGCTCAGAACAGCTCTGGCCACTGAGCACGTACGTCAGCCTCCCGCTCCCAGGTCTCGTTCTGCACTCGGCCATGCTTCCATAGCACCCGTACGAGAGGAACTGACTGGCCTCAGAGAACCTTCATGCTCCTGTCAACAATACGGATCAGATGCTCCTCAAAGGACACATCTACTTCTAGATCAACCTCCTCAGGGTGAATGATGTGAGACAGGTCTGAATGATAGCGATGCAACTGAGACACGTAGAAGATGTCATGCATGTATTGGTACCGCTACGATAACTGCAACCGATAGGCAACCCGCCCGACTCTCTCCAGAATCTCAAATGGCCCCACATACCTCGGTGAAAAGCTTACCCTATCTTGTGATCCGCTTGTGTCCTAGCCTCGACAAAACACGTAGAAAAACCTGATCCCTGACCATGAACTCAAAAGGTAATCTACATCGATCAACATATGACTTCTGTCGAGACTGTGCGGTAGCCATCCCCATCCGAATCAACTGGACCTACTCAGAAGTCTCCTGTACGAGCTATGATCCCAGTAAAGCTGCATCACCTGCCTCTAACCAGCACAAAGGTGAACATCATAGCTTACCATATAAAGCCTCATATGGTGACATCTCAATAGTTTCCTGAAAACTATTGTTATAGGAAAACTAGACTATGGGTATATGCTTCTCCCATGAGCCCCCAAAGTCTAGGACGCATGCGCGCAACATATCGTCAAGCACCTGTATCGTACGCTCTGACTGGTCATTGGTCTGAGGGTGGTATGCTGTGCTCAGAAGCACCTGTGTACCTAGTGCCCACTGAAAACATTGCCAGAAATGAGACGTAAAGTGGGTGTCCCTATATTAAATGATATAACAAGGGACCCCCTGAAGACGAATGATCTCTCGGATATACAGCCGTCCAATCTCATCAACACTGAAGGTCTCCTTAATCGGAAAAAAGTGAACTACCTTTGTGAGTATATCCACAATAACCCACACGGTGTCATTGCCTCCAGGTGACCTTGGAAATCCCGTCACGAAATCCATCATGACAACATCCTATTTCCACTCTGGAATGGGTAACTACTGTAACTGTCCAGCTGGTCTCTGATGCTCCGCCTTCTCCTGCTGATTGGTGGAACACATCGTAACAAAACTAGACACATCTCTCTTCATACCTGGCCACTAGTACTGACATCTCAAGTATATGTACATCTTAGTAAGCCCGAGATGAACTGCCCGAGCTGAAGAATGAAACTCTCGCATCATCTCCTCGCATATATCCCATGGAACCCATACTCGCCCATGGAAATGCAAGACCTCATCTTCGCCTACCGTCTAACCAGGAGAAGGGTCCCCACTTTCCACAGACTCCCATAGAACTAGGACTTCTGGATCCGATAGGTGCCTCATCCTCACTCTGTCCAGGAAGGTAGAAGTCACACCTAAAGATGAAAGATAAGTCTGCCCCTGGCTGTCGTGCACCTCCAGATGCATCTCAGAGAACAAGGCCATGAGCTCCCACTCACCAGTGGCCTCCTGCACCGACTGTATCTGAGTCTTCCTACTCAGTGCATCAGCTACTGCATTACCTTTACCAGGTGTATAGGCAAGCTTAAAATTGAAGGACAGTAGGTACTTAACCCATATCCTCTACCTCAGATTAAAGTCACGCTGAGTAAAGATATACTTGATGCTTTTATGGTCGGTGAAAACCACACAATGCTCTCCCAACAGATAGTTTCTCCAATAGTGCAACACATGAACAACTGCAGCTAACTCGAGATCATACGTCGGGTAATTCTGCTTATGTGGCGTCAACTGTCGAGACCCGTACGCAAAAACTCAGTCACCCTGCATCAACACTGCTCCCAGCCCAATCCCTGATGCATCACATTAAACTGTATAGCTCTTCCCCTACTCTAGGAGTATTAGGATCAGTGCTGATGCCAACCTTCCCTTCAGGTCCTGAAAAGGTGTCTCGCAAGCTTCTGGCCAAACAAACTTTACACCCTTCTTAGTCAGACCTCTCAACGGTGCTGGTAATCGGGAGAAGTCCTCTATGAAGCGTCTATAGTAACTAGCCAGCCCTAAGGAACTCTGTATCTCAAACACGTTCTTAGGCTGCTCCCAAGAAACTAATTCCGTCACCTTATCTGGGTCTACTGAAACTCTTACCTCTGAGATAATGTGACCCAGGAAGTGAATATGGGCCATCCAAAAGTGGCACCTTGAGAGATTAGCATATAGATGATGCTCTCTCAGTGTACTCAATACGATCTCAAGATGGGTGGGATGGTCTTGTCGAGTGCTAGAGTACAACAAGATGTTGTCCACGAATACTCCCACAAAAGAATCAAGATATGAACGGAACACACAATTCATCAGAGCCATGAAAACAGCTGGCATGTTCGTGAGTCCGAACGGCATAACCGTATACTCATATAGGACAGACCTACTCATGAAAGCTGTAAGCGATATATCTTATTGTCTCACACACAACTGATGATATCCAGATCTGAAGTCAATCTTCGAGAACACTCGTGCTCCATGAAGCTGATCAAACAGATCATCTATCCTCGGCAAGGGATATCAGTTCTTAACCGTCAACTGGTTCATCTTACGATAACCCACACATAGTCTAAGGGTACCGTCCGCCTTCTTCGCAAAAAAAAAAAACCAGAGAACCCCAAGGAGAAGTACTGGGTTGGATAAAACCCTTCACCTGTAACTCCTCTAACTGCCTCTTGAGTTCCTGTAGCTCTGGTGTAGCCATCCTATAAGGAGGAATGGACACCGGTGCTGCTCCTAGCATGTGTTCAATTGAGAAATCCACCTCTCTCTCTGGAGGTAGACCGGAAAAGTCATTTGGGAAGACATCCCTGAAATGATCAAGAACTAGAGGGAAATATTTATGAAAAGTCCCCTGATCATCCAGATACAAACTCGCAATCTGGGCTATGACTCTACCTCGTCCATGATGATCTGGTCCATCTCAACTCACCTGAACATCCCATTCACCTTTGTATAGAAACTCTCCGCCCACTGGTGACGTGAAACGCACCCTGTGATGATAGCAGTCTACAAAGGCTTGAATGGGAACCAACCAGTCCATCCCGAGAAGGACGTCATAAGATGTCATATCTAAGACATAGAGGTCCCAAAGAAAGTGACACCCACCAACCTCAAGGGGGAACTCCTTGCACTGATGCACACCAGCCGTTCTGGTCCCCAACGGAGTGTCTAGCGTCATGATATCAGAAGCAGAAGAAACAGAAAGCCCAATGATCTCCACAATGGGTATAGATATGAAACAATTTGTATCACCCATATCAAAAAGTACTAAAGATAAGATAGAAGCTACTAGAATAGTACCTCTGACTGTAGAAGGTCCGGGATCCAACTCCTGCTAGGTTTGTTGCACTTCATATGCCTGCCCAGTGCCGCGGCCCTGTGACACAACCTGGCTACCCTGAGTTATCCCGCCTTATTGCCTCTGAGATCCTGCTATCTGGCTACCACGGACATGAACACCATCTTGGCCTGCACTCCCTATCGTATTCCAGTTCCCCGACTGGTAAGAAGCCACTGGTCCTTTTCTCGCACACGGAGTCTACACAGAACCCCTCTCACTAGCCACCAGTGGAAAAACCCTGCAAAAGCGCTGTAGATGACCCATCTTGCCACAAGATCGACACTCCACTGGCACTCGTGGACACTGCGGTCTCTTGTTCCCCTCTCTACCACACTGGTAACACCTGACCGGACCACCTGAAGAAGATTCCTGGCTAGTACTACCACCCTGAGAGAGGTCCATCTGTCTCTTCCTCTTTCCAGCAGAAATAGTACCAGTAACTGGTGATGAACCACCCAGTCCCACACCACTTGATTCCCGCAGGTTACTTTATGTAATCAGTGCTTGTTTAAAAATATCATGTACATTAGGCAACCTGAAAATGTTCACCAGCTCCCAAATTTCATAATAAATACCATCTTTAAAACGACTGGCTCTCAACGTCTCCTCACCCACTAGCACGGGTGCAAAACGCTGAAGCTCGGTGAAACGAGCAGAATAGTCCATCATCGACATAGCACCCTACTGCATATTCATGAACTATCAAGCTCTATCTGACCCTCAGTGTCTCTGGAAAGAAGAATTCATAGAAGACTACCTGAATGTCTTTCCACACCATGTCCCTGTAATGTACTGACTGGGTGGTAACATCCCAACACCTCTTGGCGGAATCACGCAACATGTAAGTCGTGAGCTTGACCCTCCGCTCTAGAGGCATCTCAAGATGCTCGAAAATAGTCTGAATCGACCCCAACCAAGACTCTATATCCTGTGGTCCACCATCCCTTGAAAACATAGGCGGATGCTATTCTTGGAAAATTCGTGTCAGCTCGACCATAGATGTGGCATCCTATGGTGCTCCCTAAAAGGTCTGCATAAACCACATAAAGCCTTCACGGAACTACGCCTCCATGCATGTGTCCGGTATAACAGCTGGCGCCGCATCTGGCTCTGCTGGAGGATCCACTTGTAACCCATGGCCCACCATCTCTGGAGTATAATTGTCACCGCTCTCCTAGAAGACAATGCGCGGTCGTCTAGGCGGCATGAAACTGCAAGGTCAAAAGCACGCCTTAGTTTCAAGATTATTTATGCTCAAAGTGAAGGAACCACAAAAGGGAAGAAGAGAAGGAAGGCATTTCAAAATTTGAAAAACAAGACTACATGACATGTACTATTACTACATGGTGTGTACTTGACTTCCATTCCCATACATGGGTCCTTCAACACGGCTAAGCAATATGGCTCCTGTTGAACGAAAACTACACGGTGTGCATAATATCTACACAATGTGTTTAGTTTTATTTTCCAACTGCCTGTGTCGTCTGTGACACGGCCGACTACTCGGCTTGCCACTACACGGCGTGTTACACCCGCACACGGTGTGTACACCACCCCGTTTTCCGAGCCACATGGCTAAATCTACTCGGTCTGTCCTCATACAAGACTACACGGCATGTACCACAGGTACACGGCGTGCTCATGAAGTGGTGACACCGACCCGTGTTTTTAGTTACACGGCTGAGTCTGCAGGTCACACTACATGGCGTTTTCATCATTTACACGACGTGTTCTTTACAAGAGTTCACCAAACCGTGTTGTTCGTTACACGGTCGGACTCCGGGTAAACACTACACGGCGTGTACAAAAGATACACGACGTGTTCGCCCCAAGATCTTCCCTTCCTCGTGTCACCGTCCACATGGTTTGTGACACAGAAAGAGACTACACAGCGTGTACTCAAGGTACACGACGTGTACCCTAAATGTTTATTTTTCTTCCCAAACAGAAGAACACACATGATGTGTATGAGGTCCTACACGACGCGTATTCTGAGTTTTCCGGAAATTATGCCTCATAAAATTCCCCAGAACCCAAAAAATACTGTAAAGCAACACCTAAGTGTCAAATTCTGTCCTGTGGGGGACAATACTCCCCACGAATCAAATTTTTACATATTATCTGTGTTATAACTAATATACATCCAATGAGCCACCAAATTCTATTTAATGAGGGCCCATACTCCCCAAAGACCAACTTTTGGCGTTCATTCTATAAACAGGCTCACATAAAATTACCCTATCAAACAGACGGTATTTTATCAGAGCAGCGATCACAACAACATTATTTTCTCACATATCAACTATCACAACAACATGAAATTTCTAATGCACCTACATATCATGGAAACTATGCATGACATGTGATACCTATCATGTGCCTATATGATGCATGAGATGGTATACCCTCATCTCATTGGGTTGCAAATAAATAGAACCCACATATAAATTATAAATATCACAAACTCAAGTGCGTCTCCCAACAGTGAAAACAAATCAACTGTAAATTTCCAAATAAAAAATAATTGCAAAAATATGAGGTAGACTATCTTTTCCCTGTAAAAGGGTTAGCTACGCCCGAGCACAGCTTGTTACCAACTGCCATTCGTCCTATCCCTGACTACGGATCCAAATAGTAAGTCAAAGAAAAGAACCCCTTTGATACCACTTTGTAACATCCCAGTTCCGTGTGCCACGCAATGGGTGCCCTGAACCCGGTTCACCACAAGACCTCAAGTGCATTTCCCCAATTTCCAGAGGCTGCCGACTAGTAGCGAGGGCCAAGGTATGGGAGTGGGGAAACTATGCCCTCATTTGTCAAAGCGTAGCACATCGGAATATAAATTAAAACATACAACATAGAGCGGAAGCAGTAAACCATACACAACTAAAATAAACAACAGTAGTGGATATAACCAACAGTATGCAGAAAATGATGCAACATGTCTCATGTTCTAAGAAAACAACCAGAACATGTTATACATCAGTATAGTACAACAAAAAGCAGAGTACAACAAACAATGAAAAACAACTGGCAGCGGCATCTCGAGCCTAGGCTCGGTCCCATGCCCTCCTACTCCACAGCAACAGTCAAGTACTTATATAGGGACTCTAGCCCCTATCCACACATCTAGAAACATAATCTTTTTGGGCCGAAAATCATGACCCAAACAGCATGTGAGAAATAAATCTCAGTAGGCACCCACCAAAGGCCAGTGCCCAACTACATATAAGCATGAACAAACAATGTGCAATGGTAAAATGAAATAAAGTAAGCAGTACATAAAAGTAACTAACTTAACAGTCAAATTTCCATTTAATTATTCATTTAATTCATTAAATAATATAAGTCACCATAGTGCATTTATATGTAAATAGTCCACGTCCTCAGACAAGAAAAATCTTACCCTCTGGTAAGAAAAACCTAACCTGCAGGTAATTGCCCTCAGGAAAAACAGAATTTTTACCTCAGGTGTAGGTAGTGTCGCCCTCAGGCACATAATTCAAGCCCTCAGGCACGAAAGGTTTCCCTCATGCGAAATAACTACAACGCTTAGGCTAAATAGTGCAGTGCCCAAAGGCTAATCACAACAATGCCCTCAGGCTAAACAGGTAACTGGGCCATGCCCAACATGTAAACAAGCAGTAAACAATCAATTCCTCTCAAAGAAATTCTACAATTAATACTTTAATGGAATACCCTTGGGTATCTTCGCCAGATGGCTAGACAGTGGAACACACCCCCGGGGTGGTTCCGGATCCAAGAAACGATCCCAACCAGCATTTTAATATCATATTTAAATACCTAATCAATTCTAGGTGTGTAAATATAGCAACAACCTTAGACACAGGACACCCCAACATGGGTTCAAGGAACAAAAATGCACAAAACACACGATAGTTGGAAAACCAAACACCAAGCCACCTACCTTATACGCCAACGAGAGGTATAACCAAATGCCGATTCCAGAAACGCCCCAAAACGGCGTAGATCTGTGGTAAGAAAACTTTCATTCAACCTCAAATAAATCCTGCTAGGGAAATAATTGGCCAGCAACATGCTAGGATAAGATAGGGATTACCCGCGTGGTTCTAATGTGATCGACGGAAGCGAGATCGGATTCCCGGTGCCCGATCGGTTGATCCAAGAAGATCCGGAATTCCTCCCGAGCTCCTTCCACTGGTTCTAAGATAATCCTATTAATAGGGTTGGATACTGCCCATTTTAAGTGAAAACAACAAAGTACACGGTGTGTACTTCCTAGTACACGGTGTGTACTCCCTTCATTTAACTGTTCCTCTGGCGGCACCGCCACACTGTTCATCCGTCGACATGAGTACATGGCATGTACTCCTGAGTAAACGGCGTGTATTGCCGCCCAGCTGGCGGCTGCTCCACCGCCTTACTGTTTTGGCATGCCGACTCGCTAAACGACGTGTAAAGGACCACTACACGGAATGTAGCCGGTTCGTACACCCTTCGTTACCGACATGTCTACACGCCCTGTGTACCCATCCCACACGACCAAAAGTACACGACGTATGGAAAAATACACGGTGTGTAGTTCCAAAATTTGGGGGTTTCCCCTATTTTCCATATTTTCTCAAAAACACTTAAGGAAAAGGGAAAAGAAGAATCCCGTACCTCAAAACTAAGAACCAGGTTCTTACAGATATCATACTGGATATGAATAAGAAACATCCCATCCATAACAAATATAACTCACGTAACGAAGAATATAAAAGAAAATGAATCAGTTAACACCCGGAACGATGATAATACTAGAATACCATTAAAAAAGAATTATTAGAAGATCATATGAGATATGATAATTATGTATATGGTTTTTGTATAATATAATAAAAATGATTTAACTATTATACATGATTTTAACGTACTCTCGACCAAGGAAAAGTACTAGGTAAGGGTTAATTCTACAATCTCTTCATTATCCGAGTTTGTTTATACATAATTATCTATTGATACCTCTTTATCATCTACATACATGTTTTCTTAAAATGTATTTCAAAAAAAATTACTATTTTCGAGACAATGGGTTAAAGTCATTTTTACACTTATTTGACGTTAATTTTTTTTTAAAATAATCTTTCTGTCTTTTTCCAAACAAGGTATTTTATAACCTTTTCGACAAAATTAAGGTATGACTATCTTTTTTAACTCATACAGAGGGTGCGGCGATTTTCTGCCATTATAACATCATTGATGCTTCCCTTACAATCTTATAAGAATATTTTCTAAATAAATGTTTTCTTTATAATTGTGTGACTCTAAAATGATTTCAAAATAGATAGTGATATTTCTCTCAAATAGATTGATTTCATCAATGTCAACATCCTTTGAAAATTTTTACACTTGTTTGAAGTTGATTTATTATGATACAAATCTTCCATATTGTATTTAAGGTTTTTTGATATGTTTGACTGTGGATGAAATATTTTTCTAACATTCATGGTTTATGTTTAAAGTATTGACATTTCATATGCTAGTTTTAATATGAATGTTTATATAATATTTCAAACTTTTCTTAAGATGAATGTATTAGACTAGTATGTTCCTGGTTGGGGACCGGTAAAAGTAAGCCCTCTGCGTTGGGGTCCTGTTACAATAGACCCTCCGGGTTGGAGTCCGCTTATAGAGGCTCTCTGGGTTGGAGTCCGGTTACAGAGGCTCTCTGAGTTAGAGTTCTGTTACAGAGGCTCTCTAGGATGGAGTCCGGTTACAGAGGCTCTCCATGTCGAGGTCCAATTATAGTTAACCTCTAGGTCCTGGCATGAGGCCTTGACACAAAAAATAAAGTTTGGTACTATATATTCCCTCATTATGAAATTAGTTATTACATGTGATTATTCGACTAGTAGAATATCCATGTGCAAGTTTATATGGGATTGTTTGATTTATTTTTTTCCATATTATGATCATTTTTATGTTTAAAAGGATATCGTTTTTATTACACATCTTCCATTAAAAGGTTATAGCTTCTTCTAAATTATTTACCTTTATTGAGCATCTGAGCTCACCCATTTATTATATTTTATTTTCCCAGGATCCATAGAAGTGTTTTATTTTTGAGATGCATGGTTAAGATAAGGGAACAATGACATTCTCAAGGGATTGTTATTTTTGTGTTGTATGTTAGAAAGTGTAATGTAACATTCATGTATGTAATCTATCTTCCAAGACTGCTAAACTGATCAGTCTCTCAGGACTTAATTCCTTGTAATCATGCCAATGTATTAAAATAATGCACCGACTCCGGGAATCTAGGATTGTGGTGTTTCATTTGATATCAAAGAAAGTTTAGTAATAACCTTGGAAACAAGTTTTAGATAAACTCAAATTAGAGCACATTACCCTAAGATAAAATTTGAGGATTAGTATAGAAGAACTTTCTAGAATTTTGGTAATGTAGAGATTTTGTGATTTTTCTAAGCAAATACATCCTTGTCTGGATACAAGTAGGTAGAGGAGGCTCTGACACAGATGTACCTAGGAGTAAAACCTGAAAACACTGATTTGAGAAAGACTCTAATGGGAACTGGTGCACGATAACGAGCCTTGCTACACTCATGGTTACGAAAATCCTGGGGGGGATATGCTTAGGATAATTCTCATTTTCTTTACAAATCATTATGAAGGATTTATGAGTATATACCTCCTCAAAGAAAATATTTTTATGATTACGGATTATACCCATAAACGGTTCAATTTATGTTAGGAATTTTACAAGTTTGGAATTATTCATTGTGATTCATTAACAGACCTAGTGTATTCCATTGTATAGGAATGGCACCTAGTAGAAGGAATGAGAACACCAATAATACGTATGATCCAAAGAGTACGAATGATCATATCATTCATGGTATTAAGCCAACATTTAGAAAGGAAATAGTCTCCCATGTATTCTCAACATATGAGGAAATAATATCATGTGTTAGTAAGATAAGTAATAAATTCTCTATGTCCTATGGCTTTGAAAGGGAAGTAGAAGAAGAAAATGATGGTAGAGAGAAAGATGGATAAAGGGAAGAGGGAAAAGAAGTATTTTACCACATGTGATAAATATTGAAAGAATAACATGGGTAAATTCTTGAAGGGAATGGGAGTTTGTTATAAGTGTAGAGAAAAGTGATTGCAAGGGTAAGTAAATGGTTTCATATGTAAAATGCTTCATCTGCAAGGTCTTGGGACACTACACGAATCAATGTCCCAGTCATCAGATTATACCGAAAATGACTCTATTGGATAATAATAAAGTTATAATACTACCTCAGATGAAGAGGAATCACTAGTGTTCTTATTTTGTTATTATAGAATTATTTCATTTGAGTTTTTTATCAACAATATACTAGTTATATGAATTATGGAGATAAATAAGGATTATTCTACAGTACTATTTTATTGAGGATTTGAGATTATATGGTTCTAAGAAAAGTGACTTAATAGTAAGCTACATTTTTTGGAAAACACATTGTTGAAGGAAGGGTAATCCTTAATATGGACCTGATAATGAGGTAGTTATTTTTGAATAAGAGATGGTTTATATGGATATTTTATATTTTATATTCTTGACTTCCTTGAAATTGATTAATATTTTGTTTAATTCATCATCGTTGGAATATTAAAAAAATTTGTATATAAGAAATATATCCATTAATCTATAAAGAATAAGGAAGCGTGAATGTAATCAATAATTTTTTATGGTAATTCAGGGTGTTACCATGTTTTAAAATAATACAAGATGAAGGTGTTCACATGTTATTACATGGAAAAAAGGATCTTCATTGTGTTTAAATTCCTTATAAATTTTGGACTGTGAGTTTCGATAGAAGTATTTTCGATAAGTCTAATGGTTGGAAAGGATTGAGTTTGAAATTGGATACTATTTTTAAGGTTATTTTTGAATTGTTATAAAAAGGACAACACGCAGACCATGTGACAATCCACCGCGTCGGACAAAGATGCGAGAATCGAACCCACAACCATAGTGCAATTGAGATTTATCGACTACCACTGGACTACGTGAAGTCTTTGGATTGTATAATATAGTTTCCTTTTTAACAGTTTTAATAGGTGATTTATAAATTCATCATTTTTGGAACCCTATACGATTAAGATAAATAGAATATTTTTTTGATATCTTTTGGAGTGAAAGATGAGTTTGTGGTTGGAATTAGTTGAAGGATGAAACTCTACTTGTCATGTATATATATATATAATTTATTTTCCTCTTATTCTATGGGTAGATTAATTCTTAAACTTTAGGGAAGGGATATTAAAACCAAAAATTTGTTATCCTAATACATTATGTTTAGTTGAACTAATGGTATTTTAAATCATCATAGATTGATGGATTTGAGGCCCTCAATTTTACACTTGTTTGTGATTAATGACCTAAATCACTCCCTATAAAAATTTACATTTTCCCTCCAATTATGTGTCTCTAATTTCCACTAATGTTATCCTAATCGAGATCATAATTTGGTGGTGACCCTTTCATTTCCCTTTTCCTCTTATTATGACTAAATTTTATTAATGCAATTTCCGATGTGGGTTTTCCCAAAAAAGTATTTTCTATTTTCAACATTTTATTTTCGAAGAAAAATTTTAAATTGAGAGGACTAAATTTATTGAAGGAGGGAAGAATGTAACATCCCATGATTTCATAGTATGTTATTTCTTCAAAGTAATTCAATAACTTGCAGTACACACAACACCAAGTTCAAGCGCACCACGACTTACCAAACTAGCCGTTCAAAAGTGGTTATAAATAGTATTAACAGAATTTATTAACTTTATATAACCCTTATAATTTTAGAATCCATATTTTGAGTTTCCTAGACAAAATGTATGAACAAATTCAACTTGTTCAAATAAAAGAAGTATTTTAAAAAAATGTAATTTTACCACCTTTTTATTGGAGAACACTTTTTAAATCCAATATTTCAATCTATTATATATTATATATGACTATATAAACTTTTTATTTATAATCTGGACATAATAATTTAGTTTCAATCAATTTTTGGCGTTGATCTGATAACTTTCATATTTGGGTGAATAGTGAAAAATACCATATTTTAACTGAAAACAACTTTTTTAATAAAAATAATTTATAGTGTTAAATCATAAATTTTAATGGTTTGGAAGTATAGATAGATTAAATTTTTTTAAAATTTAATCCAATTCTATTCATTTTAAGTAATTTCACGTTGCAATTGTACGTAAACAAGTGTTAATTTTATGATAGTTATTATTTCTTAAAAATACGCCTTCTGGTTTTGACAATGGGAATTAATTTAAAATTAATTAATGAAACTTATATGTTTTTAAATTGGAAAAATTTAATTCATTTTTGAATTCGGAATATCAAAATTATCTTAGGGTGAGTTTTGGTGTTTTTCTGAAAACTGTCATTTTTTGATGAATAGTGAATAACACTGCATTATTGTTTAAAACTGACTTTTTATTTAAATAATTATATATTTTATTTAAATTTATTTTATGTAAAAATAGATAAATTATACCTATATATTTTTATTGTAATTAATTGGAGTCATTTTGTAATTATATTAGATATATAAAATTTTATTGAACTTTTCACCTTCTTTTACCTACCTCCTAGGAGAAATGGAAAATTCGCATAAAACATAATATTACCGCTTCAATGAGTGGAATTTCGAAAATCTAAGAGACGTGGTTGTTATCAATAAGAAAAATGTGGTTCAATAAGATGAAAATAATTTTTGGTGAATAGTAACATTTTGCTTTTATTTGCCACGGTTAAAAGTAAATAGGGAAATTAAGGGTAAAAATGATATTTTTATTACCCTAACACATGTCCTAATTCTATTTTATAAGTTTAATTCGACCAAAAACAACCATATTAATAAAATATTATCCTTTAGGACAACTTGGATTAGATTGGGACACTTATTATTATTTTATTTGTAGAAGAGTTAAAAGAGTTAAAATCAAATTTTAATAACTAAACCATTTTTAATATAGGGTTATAAATATGATAAATTAGACTATAAATATTAATTATAAAGATAAATTAATTTCCTACATAACTAATTTTTTTTATAATATTTAGACATTAGATAATTTAATTTATTTATGACACAATGATGACACAGTAATTACCTTAATAATGAAATATTAAAATAATTGATATTATAAATATCCAAATGAACGTAATTTGAGACTTTTGATGAATTCAAAAAATACTATAGGTTAATATGGAATCTTATTATTGAACATATGAATTTAGTTCTAAGTAATAAAGTTGTTACGACTTTAACAAAAATCATTTCTTAAATAATGTAAAAATTGACAAAACTGAGTTTTTAAAACAAATACTATATTATTAGTTGATATAATATTCCTAAATATCTAAGGTTCGGCCAAAGGGATTCAATAATATTATATTATTTCATCAATGAACCACTGGGGGTTCTCTTGGAAGTTTATAGTTAGTTTATTAACCATATAATATAAAAATACAAAGAGACATGGTAAATGTTAAACAATTTAACTAAGAGTTTAATCTAAAAGATAAGGTTAATATAGTGACCCAAAACTGTCTAAAACCTGTTGGTTGAGTAGTTTTCTACCCATACCCACCATATACATAAAAAATTCATTTTTTATCCATTATAAAACGAAAATGAGTTTATTACAACATAATATTTCAATCATTTCCTAAGGTGCCTCTCACCCCTCTTATAAAAAGGCACTTCCCCTTCTCTCAAATTCACACATTCAAAGCCATTTGGATTGGCCAAACCCTACCCAAATATCCTTTAAATAGTCCTAAATTAATCTTAGTGGCCTTCCCTTGGTAAAAAATCCATCCTATGGAGCTCTTTTGATCAAGTCAAAAGGAAGAACCCAAAGAAGAGATAAATATTTCATCACCTCTTTCAAGTTATTTTCATCATCCACTTCTTCTTTCCTTGTTATTTCCATTATAATATAATAAATCCAGTATCTTCTATATACTATTGTGTTGTTATAAATATGGTACTACCATATTCATTATTCTATCCATCTTTTTAATGACATGTCACCATACGTGCGTACGTATGGCTTGCAGTCTCCACATCTTGGTGAAGTTGTTATTCAATGCATAATTATTTGGATGGTATAATAATGATGTATAATTGATGTAAATAATAAATAAAACATGATAACGATTCTGTATATATGATATACCATCCAATTATATATGATTTTAATATCAAAAAAATGATATTGTCAATCGTGCGTACGTATGGATTACCATCTCCGAGAATGAGATGAGATTCATTCACCATCGTAACCATTCAAGACTAATATTCATTTGATGATTTAAAGTAATTTTTAAAGACTTGATACAATTCTAGATATGAATAATAAACATCCCATCCATAAAAAACATGACTAACGTAACAAAGAATATAAAGTAAAACAAACCAGTTAACACCCAAAACGACGATAATACTAAAATACCATTAACAAAGCATTATTAAAAGGTCATATATGATATCATAATTGTGTATATTGTTTTTGTATAATTTAATAAGAATTATTTAACTATTGTACATGATGTTAACATACCCTCGACCAAGGAAATGTACAAGTTAAGTGTTAATTCTACAATATCTTCATTATCTAAGGTTGTTTATACGTGAGTATCTATTGGGACCTCTTTATCATCCACATACGTGTTTTCATGAAATGTATTTCAAAACATTTTTACTATTTACTAGACCATGGTTTAAAGTCATTTATACCCTTATTTTACCTTACATGTTTTTTGAAGGAGTCTTTCCGCCATTTACCAAACAAGGTACTTTATAACCTTTTCGAAAAAATTAAGGTAAGAATATCTTTCTTAACTTATACGGTGGGTGCGGCTATTTTCCGCCGTTATGACATCGTCGAAGCTTCCCTTATAATCTTAGAAGAATATTTTCTAAATAAATGTTTCTTTATAATTATGTTACTTTTAAATGATTTCAAAATAGAAAGAGATATTTCTCTCGAATAGTTTTGATTTCATCTATGTCAACATCCTTTCATAAATTTTACACTAGTTTGAAGTTGATTTATTATGATACAAATATTTCCTATTGTATTTAAGGTTTTGTGATATTTTTGACTGTGGATGATTTATTATCATTACATTGATGGTTTATAGTTAAAGTATTGACATTTCGTATGCTAGTTTTAATACGAATTTTTATGTTATATTTAAACCTTTTGTTAAGATGATTGTATTGGACTAGTATGTTCTGGGTTGGGGACCAGTAAAAGTAAGCCCTCTGGGTTGGGGTCTGGTTACAGTAGACCCTCCGGGATGGAGTCCGGTTACAGAGGCTATTCGGGTTGGAGTCCTGTTACAGAGGCTCTCCGGGTTGGAGTTCGGTTAGAGAGGCTCTCCGGGTTGGAGTCTGGTTACAGAGGCTCTCCGGGTTGGGGTCTAGTTACAGTTAGCCCCTAGGTCCTGGCATGAGGCCTTGACACAAGAATTAAAGTATGGTACTATAAATTATCTCACAATAAAATTAGTTATTACATGTGATTACTAGACTAGTAGACTATCCATATACATGTTTATATGGGATTGTTTGATTTATTTTTTCCATATTATATTCATGTTTTTATTTAAAAGGATGTTTTTTATTACACATCATTCATTAAATGTTTATAGCTTCTGCTAAATTATTTACCCTTAGTGAGCATTTGAGCTCACACCTTTCTTATGTTTTATTTTCTCAGGATCCCAAGAAGTGTTTTATGTTTCAAATTCTGAGTTAAGCTACGAGAACAATGACATTCATTAAGGATTATTTTTTTGGGGTTTTATGTCAGAAAGTGTAATGTAACGTTCATGTATGTAATCTGTTTTCCACGACTGTAAAACTGGTCAATCTTTTGGGACCTGATTCCTTGTAATAATGCCAATGTGTTAAAATAATGCACAGACTCCGGGAATCTAGGGTCAGGACATTACAAAAATCCCACTAGGCCATCAGAGATTAAAGGTCGGTGTCCTGCGGACACCGTTGTGTAACTATTCATATCATGCCCCGATGGCTCTTCATATATTTCCCACAAAAATGGATGTTAATCAATGGAAAATTCATCCCCAGGAGGGTCCTTTCCATCTTCAGTACGCTCAAATGACATTCATGTCTTGTCACACCAACGGATTTGGAAAACTCATAGGAAACGACATATGTACCTCCTTCATTCCAAGTTCACCAAATAAAAAAATAATCTTAACTAAACTGACCATTCACCAGCTCTCCATAATGCAAGTAAGAAATGTGTACAAACAATTTCCCACCCAAAGATGATATGAATGTTCTTAATGTTTTATGATAACAATACTTAGGTCAACCACCCATTGTGGCTCCCAACATCAAAATAAATCAAAAATGTTGAAAATCCCAGCAGTTCATCGGAGATAGAAGGCCAATGTCCCAGAGACACATTTGATCGACTATTCACTTCATGCCCTGGTGGCTCGACATAAGTCACCCACAAAAACGGCTATCAATCAAAGTCAGATTCGTCCATAGGAGAGTATTTCCCTACCTCTGTACACCTAAAGAGCATCCCAAGCCTCATGAATGTATAAAATCAATGATCTATGGTCAATAAAAATCCCTAATCCATGTATGAAGTATATTAGAACATTCCCAGATGTTGTTCCTGAATCAGGGACTTGCCCCGTTAAGTATAGTAAAAGTTGTTCGACTGAAAACATCAGTAATAAGTTTGAATGGTAGTGCCTCCACTTCCCTCATGTATTTTATGTTTGTCATTACTCCCTCCTATATTTTTCATCGCCCCTCCTAAAAAGCGGTTGTGGCCCAGGCCTGCTCCTATTTGAGCTGCTCTATCTTCTGGCTTTGTTTCCCCACTTGCAGGTCCAGTTCTTCCATCAAAGACTCTTGTTTCATGAGTTAATTTTAAATAATTGCAACAATTAAAGCATGAGTGGTAGCTTCATCAAGGAGAATTTTTTATGTAGTGTCCAGATAAGCTTTTGAATCCACCATAGATAGTCAACATTAAAGTGCACCAGTTGCTTCCCGAGCAGTGACCACATTCCTAACTATATCATAAATGTCATGATAGTTGAATCCCTAGAAGCCCAAGACCACAATATAGTGGTGTAGCTTTGGAAACTCTACTAGCATATCATATAATAAATTCTATTAGATTAATCCCAAAATGTTCCTCTATGATTTTTTCCATGTGGGATGAAAATTGACTAGGTTTTCTCGTTCGGTCTCGAAATCATTCCCTAATAATGAAATATAACCATGAATGAACGTCACTAGAGAGGGACTTGACTTAGTAGCTACATCACAACTTTACCCAGCAACAACCTCATCTATGTTAATGGTAATAAATAAAAAGGTAGGGGTGTCTGTTGCCATTGAAAATTCTTGTGGATGTGATTATGAAGATGGAGGGGAGATGGCTTCAATACCTCCCATCCCTGCTATGGTACCTTTATATAAAACAGATGACATTGCATCCCCAATCATCAATGGATCCCCATGTATACACATGAAGACTAAAGATCCAGGGTCCTGCCCTGCAAAAATAGTATCCATTAAGGAATCCCTCAAAAGGTTATTATTTAATATAAGTGATGAAGGGATGGTTATTCGAGATGAGGATACTGGTCTCAGAATCCTAGGGGTAGAAAACCTAAACCCTCTCAGAAATGGAAAAAAGGGCAAGATATCCTACTCCAAAATTTTCATGGGATGGAACATAAGCCTCCTTGAATATGAATTCACTTGATCCACCATGTGCACATGAAATAGTAGCATTTTTATTGACTCCATCTGCAGGGGAAAAAGATGCTCGATCGAGATTAATTGGATCCCTAATATTTGAATCCCCTCCGAGATCTAGTAAGGATAGGGGATCATCATTGGACTCAGCCCCTACCAAAAATACTACCATGTCTCTCTCGATGAGAGTAGGCTCAACATAGTCATGTGATCCCACAAATTTTGGATTTCATTCCATTGTTGGGGTAGAAATTGTTTGAGTAGGATAAATAAAACCCTCGATCACTTCAAATGTATCTGCTTATTCATTTTGATCAGCCACGAAAGACGGTGACCCTTCCTCTACCCTAAATGGGACAGGATCTGTAGATTCATGAGTGGACGTCGTCTAGTCACCAATAGGCCCTACATCAATGTACATGTATATACCAGTATGTTTACAAGATATATTTAATAGGTTCATTCAACAGGTAAATAGAAAATTACATGTGTTCCTCCATCGAATACTCCTGGAAAGATGACAGGATTTCTTGCATTTCGTTGACTGCTAGGGGGTGGATCTAGAATGAGATCACCAAGAGGATATAGACACTAGTGGAAATACGGGTTTTCGCGTCGGCGTAAAAACGTTGGTTTTTTAAAGCCCGACACGAATAGTATGTGCGGGGAATTAATGGCGTCGGTTCTGCAGAAAACCGACGCCAATAATATTAGTTAACATATTTTCCGCGTCGGTTATTATAATAACCGACGCGGAAAATAAATAAATAAAAATTTCCGTGTCGGTTTCCAAAAAAACCGACGCGAAAGTTTTTATTTTTATTTTCGGCGTCGGTTTTGAGGAAAACCGACGCCGAAAACCGACGGCGAAAAAACACATTCGGCGTCGGTTTTCCTAAAAACCGACGCGGAATATAGTTTTTAAAAAAACATTCGGCGTCGGTTTTTCTAAAAACCGACGCCATAAGTTAAAACTTCCGCATTGGTTTTCCTAAAAACCGACGCCGAAATGTTTTTTTAAATTTTCGGCGTCGGTTTTCCTTAAAACCGACACGAAAATTCTTATAAAATTATTCGGGGTCTGAAACCCTCATTTTGTTCTACCGTCGAAATCGAGCTCCACTGTCCCGAAACCCTCGTTTTTTTCCATCGTCGAAATCAAGCTCCGCTGCGGCCCTTCGGACATCCGACTACCTTGGAAACTAATTTGCGATCTCGGCCGAAACCCTTATTTTGTTCGATCGTCGAAATCAAGCTCCGCGGCTGCACTTCGGACTCCCGACGACCTTCGTACTTGATTTGCGATCTTGGACGAACATTTTTGAAGGTTTTTTTTCGTTTTCACGATTTTTGGTAAGCGTTCTTCCTCTTTCTCTATTTCTATCACACCATTTTTGCACTTGAAATGTATAAGTGGGTCAATACATGGAAATGGTTGAATATTATTTGGATGTGCCACTAGATTGGATAGTTTATAACAGAAAACTGGTTATTGACTATGGATTTGCACTATATACTGGTATTTGATTCCAAACTGAGTGCCTCCACGGATTTCCTCTAGATATATTTAAGAGATTCCATTTATTATCTATCTGTATGTTCTATTTATTTATACTTCTTATTGGTCATTATCCCTTCAAGTTTATATCATATTATTTGTTTCATTTACATTCATTATATTCACTATTTGATCTAGTAATAAATTATATTTTTGGTTTTGTTTTTAAAATGAATTTTTATTGTGAAAACATTTTTGAAAAGAAAGGATGCATGTGTGATTTTTAAAAAAGGGAATTTGTGGAAATATCTGTTTTGTTTTTTAGAATAATTAAAATTCTACTTTATATATGTATTTTAACCTTTTTTGGACTTTTTTGGAAAGGAAATGCATTGAATAGGGTGTGATAACCTACTGAGCTATTTATGATCACATCATACTTGTTCCAAACAACATTGGTTGACCTAATATATTTTTTAGTTTATTATTTATAGTTAAATATTCCATTAGAGCATGTTGGCGTTGTGTTTGGTGGTGACAAAGAGGTCACATGGAGATCACGATTTCATGGTGTATCATAAACTGATGCCATGAGTCATATTACCAATGAACTCAAGCATGCGTCCCAATATAATTGAGGCTCCTAAGCATCATTATAGGTTTATAAATGTATAATGTGGAGACTATACCCACTATTCGGAGTAAAACCATATTATAAATAACCTTAGGAGATAAATAAACCAAATGAGCCAGTATGAATGATACACTTATTTGGATGTCTTATATTTTACCATGTGACCCAACTGCAAAATGTCAATTTCGACCAAAATTTAAATATTTAGGAATTTTATCTTTGTATTTGACTCTTTCATTTATTATGTTCACAAAAATAAGAAGTATTTTATTAACATACTCTTCATCATGTTCAATAATATCCTCAGAATAATCAAAGAACCAATCATTAATTTATTTTATTTTAAACTACATCATTGATTGAAATGACATATCATTTTATTTCTTGATATTATTTTTTAAATTTTGATACTTTATAATTTTTTATGAAATTAGAATGTCATTAACACACATGTATATAATATGAAAATAAACTGTTTACTCTATTTGTAAACGTGTTTCATATCTGATGTCTTTTATCTGATTATCAATAGTTTTTATGGAATATGTTTTTGTTTACAATTTATCTGATAGATATTTAAATGTTTCAATGTTTTAATATATTCATCAATTATATTGTGATATCAGGTATTAATGGATCATAATTGGATTTATCTACGAAGAACTACTAGTGAATATGAAAGAGGAGTTGAAATTTTTTTGGAATTTGCTAAACGGCATAATCAAAATATTGATTTGATTTTCTGTACATGTGTGAAGTGTGTAAATATGAGAAAGTTAAACTTCAGAGAAATCAAGGATCATCTCATTTGTTATGGTTTTAGCCTTAATTATACACGTTGGATCTTGCATGGTGAAAGAACTGAAAATTCAACATCCAATGTTGATGACGATATTCATAATGAAGCAGAGGATCGTATTGAAGAATTAATTCATGATTTAGGTGTTGAAACCATCGAAAAAACACCAACTGTTGAACGATTGTATGGAGATTCTGAGAAACCATTATTCCCAGGTTGCAGTAAATATACAGTGTTATCAGCAGTTTTGAGATTAGTTAACTTAAAAGCAAAAAATGGGTGGAGTGATAAAAGTTTCTCCAGTTTACTTGATCTTTTAAAAGAGCTTCTTCCAGAAGGCAATGGGCTTCCAGATTCCAATTATGAGGCGAAGAAAATATTATGCCCAATGGGATTGGGGTATAAAAAGATACATGCTTGCCCCAAGGATTGTGTACTGTATAGGAAAGAAAATGAACATTTATCAAGTTGTCCTACATGTGGAACATCGCGCTATAAGATGGATGAGAAAGTCAACTCAGATTCATTTTCAGGTGATGTCAGGTAACGTTATGAAAAATGAATTTTTTTACTTTCCAATGATATCATCCAATATTTTTTTCAAACAATTCTGATAATTCAATTCTGATTTATTTTTAGGTACCAAAATCAAAACTCCATCTAAAGAAATTTGGTACCTTCCAATTATTCCTCGTTTGAAGCGTATATTTGCAAATTCAAATGATGCAAAAAGGTTAATATGTCATTCAGATGAGTGCATTTCTGATGGTAACTTACGTCACCCTGCCGATTCACCACAGTGGAAGAGTTTTGATAAAAAATTTCATGATTTTGGAAGTGAAGTTAGAAATCTCAGAATGGGATTGTGTACTGATGGAATGAATCCATATCGGAGCCTCAGTAGCCAACATAGTTCATGGCCTGTTTTGCTGGTACTTTACAACTTGTCCCCACATTTATGTATGAAGAAAAAATATGTTATGATGAGCTTGATGATTTCTGGACCAAAACAACCGGGAAATGATATTGATGTGTATCTTACACCATTGATTGAGGATTTAAAACTGTTATGGGAGAAAGGTGTTACAGTTTTCGATGCATACAAGAAAGAGTATTTTCTTTTGCGTGCTATGATAATGTTCACTATAAACGACTTTCCTGCATATGGAAACTTATCTGGATATAGTGTTAAGGGACATAAAGCATGTCCAATTTGTGAAGAACAAACTTCATATTATCAATTGCAGAATGGAAGAAAGACAGTGTACATGGGACATCGAAGATTTTTGCGAATTGATCATCCTTATCGTAGATTGAGAAAAGAATTTAACGGTTTACAAGAATACAACCTCCCCCCTCAACAATTGTCAGCTGAAGAATATTATGACAGAGTGAAAGATATTGATTCAACATTTGGAAAGAGAAAAAGTTCTGGTTTACAAAAACATATCTGGAAGAAGCAGTCTATTTTTTTCGAGCTACCTTATTGGAGATTTTTAGAGATAAAACATAACATTGATGTTATGCATATTGAGAAAAACATATGTGATAGTTTGATTGGAACTTTGTTAGACATAAAAGGAAAGACAAAATATGGATTACATGCTAGATTGGACTTGATATTAATGCGAATACGTTTGGAGTTAGCTCCCGCTGTGAAAGGAAACAGAACATATTTACCTCCGGCTTGTCACACATTAAGAAAGATTGAAAAGATGAATTTTTGTCAGTGTCTTCATGGTATTAAAGTACCCAGCGGTTTTTCTTAAAATGTGAATAATTTTGTGTCATTGAAGGATTGTAAATTAATAGGTATGAAATCACATGATTGCCATGTGTTAATGCAAAAAATTCTACCAGTAGCAG
This sequence comes from Viscum album, assembly GCA_963277665.1. Lineage (NCBI taxonomy): Eukaryota > Viridiplantae > Streptophyta > Magnoliopsida > Santalales > Viscaceae > Viscum > Viscum album. The sequence goes on along the minus strand of OY728153.1, from coordinate 242,947,874 downwards.
TGCATGGTATATTACCGAAAGCTGTCAGGAAGACAATCATCAGGTTATGTAATTTCTTTAAATCCATTTGTAGCAAAGTCGTTGATCCAAATTTGTTAGATTTGTTGGAGAATGAAGCAAATCTTATTCTTTGTCAACTAGAAATGTATTTCCCACCCACATTTTTTGATATAATGGTTCATCTATTGGTTCATTTGGTGCATGAGATAAGAATGTGTGGGCCTGTTTATTTAAGATGGATGTATCCTTTTGAAAGATATATGAAAATTTTGAAAGGATATATTAAAAATCCTTATCATCCAGAGGCCTCTATTGTTCAAAAATATGTATCAGAAGAGGTGATTGAGTTCTGTACTGATTATTTGAATGAGGTGGAGCATATTGGTCTCCCTGTATCTCGACATATGACAGTTTACAGAGAAGGTAGAGGGGTTCGAGGCTTAAAGGTAAAGTTCATTCCACGTGATGAAGTGATGCAAGCACATTTATACATTTTGAACAACACAGATGAGGTTCAACCATATATATCCTCACATATTGCTGAATTAAAGTTACGATATCAGAAAAGAAATGAAAAGTGGTTGATGATTGAGCATAAGAAGACATTTGTTTCATGGTTTAAAGAGAAAGTCACCCCAGATATATCTGTATCAGAAACATTGAAGTGGTTATCAGGGGGACCATCTTTTAATGTGATCACTTGGTCTGGTTTTGATATCAATGGCTACACATTTTACACAAAAAACCTGGATGACAAGAGTACCGTTCAGAATAGTGGTGTGATGGTATTCGCTGAAGTAGTGCATTTTTCGAGTGCCAAAGATAAAAACCCAATTTCTGCATCAATATCATATTTTGGAGTTATTGAAGACATATGGGAAATTGATTATATTAAATTTCGAGTCACTATTTTTAAGTTCAATTGGGTTTATAGTAATAGTGGCGTGAAACATGATGAATATGGGTTTAAACTGGCTGATTTGAAAAGATTTAATCACAATGAGGAACCATTTATCTTGGCGACACATGCAAAACAAGTATTTTATGTCATTGATCCGTCGAATGATCAGTGGTCAGTTGTTTTGCAAGGGAAAAGATATCATTTGGGTGATGATGATGATTCTGATGATGCTAGTGATTTACATGAGCCTTATTCATCTATTATGCAATTTTCAAATGATTACAATGAATATAAGACAGACATAGTGCATGCAGTACGTACCGATCATGATAAAGGGACGTGGGAAAACACTAAATTAGTCTCCTAATTTTTCTGGTAAATATTTATATTTTGTGTCTATTTTTAAAACTTACAAATGCATGCCTCTATTTTTACATATTTATTTTTCATTTCCTTGTTTCTAATTATTCAGTTTTCTAATGATATGCAGGTACCCAAAATTTCATTACACTTTCTAGTAGCAATGTCAAATAAAGATAGAGAGGAGTAGTTACCGAGGTATATCTATTTTGACATATTATTAAATATTCAGTAATATACATATTTAATGAAATAAAACTGTTAATTTATAAAAAAAAATTGCAGGACTACTGATGCGTCCTCGGCGGAGGAGACTTCTCCAGTTACTACTCAAAAATCACGTTCTCTAGTTGGTAAACGTGGTATTACACGTTTACCCAAACTATCACTCGCTCGTGATGATAACAAATCACACATCCGTTTTGATGATAATAATAATGCAGTTGGCCCAAATGCAGTTCAGTTTGTCAGTTATATAGCGATGTAGAGCCGTTGTAGGATTAGTATTTTATATCCTGATTGGAAGTCAGTGGACAGGACGGCGAAGCAACAGCTTTGGGAGGACGTGACAGTAAAATATCTTTATTTATTTATTTTATCTCTTTTTTTTATATTATATAGTTTAAATGAAATATTTAATTTTTTCAATTACAGATGACATTCAATTTTGAGGAAACCAAAGAAATTAGGAAAAGACATCTCTCTTTAGCGGCGGTTCGATGGAGAGATTTTAAAAACAAACTGACGAAAGATTATGTTTTTGGAAAGAGAAGGTTTGAAAGCCCATGTCTTAAGTATCCATATATAGATGAAGAAACATGGAAGCGATTTGTTGACAGTCATCAGGAAGAGAAATTTCAGGTATTGTAATTGTTTTATATTTTAAAATTTATGCTATATTTTCCTTATTACTTATGTGTTTATTTTTATGTAATAGGCCTCCAGAAGATCTCATCAGGAGATCCAGTTGAAAAACGTATACCCTCATACTTTATCAGGTGGAGGATACTCGTATTTGGAGCAGAAAATTATTGAACAAAAATTTGAAGCATTAAGAGCTCGATCAAGTAGTGGTTCAGAAGAGGTCCAATATGGTCCTCCATCTCCTCCCACTCGCCATGAGAAATGGAAACGAGCAAGAAGAAGAAAAAATGAACAATATCTTACAGACGAAGCTCATCAAGTGGCTGATAGAATTGTAAGTAAATATTAATTCTTTGTTAACAATTTTCCTTTTTTATAATTTATAAACACTAATATAAATTTTTTATTTTTCATTTCAGGATGAACTTCAGGAGAAAGAGACACAAGGCTCTTTTATCCCCGAGGGTAGGATGGATATCCTAGCCACTGCTTTGGGAAAGGCTGAACACCCCGGCCGTGTTAGAGGATATCAGGCAGGTGTTAGTATTCGGAAGGTTTTTGGTAAGAGTAAGCAACCAAGAGACCCGAAAATCGAATCCTTAAAAGAAGAGCTGCAGGATATGAAACGGTCTATGGGTGATCAAATTCAAGCAGCAGTACAGAAGGCTTTATTAGAACACATGGAAAGATAGTCACAGTCTTCTCATCCTTCCGAGGTATATTATTTACTGTTAACAATTTTCTTTTCTATAAATTATAAACACTGATATAACTTTTTCATTTTTCAACATTCTCAGCCTACTCACTCAGACTATCCTGCCTCATATGCTTACCCAACACCGTCTGGGAAGCCTTCCGAGGTATATTATTTAATGTCATCAATTTTTCTATTTTATAAATTATAAACACTGATATAACTTTTTCATTTTTCAACATTCTCAGCCAACTCACCCGGACTACCCTGCCCCATCTGCTTACCCTGCCCCGTCTGCGCAACCATTTGAGGTATATTATTTTATTTAATTTTTAATCAATTTTTCTATGTTATAAGTTTTAAACACTAATATACCCTTTTCATTTTTCTGACTTCTCAGCCTGCTCACCCTGACTACCCTGCCCCACCTGCTAACTTTGAGCCTCCACCTCCTCCATCGGATCGAACCATATATTGTGAGTTGTTTGCGGGAGATCCTCATGTACATATTGTTGCGTTAGGACAAGTGTATTTTTTGGGGGACTCGGTACATCATCAGCCTATGAAGATGGGTCAGGTTAGAGTATCAATACTTGTTATTATAGATCCTACTGCTCTACTACCATTTCCTACTGCGGAGATCACCAGTGTTGGGGAATGTATGGGCCATTTTTTACTTTGGCCAACTGCACTTCTTCGTTATATTTCACATGAGGTATGAGTTTTTTTAAATAGTAATTAGAAATGATTCCAAATTACTTATAATGTTTTCTGACATTTAACTTATATAGGAATATCTGAAAGCAAAAGAAATTGTACAAATGCAGCAAAATGTTCAGAAACAGTCGGCTGTAGATACTTCTGATATTTCTTCTGGGTTGAAAAGATTATCTCAGTGCTCTTCTTCCTTGAATTTTATCTATGAGTTTCGGATGACGTCCGATATATGTGGAAGAAATTATAAATTGAGAATATTGAAAGAAGATATCATGAATTTAGTTAATTTTGAAGAGATCGGGCTGAATGTGGTGCAGTTGTTTTCCATGTAAGTAAATTGACATTTGAATTACTATTTCTTTAATAAAATATTGTTATGTTATTGACTAACTGTATTTTCTTTTTAAATTAGGTATCTATACAGGATTCTTTTACAAAATGAAACTACAAGCATTTACAGCTTTATAGATCCAGAGTACATTTCCTTGGAAGTCAAACATGTGAAAAATGATGAAAGAGTTCAATATATATCTGAGAGATTATCAAAAACAGAGATTCAGTGCTGGTTTTTTCCATTTCTTGATAAGTAAGAATATCAACATAATTCTTAACTCATGATCATTATAATGTCATTAATTGTGAAATTTTTGTATTATAGGGGGCATTGGATGTTAGGTGTATTTTGCCCAAATGAATGCACCTTATATTGGTTTTGCTCTTTATTAGGAAAAGTGCGTAAACCGTTTTCCAATTTATTAAATAGGTAAGTTGTTTTTTTATTTTTAGAAGTTTGTTATGTTTAATTTTAATTGTTTACACAGGTTTTATTAGTTCTTATATAAAAAAATGCAGTTCATGGAAACATTTTACAATGGAAAAGAAACCAACGAAAATAAAATATGTGGAAGTACAGGTAATTACTTTTTATATTTTTGTTATATATTGGGTTTCATTATTAGTTAAATGTTTTATAACTGCAGTGTCATCGTCAAAATGGACATGTTGAATGTGGTTATTATATTCTACGATTTATGTACGAGATAATCACAACTGGGGAAACTACTGATTTTCATAAGGTTAGTTGTATTAATTTTTTTATATATTTTCATCCACTTTCTTCTATTTATTAATTTCATATCATTCAATATTATTGTAGGTATTCAATGATTCACAGTCATATTCTCAATCTGATATGATCCATATTCAATCTACTTTTGCGGACTATTTGTTAAGTCTGATTAAGATTTGAGGTATGTATATACTAATATTTATAAATAATAATATATATGGGTTTAAAAAACTAACTCTTATGATATATTAGGTGTTTGAACCTACTAATAATCAAATGAATGCTTCAACAATAACAAACAATGAGCATGTCATATATTTCAGGTACGTGTATTTTAATTCTGCTTTACTGAGTTTTCTCAAGTGCCTCTGCAAAAACTGTTTTATTGAATCTACTAATAATCAAATGAATCCTTCAACAATAACCAACAATAAGCATGTCGTATATTTCAGGTACGTGTATTTTAATTCAGAATTAGTTATTATATTTCTTTTCATTGTTATTTCTTAAAATCATTTGTCTGTACAGTGACAGATCTGGAGGGTGGTACTTGGATCATGAACATAGAGATTCTTATAGCGAAATAACATTCACAAACACTAAAAATTGTCTTCCTTGCATGCACATCAATATCTTCTAGGCCTTTTTGTTTTTTATGCAAATAAATATCGGAAAATGATTGCCGAGAAGCATATCACATAATACCTGAAACAGCGCTTAGTGGGTTTGCACAAAGATAAAATAGAAGGCGTCAATTTTTAAGGTATGTTTCTTTATGTCTCTTCAATCTGCATTTGATTTCAATTTTCTAACCTATTTTTTGCACTCAAACTTATTTCTCTGTTATTCCATAACTTAAACAAATAACAATAGTGAATGGGTAATGCACGTCTATACAGAGCAAATATAAAAACCTAAGGTTGGGGGTGGTGGGGATCCTATGGTGAAAAGACACGCCCAACATCTTCAGTGGGGGAGGTGAGGAAGAGGTTGCATCGGCTGAGTGTTCCTGGAATTTTGATCAGGAGTCGTAACATTTCATTTTGGTAATTTACTTTATGAAAAAATGAATGATTCAAATAAATTACACATTTTCATTTAATGTTTATTCATTGCACTAATATCTTGGATTGATTTTTTCACGCACATCTCCTTAGTTTCATTACTGTTTTGAAAGGATTGGTGCTATCTATGGGAGGAAACTTACAATGATTGATACTGAGTATGGTTAGATTAAGAAAATGCACCATGTAGGTACGTTTATTTTAATTCTGCTTTACTTTGAGTTTTCTCAAGTACTTCTTTTAAAGCTGTTTAATTGTTTTTGTATACATCGTATTTTTTTCAGGGTTCCGAATTTTTTGGAGGAGAAAATATATGTATTTTATTTAAAAAAAAAATTATTTACGGGGTCGGTTATTTTAAAAACCGACGCCAAATATTTTTTAAAAAAAATTTATTTATGGCGTCGGTTTTTTTAAAAACCGACGCCGAAAATCCTGTGTAAATTAGTTTCGGCGTCGCTTTTTAGAAAAACCGACGCGGAAAACTGATATTTCGGCGTTGGTTTTATATAAAACCGACGCTGAAAACCTAGTCGACTCTATTTTCCGCGTCGGTTTTTTAATGAACCGATGCGGAAAATAATGTCTAAATATAGCTTCGGCGTCAGTTTTTTATAAAACCGACGCCGAAGCTCATAAGTGAATTATTTTTCGCGTTGGTTTCTATGAACCGACGCGAAAACTGTATTTTTAACGTCGCCTATAAAAACGTCGGTTTATAACCGACGTTAAAAATTAAAAAAAACCGACGCTAAAAAGTGTTTTTGCACTAGTGAGAGGAGGAAACACCCAATAATGGTCTGTGATAACATCTTCCATTTGTTCTCAGGCTCTGAGAGATCCTTCTTCGGTACCACCTACCATTGAGGGGGAGTACTCCCTAGCCACAGTACCTATGGGAGAATAAGTCAAGAGAGAATTAGTTTCCCGAGACCCGGAAGTCCCCTAAAAATAAGAATGAAAGGGATAAAATTTCATCATATTTTTAATAAAAGTATTTAATTCCAAATGTTGTAAATAAGACCTCTCCCATAAGTTGTGGAATTACATCCATCAAGGCCATGCGGTATGACCAGTAACACATTTTTGTAGGACCATGAAGACACATATCCATTTAATTCATGTAAGCTTCCACCACATCAAGCTCTTCCTTGACAAAAATACTGGTAAGAGCAATGACTGCACCAAAACCTGTAATATCGAAGCATTCCATAGGAAAGAAGTTGTTATATATCTTCATCTGAATCGCTCTCCTTTAATTAATCCTATACAGTTCAAGCCTCTGGAAATGAAGTCATAATTTGGATGGCCAACGTTGGAAGGATGGTACAGGGGAGCAGAGAAGGTTTTGACAAACACAAATGTTTCCAATTTGTCCCTAAAAACTATGGGTCTTGAGAAGAGAATTGTTTATGAGAAAATGGAAGAAAGAAACATTCTCTGTACTAGCCATAGTAGGAAAACCAATGATGTCATCATCATTATCAAGAGTTTCTGGTCACATCATGAAAAGTACCTGATGCGATTACTTTTGGAGACCACTCTGAGAGTGAATGAGGGTCTCAAGGTCCTTTAGAAAGCAACTCACCCTATCTAGATCTGTATCAAATGAAATTTCATCCGGTGCTGACATGTAGACTATGCCAGTAATGGCTACTTCCCTATTCCGGAGGACGTGCCATATATCACAGGTGGACAAGTCATAGGTAGATAAATGACCTTTCAAAAGGTCTCACTGCCTGTAGGCCACTAGAAAATCTTCCTCAAATGGAATGGATGATGGATTCCTGGCAACAGCTCTGGCAACATGTTCATCCACCCATGAGGTCATAACCCCATCTTTCACAACATTCTTAAGGGGGTGGGGGGAGAGAATAGAACATCGGAAGACTTTTCCCCATTGAGGGTGATTAGAAACTCCCTTTTTCTCCCCCTTTCCTTTCACCTTGGATGCCTTGGAAGTCATCACAATAAGCACCAGGTCGGCTAATTGTCCATCGGGATATGAATTAACCCAAGCCTCAACATAGTTCATTGTAAGGGAGGGTACAGATTCCCGATATTCTAGAAGTCTATCCTAGCTCTGGGTTTCCTCTTAGTTGAACAATATCCATAATTGGTGATCTATCATCAGATGTTTCTCCTGGAGAGAGTTGTGAATAGTATAAGGGAACAACTTTTTAATCCAATTAAATTTTCGACTAAATATGTAGGGTGAATAGCCCTAAAAAATGATTCCCCCTTCAATACAGGAAACCAGGATGCATTCTCACAGAGAAATGTGGTAACCTCAGTTGATGAAGTCTTAAGATGAATTATTACTAATAGTAATAGTAGGGTAATCATAAGGGTGGTAAGAGGAATGTTCATGAATGTTGAGACAATCCATTATGTCATGCTCGTTCCTTTCAGTATTCTCCTCTTTCTTATCCTATGGTGTCCATGCCACTAGTATGACCCTTTTGGTGATCATAAGGTATGATCGGATGGTTGAATGCAGAATTGGACAAGGATTGATAAAGAAATATCACCCTTGTGTGGGATCCCATCCAGCCCCGAATAATTTTAAACGTGAAACCATCTTGTAGGGTTACCCCCCATTCGTGGATTTGGACCATTAGGTTGTATATCTTGACCAACACTGGGATAGCGAAATTGATGCATTTTTAGGTGGCCAAATGAGCGGCCATGATAAAAGTTGAGGCTATTACACCACCATATTCTTGCAATGGTAGAAGCCACCCACTCAGGAACATGGACAAGAAAACCGGCAGTCAAAATAACTGATCGACGTCAGGGATGATCCCCCATCCCCACTTCCAAACATCCCCCTCTTCTAAGGTGGGCCAGTAAGTACCCCTTCTCCTTCAGGAGGATTTTGTGGGATTAGCCCTGGGTCCTTGTAGACCAGGCTCGAGGCTAGTATTCTTAGCAAAATCACCAAACCAGTTGTCAAACAGAACATCCTTATTCGGATAGGGATCACTTTCATTCAGAAGCATCTTCTCTTGGATAATGAGTTTTTGTGAAAGCGGGGGGGGGGGGGGGGGTTCTTTCCTCATCATCCCAAATAGTGTAAGAAGGACCAAATTCATTATACATGTCCCCAATGATTAGGACTCCTGAAATCAGCTGGATGTCCCAAAGTCTGATGCCAACATCCCAGTGGGTCAAATATAATGTTTTGGTATATGGACACCACATGTTTAAGAGCTGTGAAATAAGGGCTGTAGGATAATCAGTGTAGGTCTATGAAACCCAAGCGGCCTCGTACAGTCCCACAACTTATAGTTTGGATCTTAATTCTTCACAGCTCTGGAAAAACCAAATGGGCCACCACCAATTCTAGCCAAACGAGCCTCCATGATGAAGGTCCCATCGAGATGACCAACCATGCTACTCATTTTTTATAGCCTTCCTCCCGATTCTCTGGTAATAGTGGGACATCTCATCAGGCTTCCACTGAATCCATCTATGGTCTAAGGTGCGTAGTGTAGTAAAGGCCTAGATGTAGTATCAATATGAAGGTACTTCACCTTGGAAGAAATCATAGCCTTCAGAATATAATAATTGATTATCCTGACAGTAGGCTGATTGAATCGGGTATGGAGATGGGGTTGTTGTGTCAGAAAAAAGGCCAAACTCGTAATAAGGAAGCTTGTTGGAGACCAATTACTCTTGTTTAGACACTCTGAGTATATTACCAAGATATTGGTGAAACCGAACAATCAGAGTTTTTTCTTCAAATAAAGACGCCATGTCCTTAGATCTTTTATCAGCAGCAAAAAGATAAGCAACAATAGTAGCGTCAGAAGAAGCAGTGACATTAGAAGTAGCCTATGAATCAGCCATTGTAGCCTATATAAGAATATTAAAAAGATGATGAGAAGCCATTCCAATAAAAATCAGCTGGATAAAGGCAATGGAAGAGTGGTTAAGAGACTCAATGTATGTCCACATAAAGCTCTATATATAGAATTCGTAAATGGTATATCATATCCAGATCCTGCGTACTACGTGATACATGGATGTAACCCTACCTACAGCTACGGTACGTGCTCACATGACACTTCGTACAACCATGGTATTTGAACCATGTGTAGGGATTTTTCCCATAGATCAGTGTTTAGTGAATAGGAAGGTTCTCGAAAATATGATACTTTGAACCTAGGAATTGATTAAGTTCATATTTCATAATGGGAGGTTAAATTTTATGTTTGGGTTTTTAATATTATTAAAGTCAGGTTCTCCGATCAATGTGTGGTATCTAGACAAGGATGATGTGTAGCATCCTCTTACTAGGAATCTGTATTTTAATTCTTAAAATTCCACAATGTTGTTTGCGGAATCCAAAATATGGTATGTGGATGGAAAAATGGTGAAGAAATCAGTTATTGGAACGTAAGGAGTAGTTCAAGAATGCAATTTATTCAAGGACCATTGTACACGAGAGAAATGAAAGATGGGGAAATAGAGAGTAATTTTCTCTATGATAAACAGTAAAAGTCAAATGACATGCGACCCTATATATAAGTGTGGTCTCCTCCTATTTGGTCCATCTATTCTACCATGAACCATTTCAGTTCATGACCGCATCTACATTGGAATAGTCTCCTTTTTGTTATGAATGGAAACCATTTGGAAGGGGGGATTTTTAGGGCCCTATAAATTCTACCAAGGGAAGAAAATACCCCCTCAAACACTTTTCATAAGGAAGAAAGTACTTCTACAAGTCTAGAAAGGTGAATGGACTGAAATTGAGTTATAATTATTTAATGGAACTTGAAGGAATTCAAATTTTCAGGGTTTTTTAAGTGGCCTACGTACCATCCCCTCTATGTGTATGCAGAGCAGATGGATCGTGAACCTATAGGTATACAAGATGATTTGTGAACCACTGGCCCACGAGGTGATGGCTAGCGAGCAAGGAAGACCATGAACCGAGTCACCGACAGATTCATACATGTAAGGACCATCCATGTACTATGTCACAGACTAATTAGTTCATGGATGAAGAGAATTAGTAGGTTTCCTCAAACCATTACCTAGAACCTAAGCCTCTGAAAACCCATGTTGACCAAGTCTTATGTGAGTTAGGATATTGCTTCAATGGGCCTCTGCAAATGGTGTCGAGTTCCCAATAGATATGATTTCTCTGATTCTCTATAAAAGAAGCACAATAGAATTATGGAGGGACACATATATGGAGATGGATAGAGATAAGTAAAATGGATGAAAGCTTGAGGGAGACATAGAGGTTGCACTCCAACTTTTGTCTTGTTTCATCAACAAAGTCCGAACCGCGAACCACTCCCTCCGCTGGTATAGCCGGCCACAAACCATAAAATAGGGGGAATTGATTAATAATAATAGAACCTAAAACCGTACTAGTGAACGAAAATCCAATAGATTCTCATGGTTTAACTCCATGAGAATGATGAATCCATAGACCTCCTTAAATAGGGTGATTTTCATAGCATACCACTGCACGGACTAAACCCAGTTCCACGTACTACCTCGGTAGGTGGATGGAAACCAAAGCAGCATGATGGGACACGTACCACTATGGTACATGATTCCCTATACCCATGCTCTCATTCCACATAGGTGTGCAGAATACCCTTCTTCCCGCATACCACTATGGTATGCAGAGCCTTCCCAATCCCGCATAAAAAGTTAGTATGCATAATGAGGTTTTTTCGGGTACTTTTCTTTCTAGTTCCGACCTCACCACTCCAATATCATCTAGTCCTCCATGACCCCTCTGCTAACCAGTCCTCCGACATTAGGCTAAAGCCTCCTCCAAAGCCACTGGACCCGTATGATTAGTCCATCAGGTTTATAAGTGTGCCCCATTGAGTCGACATTCCCAAGGTAAGCGGTGTCATGATATCCCTCCCCAAAACGGTGAAGGATTAAGGAATACCTGTGAAGCTACATTCCCATGGAATCCCGGATCCCAACATGGGGAGACCAATGTGAACCACCCCATTATAGGGATTAAGGGTGATCCCTTGCTTTTTCATTCAATGAGGAATACTGATAAGTTGAAGGGGTTATGTTCTCTACCCCATTTGAAGAGGATGAAACTCCTCTTCTTCCCAGGATGTGATTTGGCACCCTCCTACGGAGGTATGTCCCCAATTTTTCATGGTAGGGTCTCATGACCTTTAATGTCATATCACATTAAATGGTTCATTACTTGGTTCCCTAATCCATGGTCACCCCATCCTATTTCTCTATGGTATCTCCTTCCCTCACCAATAGAGAGAGTCATGTGCATTGTTGAATCTTTCACATCCTATGGGTTTTCACACAAAGCATAACCCACGTGGGCTTAGAGGATTGTGAGGATTAAAACATCCAAATGGTCCTGAACTATGAGAACTCTGGTTCCTGATCCAGATAAGATACATAGGATGCCTACCAGAAGGACAAAGCTGAAATGGGTTCCCATCCAAAAAGGTCCACCCAATCACGTCCCTCAAATGGGAAGCTCCCATGCATATGCCCCATACCAACTAAACTATGAGATCAATGATTCTTGATTGAACAAGGACATGTAAGATACCTTCTAGAAGGCCCATGCTCTAAAGGGTGCCCATCCGGAATGGTCCACCCTACCATGTCTCCCTAGTGGGAAGCTCTAAGTGTAAGCCCCCACACAATATGAACTATGTGGGTTCAACTTCCCCACCCAAGGATATGTAGTAAGCTCTCCTTATGGTCCTGATCCCAACATCAAGTCACCTTTCGTCTCCTGAATGATGATAAAATCCATAGATCCTTATTATATGGCTTATGTCAGCATCGGCTCTGTAGCATCAAATATATGCATTCCTACGACGATCTTGCTAATAAAGGGTAGCATGTGGACAAACTCTTCTAGAATGAGCCAAGGAGTCCCAATCATATGAAAACGAATTAAATCTATAATTGATTCCCATAACAGGAAACAATCTCTCCCAGAAGGGTGCAGTGAGCCTGACCAACCGTCCTCTTGACCAATGGAGTCCTTAATTATCGTTGGCCAAATTTTCATCCAACGAGCACCTATCTTTGGAATGTAGATCCAAAAATCATGGATACCAGGTCCGTTGTGCATTTTTGGATCCACGAATAAACCCATTAGAGACCATACAAGGAAGTTCTATCAGAGAAGGACCGATTGCATGAGTTCTTGAACCCCACACAATCGCTCTGTGGGACCAATAGTTCCCGCAGGGTTAATTCAACCTTTGTTAAAGGATAATGGCATTGAATAGGTCCAAACAAAGGAATTGTAAATTGGACAGGAACCCATCTCTATAGAAAATGGATGGGTGAGGATCCTCATTGTTCCATTTCAGCATAACCCAAAATGTGTCACCTCGAAGGTGGATCAAATATATACTAAAAAATACATATATATTTCATAATTATTTAATTCCATTACATAAACACATTTATTATTTAACTTCATTCTCAAAAAAATTTCTAGGACTCATCATCCTAATTTTTAGTACCTATTTCCTTACCAAATTCATCAGTATTATCTTAATTATGAGATACAAAAAATATAAATCCAATGACCATGTTGATTCTCTCCATGAGATTTTCACATATAACATCAATTCTCATAATTCAAATTCATTCCACAACTAAATCATTTAGTAGTGGACTATTACATAGGTTGGCCATTATTCTCCACTAGTGCATTAACTGGACTCTTAATTTTCCATTTGTAGATAATTTCATTGTTTGATTATTTTTTATAGTCAAAACATCTTCAGGTAGTTATAAGACGTCAACTTAAATGATTTTCCCACATTCTCGATAAAAATTTAACGGAATCTTTTTTTCTCCATGGTCTCCACTAATCAAAATCTTAGAGATATCATTACTTATCTTAACTGATCAGTCTGAGAGTTGAATAAGATAGACATTATTAGTAATTTCTCTTGAAAACATGTTAGACAAGATCAAAAAATACTTTACTCTAGTCATAATCCCTTTTTTGTTCTCATCATCAAATCATATATCAAGTTAAATGTTAACCCAATTATTTTTAGTCCCCATTATTGATACAAACTAGAAATCATAGTTTCAGAAACATTAATCATAGTAGGAGAGCACATAATTATTTAAATACTTGTAATTTTTTCTAATTATAAAACAAATTTCACAGTCTATGACAGCTTAGGATTATCCTATGTTATTCATATCCATATTCTATTTGAATCCTTAATGATGGTTTTTATTGATTTTTTGAGTTTCTAATGTATATCAACCGATATTTTCAAACATGTTGTTCATCATGTCTCATTTTCATGCACCATTTCTTGATTTAGTCTAGATTAATATGTCGTCTTTTATGTTATTACCCCTAGTACATATATGTTAGAGGCACATCAATTTCAATTATCTAATTTGGGATGTAATTTCATGAATATAATCACTCTACCCATTATGAAAATTAAATGAAATTTTCATATTCATTTACTCATCCTTATACTTATACTAATAGACAACCTTAGAAAAATCCATAGAAATATCCCTAAGGGACATTCTAAAGTTTTCTAATCATATTTTCCAAAGGTTAGCCAATCCTTTCATATGATACCAACCACATCGATGTATAATTATAATACATGAATATTACATATTTTTTTTTGAATATTCATTACATTACACAAACACACGCCTGAGGGACATAATAGTAGAGTGCCTTTGGGATCATAGAAGGCAATTTTGTAATATGGGGATTGACCATCAATGATTCCAACAAAGATCTTAAAATTTATTACTCCTCATAGAAAAACCCTAGATAAAACCATTCTTTATAATATAGTGAAAGTAATCATAATAATTTTTGAGATTAGATTCTCAGTAAGGGTAAATAAGGTAAATACATAAGAATAACATGAAGAGAAGGGTTTTGTAACATGATCATAACATTTAAAAAGCATACCCTGCATATCAAATATCACAATCATGAGTCATGTTATAATGAATTATAATTAATATAAAATGAACCATAATGAAATATAAAAGTATAATTAATTATATTATAATATAGGAATATGGAATGGAATTTTAGCAGACACATAAGTATATAGAATAAATCACAAGAATTAAATGATCATTTTCAAAACATATCGGAGAGTTTCATTGGGGATACACATACTTTAAAGGACACATTTCATCCCTAGTCAATACACTTTCCTTATATTGGGATGGATTCAATCCCCAAACCCTCATAATGGAAAAAGTATCTTCCTATGTTGGGTTCACTCAATATTCCATCCATGTCCAACTATTGAGATATAAATATTTACATAATGAATTGGAGAGAGATATAGGTCCCACCTGTCACATAATTAATGGAATGATTATTCATTCCAAACGATTATAAAAATTCATCATATCTAACCTATTAAATGAAGTGGGAAACATAATTATTTCAACTTATCATAATCTATGGAAAACAGATAATATTCATAATCTGTTCATCATAGAAGAACCAGTGAAAAAAAGGGATTTCATAAACATTTTATTATGGTATAACCCAAGGAAAAGAAACAGGTTTCCTGAAAATTTATCATAAAAATAAACAATTGAAATAAATAATAATAATTGTTTCCTTGCATCATATCCCCATTAATTTGAAAATTATATCAAATTATTTCATCATAGATGGATGAGGATTAAGAATGATCATTGGGAACATTTTTTAAGGAATGTAAACATTCTTTCAAAATCACATTCCAAACATAAAACATTTAAAACGTAATTTTAATTGAGAATAAATTTGAATAAT
Organism: Viscum album; assembly: GCA_963277665.1. NCBI lineage: Eukaryota > Viridiplantae > Streptophyta > Magnoliopsida > Santalales > Viscaceae > Viscum > Viscum album. The sequence goes on along the minus strand of OY728153.1, from coordinate 242,932,406 downwards.
TTTATTTTATGTTTTAAATTATTTTATGGTCAATATTGTTGTAAATTTTGTTCATGACAGAAATGTTAAAAACCGGTATTCTTTTCTCTTTTTCATTAAAATACCAATACACATTGTTTTGTAAAATGACATGAAGATTCCATTAAATCCTTTTGTATAAAAAAATTTAAAATGGGTAAAAATGTATTTAAAAATAATATGAATTTAATTTAAAATTCATGATTTTTTTTTCAAAAACACTTTTTATAATGTAAACATATTTTTAACTGATAAGAGAAATAAAGTATAGTATTCTTAATAATATTTTCTTAATTACCAAAACTACCAAATAGTGGAAATATTTAACTATTAAATTATGATTTCAGGAATAAAAATAGTATAAGATATTTATTTTCCATTATTTAGAGGTAGATCGTGAAATTTTATCATTTTATGCATAATCATAAACAATCCCGATTAGTGGTGAGATTGTAACATAGAACTCTTACAACTTTGGTAACCATGAATCATGAAACCCATGAATAATGGACATGAATTGAATAATAAAATATCACAGGGATGAATATATTAAATTTATTTAATATAAATGGGTTTTCATATAATCCTCACCAAGGAATATTGGTATATAACAAAATATAATTCTAAAAGAAGGTAAATTGAGATTATAAAACCCCTTAATACTTGATTAACTTTTGAAACATAATATCCTTGAAAGAATAATATCAGTGGAAGCATTAATAATATTTATATGAGGTAAATTTATGATATACCATGTCATAGGAAGGCATGTACACCATAAAAAATAAACATGTGGGGAATATGAAATAATTCTTTTAGAAATAAAAGTGAGACTAGAAATCCACATACATTAAGTCTTGACATCATCGTACTCGATAAAAACTTACGTATAATAATTATATATTTATTATACATATTTTATAGAAAAATAATTTTATATTTCATAATATATATGATTTTCTTATGACCTTTTATTAGCTATTTATAGGAAATTACAAGTTAAAGTTATGATTTACGTAATAAAAACATTATTTTTCATATATGTTTTGATTTTTTAATTTTGGTCCTCATAAATAGATCATGGTTTAATCATCCCCAAAATTTAAACTATTATTTAAATATAACATTTATTTATTATATATGAATTTATAGTAATCTTTAAAAAATTATTGGAAATGAAATACCCTATTCATGGAGATTGTAGGTTTTCCGTACACGTGAATTTTGTTCCCATTTTATTATCAAATTGAATGAAGTTAAAGTAAATAATATGTTTATACATATTATAATTATGATATAATTTTTATTCCATATATATCACAATTTTTTATTAAACCCATACTTAATAAATTCAATGTAAATCATGCATGAATCACATCGCTTTATGAGGGGTAGTCTGCCGCACACAAGAGAGAGGTTATTATATTCACGCATAATGGAAATCATGATTTTGTATATGATATAATCATTAAAAAATAATAATAATATTATGAATATAAAAAATATAATATATATATTTATATGGACTATTTCCATCATTATTTACAACCATTAATGGTTGTAATGGTTAAACGAACAACATCGGTTCGTGAGGTGGTAGTCTATTGTACACACCAACAATGAATTCTTGACCAATTTGAAGGAAGTGTGTGTTATTGTAGGTATTAAACTTTAATTAAAAATATATTAGTATATAGATGATAAATATTATTTTATATAATCGTGGAATAATATGAATTGAAAGTGGTAGAGGAAGAAATAAAATTAAACTATTTATTGAATATCATTACTCTTATTTGGATATGTTCATTGGGGACTCAATAAATGCATTTTTAGATGGATTTATATATAAAATAATTATTCTATGATGATTGTAGAAAATTTCATTAGGTATTTGGTTAGATATTTTTCAATCCAAGTAGCCTGAGAGGTGTGAATATGTGGGATGTGTGAGTCCCCTTTTATAGTTGATGAGGAGTTTAATTCCTATAAATAATTAAAAGTGTTCCCTATTAGAAGAAATATATTACCTAATGTGGTTAAAAAATATTAATTAAATATTTAGTGGTATTATATCGTCTTAAAAACAACTTCAACACATTTAAAAACATTTTTAGACATTTTAATACTTAACTTCATTATTTCCCTTTTCATACAATTTTGGTTTTCACTACAGTAAAAATATTTACATCCCTTGTAATTTATACCTAATGAATAGATTATTTATAACTACATTATATCATTGGGAATCACAAATTATTTTTCATGACCCACCCCATGGGCCCCGTTCCATGACTAACCCCAAGCCCGCCTTCCATAGGCCAGGGGCTGTTGACTAGCACCACAAGCATATTTTCAAAAACTGGGAAGGAATTGCCTTTATAACCTCTAAACACACGCAACCAAGCACACAACAAGATATGAATTCATGTCAACTATATAGAAAATGAGTGAGTATAGTAAGCAAAAAGGGGCCCGAATACAAGCCCGACTAGAAAATACAAGTAAAACTAAAATACAATACAACTGAAGAAAGAGAAAGAAAACTATTGGGTTGTCCTCCGAGGTTCCTACCTAAAGGGTAGGTACATATTGCCTCCTCAGCACTCCATGTCCATATGTCTCCTCTACGTACTAACATGCCATATGGTCCACTACAGAGCAGTGTCCAATCCTGGTACTCTCAGCCGTGATCAACGATTTATATTGTCTACATCCAACAAAAAAAGGTGTGGGCATAGCCCGTGTAGGGGTGAGTATAATGATACTAAGTAGGGAACTTGATACCCTCAAGGTCCCACAAAATCCACCAAGGATAAACCACAATGTATGAAATAAACAGATAACCCTACTTAGGTATATGCCCATACGTATACCTAAGTTATCAAGTAATCCATATCAATCATGAGGAAACACGGAGGTACAGACTCATCTCACACTAGTTATATCACTAGGTAAAGTAGTAGAGATGATTTGATGTAACTACTAAATCATCTTACTCCATTAAGAGGATCTGCTGCTAACCTGCACAGAATCGCTAAGAGCTGACCAACACAGTATCGCTAGAGCTAACCCACAGAAGATCTCTAAGAGAATACCCACACAAGATTTTTGGAGCTGGCCCACAGTGGATCGCTAAGTGGTGACCCATATATGATTGCTGGATCTAGCCCCCATAGGATTGCAAGGAGTTGAACCACACATCATCTCTCGAGTTGACCCAGACAAGATCACTAGGAGCTGACCCACATAGGATCACTGGAGCTGACCCACACAGGATAAATAGGTGCTGACCCACATAGGATTGCTGGAGCTGAACCACATAGGATCTCTAGTAGCTGACCCGTGTAGGATCGATAGGAGCTTACTCAAATAGGATAGCTAGGATCACTCTTCTCGTCAAAACTAGCTACTGGGTTTCCGCACTAGTCATGCTAGTCTCTAGGAGAGTCTTCTCCCCAAGCCACTGGTAGATTCACCAACTACCATGATGTCCCATGAAGATGTATCTCAAAGGATCACCATGTCATAGGGGTCTCATTTCAATAGACGGTGCATCAATCAGACACCTGGTCTGTGACTTACTAGCCTTTTAGTCCCGAGGGCCGAGTTAGATTCGTTCTCGATCCAACCTGACCATTTCCAACCTTTATCTAAATCTCCAGTGGGTTAAACATAAAGGGACCTTTTCTCTCTAAGATTTATAGTTCCACTGACGGTTTTTCAAATGGACGTCCAGTGCCAAGGTTATGGACAAAAGGGCGTAAATGGGTCCTAGTGGGCCAAGGTCATGTCCGACCTGGTCGGACCGACCTAGCCTTACCTGATAGGTCTGGCCTGACCCGCCAGGTTTGGCCCACCCTGCTGGGTGGGCCGGCCCACTGGGTCCGGCCCAGCAGGCCGTCAGGGGTCGTGGGGCATCACGATATCGTGGATGGTGCAAGGCCACGAGGCGGCCTGACCGGGAGGGCGGGCGAATCTCGGCTCGGACGATGGTGGTGGCCCGGACAGTTGCGGAGGCTCAGAATCTGGCATCGAGTCGGACGTTGTAGGCGCCTCAGACGTCAGCGATGGCTCAGATGGCGGCAGCTCGGACGACAGCGACGACTCGGACAACGATGGTGGCTCAGCTCGGCGACTCAGTTTGGGCAGGGCGGCACAATGAGACCGTAGCGGCGGTTCGGTCAGGGCGGCGTGACGAGGCTGGGGCAGCGCGGTGAGGCCGCGGTGGTGGCTCGGCCGTAGCGGCATGGTGAGGCCATGGTGGAGGTTCGGCCGCAGCAGCATGCTGCCCTCCGCTTTCAATTTTGATCACTGGTTAAACTGTTAGAAAAACCCACTCGCATGATTACTGAACGTACTTGAATAAAAGTTCAGAAATTCATTCTAGGAACTCTGGGTCTCGGAATCACGAGCCTTTAATTTTCACGGACTCATAAAATTCCGATATATTAAAAAAAATGGAAATTCTGGGTCGTTACATTATCCCCACATCAGGGCTTTGCGTCCCCGTAAGCCACAACTAAAACAAGGATACAAATGGGGGTACTAAGCACGCATCTGAGCCTCTCGCTCCCATGTGATCTTCTAGAGGTTCCTATGTTGCCAACCAATGCACACCAGAGGTATCGACCACCCCTAGAGGACCTTCTCTTGTCGATCCTCAATTCCCATTGGAACTTCCATAAAAGTCTCCCTATCATCGACGCCCAACCCTCCATGGTCGACGACGTGGGAAGGGTCGTGCATGTATCTCCTCATCCAGGATACATGGAAGATGTCGTGGACCCGGTGCAACTGAGGTGGAAGAGCTAAGCGGTAAGCCACCTAGCCTACTCTACTAAGGACCTGGAAGGGTCCGATGAATCTTGGAGATAACTTGCCGCCTCAGCCAAATCTCTGCAAACCTCATTGAGGTGAGGCCCGTGGAAAGACGTGGTCACCATCCTCGAACTCCAGAGGTCTCCGTATCCTATTAGAATAAGACTTCTACCAGCTCTGTTTAGTCTTCTTCCACTCCTAGATGATCTACACCTTCTCTGTGGTATCCCATACTGTCTCTGGTCCCACTAGTGCTGACTCCCCTAGGTCAGTCCAGCAAAAGGGTAATCTGCAAGGTCTCTCGTAAAACTCCACAAAATGTGCCATCCCAATGGTGGAGTGATAGCTGTTGTTGTACAAAAACTCCACCAAAAGAAAGTGATCCTTCCAGTTGCGACCAATATCGAGTAAATAAGAACGCACCATGTCCTCAAGGGTGTGAATGGTCCGCTCTGTCTGACCATCCTTCTGAGGATGGAAGGCAGTTCTCAAATGAAGTTGCGTCCCAAAATCCTCCTGCAACCCCTTCTATAGTTGGGAAGTAAAATGTGTATCGTGATCAGAGACAATGGTTGAGGGTACTCCATGTAACCACACAATCTCCTTCACATCGAGGCATCCCAATATCTCTACATAACCTTGCTCTCTGAGCGGAAGGAAGTAGGTGGACTTGGTGAGTCATTCGAAGATCACCCAAATTGATTCATGACCATTGGATGAACGTGGTAGTCCTGTCATGAAGTCCAAGGATATCTCGCCCCACTTCCAATCTGGGACCTCTAAAGGCTCAACCAAGCCTACTGTTACCTGATGCTCCACCTTCACTTGTTGATATGTGAGGCACCGAGAAACAAGCTCTGCCACTGCATTCTTCATTCTAGTCCATCAGTGTTGTCGTCAAGATCCTGGTACATCTTCACCACTCTTGTATGTACTGCTATATGGGATGTGTGGAACTACCTCAACACTTCCTCTGGAAGTGAAACTAGTACCATGGTATGTCCTCTAAAGAGGATGACATGCTCCCTACCTTCCGAAAATCTATCAGGTGCTTGTCCTATGGATATCTGAGCACATTGAGTCTCACAGTCAGCGTACCCATGCTGTGCCTCCCTGACTCGCTGAAGAAGTGGGGGAGTGACTATAAGAGACACAAGGAAAACTACTTCATCATGTTTCACGTAGGATATCTGCAAATCCGCCAGCTGCTTTGTCGTCTCCCCAAGAAGCTATATACCGGAACTCCTGGTGAGTGCATCTGCTACAACGTTCCCCTTCCCATGAGTATAGACTATCTCGAAGTCATAGTCCTGGAGGATCTCAAGACAACATCGATGTATCAAGTTCAGGTCCTTCTGAGAGAACATATACCTGAGACTATTATGATCCGAGTAGAATGTAAAATTCTAGCCCGTCATATAGTGTTTCCATATCTTTAAGGAAAAAACCACTGTTTCTAACTCTAGGTCATGGGTAGCGTAGTTCTTCTCATGTTGTCTTAGCTGTCAAGACCCATATGTGATAACTGTTATCTCCCACATCAAGACACATCCATGTCCAGTCCTTGATGTGTCGTAGTAGACTACCTAACCTACACCCTCCTCTAGATGCCTCAAGTTGGGGGCACTAGTTAGCCTCTGCCTGATCTCCTGAAAACTCTGATGGCATCTCTCCGACAACACGAAGGGTTTCCCCGTCTTCATCAATTCTAATAGTGGTTCTGAAACTCTGGATAATTCTGGAACAAATCTCTGGTAGTATCCATCAAAACCTAGGAAACTCCGTACCTCCATCACACTTCTGGGTGGCTCCCAAGATAGTACCGCCTCATTCTCCACTGGATCCACTACAACTCCAGCCTCTGATATGACATGTCCTAGAAAGTGAACCTCTCAGATCCATAACTAGAACTTCGAGAGATTACCATAAAGATGGTTCTCTCGGAGTGTGTCCCGTACTACCTGCAAATGATAGGCACACTCTTCCTCAGTAGCCGAATAGATTAGAATTCCATCGATGAATACTACTATAAAGCGATCAAGTTATGGCTGAAAGATCCTGTTAATGAGTCCAATGAACACTTCTGGATCATTGGTCACGCCAAATGGGATAACCAAGAACTCTTACTAGTCGTACCGACATCTGAATATCGTCTTCTGCATATCCTCGTCTCGCAATCTGAGCTAGTGATATCCTGACATGAGGTCTTTCTTTGAAAACCACCGTGCTCCCTACAGCTAATCAAAGAGGTCGTTAGTTCGTGGGATTGGGTATTTGTTCTTCACAGTCACCTAGTTCAGGCACCGATAGTCAACACAGAGTCTCATTATCCCATCAGCCTTCTTTGCGAACAAAATCGGGGCTGCCCAGGGAGAAACACTGGGCTAGATGAATCCCTTTCTTTGTAAGTCCTCTAGCTATACCTGCAGCTCGCGAAGCTCTATGGGAGCCTTCTGATACGCTGGTGTAGATATCGATGTCATATCGGGGTACAAGTCAATGTAAAATTACACCTCTCTATAAGGTGGTAGACCCGAAACATCATCAGGGAAGACATCCGAATATTGGTCCACCACTACAAGATAACTCGGACTATCCACATCAACTGCTATGAGGGTAAGCTATCCAAATGATGAGTGATCGGCTGCACCCACCTCTAGGTAAGTCTGTTCTGTGCTGCGAAGCCTCCCTTCTAACCAGTGAAGGTAAACCTGGTCCCATCCGTGCATACACACCACACTTTTCTCCTAATACAATCAATATGAGCATGGAATGTAGATAACCAGTCTATACCCAAGATGATGTCATAAGGACTCGACACTATAACAAGGAGATCCCAGCTAAAGCACTCACCTCTTAGAGTAAGCTCACACTGCCGACACTAGTGCGTAATCGTCAAATCCACTCCTGTAAGAGTCTCTAGACATAATGATCAAGCCAATAACACTGTTGAAATATTATATCTCCAAATGAGGGCAGTGGCGATAAAAGAATGATTGGCTACTATGTCTATAAGTCCAGCAGCTAAGGTGGAGAAGACACAGATCATACCACATATCATCTCCTGAGCACCATGATCAAAAGTTTTAGCAGCGTGGAGCTGATGTCTCCCATGTCCACTTGTTGTCTGTGGTTTGGGTGGAACTCCTGGTGGTGGTGGCGGTAACATCTCCAATCGTCGCCCACCACCAGCTACACGACCAACTCCTCTGCCATGTCCGCCTTCTCCATACAAACCTCCTCGGTAAAACCCCTCTCTCTACCCAGGCTGTCCTTAGACCATCATTTGAACATCCATATGTTGGGTCGGACAATCATGAGCCATGTCACCCTGCCCGCTGCCTGCATAACATTGCCCACTCCTGGCATGACTGTCTCAGCCTCGGGTGCCCCACTCAACTGACTCTCCAGCTATAGAAGACTCCGCTACGTGACGTCCGGTGGTGGGTCTCGCTGCTAGTGACTGCGTAGAAAGGAAAATCTCCATTAGGAGGGCTCTCTCTAACACCCCCACCTGCATCGGGATGGTGAGTGAGATCATCGAAGCCCTGATCTCTCACCTAAGTCCCTGCTCAAAGGTCCGGGCCATGAATAATGGTTTTAGTACAATATCAGTGGAGTAGCGTGAGAGGTCAGTGAACCTCACTGAGTACTGAGCTACAGTCATGCTGCCCTACTGATGATGAAGTATCTCATGTATGCGCATTGTGTGAAGAGTCGCTGGGACAAACTCTGCCTAAAACAGGATCTTTAATCCTCCCCAAAAAAGTGTCACCTCATCGTGAACATGGATCATCAAGATCCACCATCTTCTTGATGTTTCCTGTAGAAGGATGGTAGAAAGGATCACCATGAGATCGGCCGGTGTCCCTACTAGTCGAAAGACTGTCACCGTAGCCTCTAGCCAATCCTCAGCCGCCAGTGGGTCTGTCTCTCCCATGAACCAGAGTGTCCTCTGGCACTGGAACTCATGCAACATGCTCAAGTGGCATGCACCCTCTACTACTAGGGCTGGAAGAATCGGTGGCCCAATGTGTAATGGTACTGATGGGGCCTCCGCTGGTGCCTCTACTAGAATGGGGCCCTGCACTGAGGCCTCGTCGCTCGGTGGGCTGTCAGTGCGTACAACTCTCAAAACCCTAGCTGGCTGTCTATGTGGAGGCATCATGAAAAGCAATAGGTGTTACATAGTCAATAATTTATACCTAGTGAGCTGACTAAATATATCACAAAGAAAACTCTTTGAAATGCACACTTAATCTGTGTTTTCATGAACTGAGTCAGTAATCAGAATTCAGGGTCCTGGGGTATGGATACGTCGTCCGCCGCACCAACACTGGATTTCCTAAATTGAAAACCATACTTACTACAAATAACACTATTTACATTAAAAATAAATATTATAGTCTTATTTTATGCGGTACAACTGACTCTTTTGAAACCAATTTGTCTTGACTCGTCCCCTAGGGCCTGTGCCGTGACCAACCCCAATCCCACCTTCTATAGGCCAGGGGATGGTGACTAGCCCCAAAGACATATTCCCAAAAACTGGGAAGGAATTTCCTTTATAACTTATAAACACACGCAACCAAGCACACAATAAGATAAGAATGCAAGTCAACTATATAGAAAAAGAGTAAGTACAGTATGCAAAAGGGTCCAGAATACAAGACCGATTGGAAAGTACATGTACAAATGATATACAATACAACTGAAAAAAGATAAAGACATCTGATGGGTCATCGTATGGGGTTCCTACCTAAAAGGTAGGTACATACCGCCTCCTCAGCACTCCACATACATCCGTCTCTTCTGCGTACCAACACGCCATATAGTCCACCTTCGAGCACTGTCCTATCCTGGTACTGTCATCCTAGTTCTGTAATGTCCGTCGTCTGCATCCAACACAGTAAGGTGTGGCAATATCCCGTGCAGGGGTGAGTATAATGATACTCAATAGGGACCTCGAGACCCTCATGGTCTCACAAAATCCACCATGGATATACCACAAATCATGAAATCAACAGATAACCCTACTTTGGTATATTCCAATACTTATATCTAAGTTATCAAGTAATTCATCTCAATCAAGAGGAAACACAGAGGTACAGACTCATGTCACACTAGGTATATCATTAGGTACAATTGTTTAGATGATTAGATGTAACTACTAAATCATATCACTCCGTTAAGAGGCTCTACTGCAAACTTGCATTGAATTGCTATGAGCTGACCCACAGAGGATCACTAGAGCTGACCCACACTGGATCGCTAGGAGCTAACCCACATAGGATCCCTAGAGCAGAGCCACACAGGATAGCTAAGAGATGACCCACATAGGATCACTGGAGCTGACCCACAGAGGATCCCTAGGAGCTGACCCACACAGGATCGCTGGAGCTAACCCACACAGGATTGCTAGGAGCTAACCCACATAGGATCACTGGAGCTAACCCATACAGGATCACTCAGACCTGACCCACACAGGATCACTGGAGCTCACCCAAACAGGATCGCTTGGAGCTAACCCACATTGGATCGTTGGAGCTGACCTAAAAAGGATCGCTAAGAGATGACCCACGCAGGATCTCTAGGAGATGACCCACACAGGATATTTAGGAGCACTCTTCTTGTCACAACCTGCTAATAGGTTTCCTCACTAGGATTGCTCGTATCTGGGAGAGTATTCTACCCAAGACACTAGTTGATTCTCCAAATACCACAACATCCCATGAATAAGTATCTCAATGGACCGCCACGTCATAGGAGTCTCAACGCAATAGACTGTACATCAATCGGACGCCTGGTCTGTGAGTTATTAGCATTTTAGTCTCGAGGGCCTGGTTGGATTCGTGCTTGATCAAACCCAAATGTTTCCCAACATTATCCAATCTCCAGTGGGGTAACCTTAAAGGGACCATTTCTCTCTAATACTTTCAGCATCGTTGAAGGTTTTTCAAATGGACGTCTAGTGCCAAAGTTATGGCCAAAAGAGCGTAAATGTGTCGTAGTGGGCCCAGGTCCGGTCTGACCCGATCGAACTGACCCTACCCATCCCGGCCTGGGCCGACCAAGTTTGAGTTGACGAAGAACAACCCGTGTGATTCTTCCTGGCCCGCTAGGTGGCCCGGCAGGCCGCGCGGGGTGCGGTGGGCCGCGGGTGGCCGCGAGGCCGCTGGGTGGCTCGGCCGTAGCGGTTCGGCTGGGAGGGCAGAAGTGACTCAGATGGTTGTGGCAGATCAGATGGAGTTTGCGGATCAGACAGTTTCAGTGGCTTGGATGATGATAGTGGATCTACTCGGTGGTTCATCTTGGCGGTGGTGGCTCAACTCGGTGGCACGACTCGGGCGGCGCGACGCGGCGAAGCCGTGACGGTGATTCGACAGGGGCATCGCGGCGACGCCGTGGAGATGGTTCGGCCAGGGCGGCACATGGACGCTGCAGTGGAAGTGCGGCCGGAGCAGCGCGGTGAGGCCGCATCGGCGGTCCAGACGAGGCGTCATGACGAGGCCGCAGAGGCGGTTCGGCACGGGCAGCGCGAAGGAGCCACGACGGCGGGGGTCACGGAGCGGCGCTATTGCATCGTCGCCTTCATCTTGGCCAGTGGTGGTGTTGGCTACCATACTCATTCCCCTTCGTGGTTGGTCACTGTCCTAATCCATCGCAAAGAACACCACAATCCATCACAAGAATTATAGAGAGGAAGGGCCGTGTTAGTTCGGTCCGCACTCTCCACAATAGAGCAGTAGCAAGTTTCTCAACAAGAACAAGGGTATCATGAATGGGTAAAGAAAAAATTAACAACCCTCCCCACAAACCTTGTTAACAACTATTCCCAAATCCCATAAAAGAATTAGAATGATAGAATATGGAAGGTGATAAAAATATATAAATAAACTGCTACCTTGATAGTATTATTGGCATCGATGAGGAGGGAAGAAGGTGAAGTTGTCGACATTCATCTCATCCACCACACACCTCTAATTCTGGGCTCGTGCGTCGGTTCGTCGTAGTTGAAGACGTTCCTCCTGGAAGGGTGTCCTGAGGAAGAAGTCGAAGTCATCATTGTTCATCGTTGGTCCATTATTTGTGGAAGAAGTTCTTCTTTGGCGTTCTTTGTTGGAGAGCTTTCTCCCACCAAGAGCTCTCCCCATTGCCAACAAATTCTCTCAAAAGAATAGCCAACCCAAAATAAAAGGTGTTTTACCAATTTTAATTATTTACACAATTTCAAATTGGATTAATTAATTACATTACCTGGAATTATAAAAGTATGTGTGTTGGCACAACAAAGGTGGAATAAGTTAAGAGGCTCCTCCACATTAAATAGGTATTTGAGAAGCTTCCTCCCCCCATTATGAGGGATTCGGGTGGTCCCCACCACAAAGCATTGAATTGGGGGACTTTTCTAGCTCATGTGGTACCCACCACCAAGCATTCAATATATAGGATAAATCTCATGTGGTCCCACCTCCACAATATTCACATGGGTGATTCATATAAAAATAAAATGTTTGCACAATTTTATTTTTATTTTATTCTTTCACGAAAAACACAAAAACTAACTTTCACTCTCGACCAACTGCCATAGAGGTGAAAGTCTCCTTAATTGAATACCAGTGTTGTGAGTTCAATGGTGCCCTTGGATTTCAATTCCGAGCACATATTCAAAAGTTAGAAAAACCCGCTCGCACCTTTACTGACTGTACCCAAATAAAAGTTCAGAAATTCATTCTGGGCACTCTGGGCCTCGGAATCACGCACCATCAATTTTTGCGGACTTGTAAAATTCCCATATATTTAAAAACAATTGATGGAAATTCCAGGTCTTTATATTCTTATTAATATATCTAATTTATAAAATATAAGTCATCTGTGTGTTATAAATTAATTTTGACAAAAATATTTGTAAATTACGAAAGCACAGCTTTAAAAATAACCATAAAAATAGTGTTTTTACTATTTAACCATCATCATAGAGATAAGATAATATAATTTGTTTCATTTATGAATCATATTTTATATTTATTACTAATTATAAATTACATTATTGAAGGTAGTATTTTTGGTAATATTTAATCATTTAACAAAATGTCTTCTAGTATAATATAATGTTAATTACAATTCTACTATTATTCGTATGTTTGGAATTTAAATAAATATGAATTAAAATATGAAATTATAATCTATTATGCTCACACTAATTTAACATGATATATTATTCTAAAAAATTAATGTGTGAAAAAATTCCATCGATTTATATATCATTTAATATTTTTAGTATCCTTCATTCATGTAAATTATTAACTAAATTATTAAAATGTTGGCATTTCATAATCATTTAATATAATTAATTAATCTATAAAAAATAAAAATATATTATAATCATAAGAAAATTATTCATATTTCAAAATAAAATTTCTTACCTATCTTATATTTTTTTCCCTATCTGAAATATTTATTGAAATTAAAAGTAAGAATTTTGTTTCCTTTTTGTCAATAATTAACTTATTATATATGTCATATTAAATAGAAATGTCTGTTATAATTTCCAAACATCTGAGTAATTTATGGAAAAGGAAGGAATAAACTCATTTAAAAATATTATGTAATATAATTGCTCATATTTACTATTTATCCTTCTAGTTTATCCATTAGATAAGCTAATTTTTACCTTGACCAGGGTAATTATTTTTTACTGTATTCAATGTTCATTTTAGAAAAAAACTTGCTTGAACGTATTATAAATTATAAATTATTATTATTCCAAATATGGAATATATTTTTAAAAATTTCATTCATATAAGTATAAAGAAATAATTTAAAATTAATCCCATAAATGTGTCATGAAATAGGGTTTTCAAAGTAAAAATGATCAAAAGTTTACAATGTTTTTATAACTAATTTCATTGATAAATTGATTACAATGACATAAATTTCACTAATATATTTATAATTTAATTTATATTAATTTATTAAAATTTAATATATATTTTAACATTGTAAATAAATTAAATAAAAATGACTTTTTCAGATTAAAATTAAGTATTTTTCACTATTCATGAAAACATGAAAATTTACAGAAAAAACCTAAAAAATCACCCAAATCTAATTTTTTATAAGGGTTTAAAAAATTATTTTAAAAAGTTTATTTTCTAAAATTTCCAAAATTTTATTTTAAAACTATTAAGACACAAAAATATGAAATTTTTTTTTAGAAAAATAAAGTTTTTATATATTAATTTTTTTTATATTATTATATATTAAAAAGAATGAAAATAAAATGATTCATAACATTTTTATTTAACATATTATATATAAATTTAAATAAAATATTTTTGAAAATGTTATTTGAAAAAATTATTGATATAAAACCAACATATTCTCATAAAAATAGTTTTGTAGAAAATGATTACCATTTCTTTTTTAAAGGGTTGTATTTCTAATTAATTGCTCACTAAATAATTATATAAAAATTTGGAACCAAAAATTTCATGATTTAATTAATCCTATTAATTTCCCCATTCCCATTGGTAGTTGATAAATTTAAAATTAAATAATAGTTTTTAAATTGTATGTCATGTATGTTTTGTACTAGGTGTTCCCTGTAACAAAACATAATATCTTTGTTTCTTGTAATGTAAAACATCACAATTATATATTTAAAATAAAATAATTCACAAAATATAGGGGCGGTATATAGGAATCCTATCAGAGTATCATTAATATGTAATATCCAGAGATTAATTTTTTACCCAATTCATTGTATTTATATTAGGTATAACCCTTTATATGTCTTAATTAATGTGTTCCACATAAGTAAAAAATAAATAAAAAATTAATATGTATAAAACACCAAGGTAAATTTAATTGCTATCTAGTGATATTTGATAATATTAGAGGTTTATAATCATTAATAAAATAAATAAGTAAATATATTTTATTTTAAAATATTAGTAACTCATGAATAGTTACTCAGATTAGAAATATGAGACTTCCATTGAGTTTGTAATGTGTCATTTTACTTAGGTGGGGCCTAACATCGACCAACATGGGTCGACTGCGAAAGATAATATTTGGATGTTTTAAAAAAATAAAAAAAAATATTAATAAAGTTTATTTTATTTCTTTATATAATGTTTCGTAGCGATGTTGTGACATAGTGATGAGTTTGGCCATTTTGTTTCTTAAATGAAATAGTGTGGAAACACTGGGATGTCACGATGGGCCAAAAAATTTCTTTTCTCCAAAATTAAACATGAATTCAAGGTTCACACATAACCCATTAATTACCTCGAAACATAGGATAAAGGCATTGGAGGTTCCCTTTCATTGGTGAATGAAAAATACAGACGAATGTTAGCAGATCACAGATCATAGATCGAGGATTGAGAATCGATGAGACAACAGATCGTGACAACTCTCAACGAATCACCATCGATGATCGCACCCCGACATCGATCAATCCAAACTCCCGGTATGGTGTGTGTTTTAATCTGTTTTCCTTCCCCATTATTTATCCCTAGGTTGATGTGGATTAATTGAACAATAGAATAATCCATAGGTTTTGTATATTTTCAGTTGGGTTTTCCCTTATGTGATTTAGTAGGGATTTTTTTTTGATATTTATTATCATTTGTTGTGGATTTTTGTTATCCATTCTAATAGAAATGAACCATGATTGACATGAACATAGATCAAGGTTCATTCCCCTTTTTTGGGTCATGTATTTTCCCTCATTTCATTGTTCATCATGGGCATTCTTCGTTTGGCCTGAAACTCCACTGTTCGCAATCGTTGCACAATTTATTCTTGGTGCAACGATTCGATATCACGGACCTAGGATGGATTTGGTAGAATAGGGGTGCAAAAATGATGAAGATAGATGGATAGAAGTTGTGTGGGAGATATCTCCACATGAATGACATTTCAACGAGACATATCGTGGAATGGTTACAAGCCCACGAATGTGATGGTGGCATCCAGAGGATGGTAGAACATCTTTCAAATCAAAAATCAGTGCACCAGGGAGAAATTAGGGGCATGATGAAGGGGTAACATGTGCACTAGGGCAAGCAACCACATGCCAATGTGGTGGAGGAATATTTCCTATAGAAGAAGATGTGGGACCATACATTAGAATCCTCAAGGCTATCTAGATGTGGCGGCCCACTGTATTAACCGTGGTAGCGCCTGAATCGACCAACCACACACGGCCAAGTCATATGATGGAAAGGAGGGGTCTCCATGAGAAGACCTGGGTGGTCAACAACATCGTATTTGGGGAACCATGTGGCATAAAAAAACATGAAACTTCCCATGTCCTACGTAGGTGAGACGGCCTGCTGATGCGACCTGGCCTACCAAGTGAGCCAGGCTGGATAGACCTAGCCACCAAAGTGGCTCAGCGGGCTGGGTCTAGTAGCCCGAGGCCTAGCCCGTCCAGCAGGTCGGTTCAGCGGTCCAGGCCTAATGGGTGAAGCCAGATTGATCCCAATGGGTCATACAAGACTGATTATACTGAATCATGTTGGTTTGTACATCCCAAATGTAGTTAGGTCGGGTCACAGCCTTCCCAGTCCCAAATTACCCAGTTTTTCGTGAAAATAGATGTATCGTTCAAACAAATAATTCATTTGATGAGTTATATGCAGAATTGGGACCCTTGTTACGAGGAAGTACTTTTGAGATGTCTTGGTGGGTTTTTAGTTGGACCACAAGGGTCAGGTAGTGTTCCCTTTTCCTATCCTTTTAAGGATTAATGCAGGATCATGATCCAGTCAAAGAGGGTGGAATTAAAGATTTACATTGTACCCTTGGCCTATCATATGAAGATTCAATGCAAGATCATGTTTTTATCATAGAGGATGAACCAAGTTATGATGTGAGATATCTCATCCCAAATTCTATTTTGAATCTGTAGGATGGAGCATGTATCTCATCGAGAGTCGAGATCGATCATCTCATATATTTGTGGTACCTTATATAGGGTTTGTGGAGAATGTGTGACCAATAATTATGTTAGAACCTATCCCCTATCAAGGTTGATAGTTACAATAGTGTTAGGAGTCCCCCAGTGAGCCCTGGGCATAGGACCCACTATTTTTGTAATGAGCTCAGATTTGTTTCTTTGCGACTTGACCTGACTAGTGTTCTTTGACTAGTTGTCAGTGTGTTCTATTTGGGAGGGAACCAAATTAGGAGGACCACATTGTGAGGTTCCCCGATGAATTCATAGCTTGAGGGTTGAGTTCACCCAGAACAAGCATGCCTTCAGAAATATCATGTGACCAAGTATTGGATGTGATATCATGGGTCAATGTCTTAGTGAGTCCAGATGTCATAGGGAAACATCATGATGGATCATGACCATATTTTCACTCAGATAATTTTGGTAGACTTATTCAAAGTTCTTACTAGTACTTATTTCTTCGAGTGAGATCTTCCATAACCATGCATTCTATGATCAAAACCATTTGTCTAATAGTGTATGAGATGTTTCATCAAGGAATCTATTACAAGTATAATTGGATGTTCTTGTTATATGTGTTGTTGGCACATACCTATATTGGTCTAACTGTATCGTCATAGTGGTGTATACTTTTTGTTATTTTACATTGTGTTTTGGGGTGACCTAAAAAGTATTTTTTTAGTCACCCACTAATGGTCTCTGACCAAATGTGTCATGTCTTATGCAGATGATTGATGCCTCAATGAAGTCCATGGTGGTCGGGTCCTGGTGGTGCTCTAAGTGGCCTGATAGATGAGGTGTACTTCTCTAGCATTAGACAGCTATTTCTGTACCTACCCTTCAAGTATGGTTTTCTGCGGAGGATATCCAAATACTTTTACTTTTACTTTTCCTTTTTCTTGGGCTTTTAATCTGGCCCTGATTACCATCAGTTTTCTACTGTCTTACATTGTGTTTGTTTACTTAGTGTTTTCATATTCTAGGATATATGGCGTAGATTTTAGTGCATGTTTATATGTATATAGAAAAATGCCTCCCATTTGTTTGGGATATGCCTACTCAGTGTTAGTCATCATCCACTAGCCTATGAGAGGTAGTCTTGGGGTAGTCATGGCATGAGGTCCAAGGGACAGGTCAGGATAGAGTGGTATTAGAGGATGTCGATTATACCTTAACAACCTAGAATATATGAGTTTGGTTTGGGGAAACCGTGTTTTGTGTTTGGATTTCAGGCCATGGAATACAATGTTAATGCGATGACCGACATATCTATAGACCAGGATACTGTGCTCAACATTTCAATTTGCTACATGAAAACCCTAGTTGTAGTAAAAAATGATGGCACATGCATAGTTTAGGAATGGGTTGTGTTTTCCATGTCCTTCATGAGTTATCCCAACAGGTATACTCTATTGATCATGGTACATCTTGTTTCATTTTAGGTTTCACACACAGAGATAGCTAGCCATGATTCCACTGCATGATCATAAGGATGATCTGCGGGGTGACGAGATATGGGTACAAGGATTTGTGCTAGATAAAAAACCTCTTGGTGGTGTTCCAGTTGTACTATGACCTGTTGTGTATCACATGGTAATTTTAGTACCAATAGATGAGATGTGAATAATGAGAACACCTCACTGGTATCAGAGATTGAGACCCCTTATTTTCCAAGGAAAGCTCGACATTCAGGTGGCTAAGGACTGGCTTGAGGTGGTGACCAAGTTTTCCATCTAGTAGGGACACTAATAGATCAGATGGTGGTCCTAGCGGTGAGCCTTCTATGTGGCTTAGCGGGGTGATGGAGGGGTTTTGATTACCTGATCAAATGATGAGGTGACTCTTCTTTGGATAGATTTTGAGAAAATTTTTCAAAGATGGGGATATCACCATAAAAGATAAGGGACATGTGTTCCCAAGAGATTATATAGTTCTGGCGGGATGACATGTTCGTAGCTGAGTATAGATCTAGGCATGCCGACCATTCTAGATACTCGATGAATATGATACGACCAGTTCTTTGGGGTTTATACCACTGAGTGTGGAGTGTTTAGGGTCATCTGATCTAGTGTTACCCCTCTGAGCATTCATACATATGCTAGGGTTCTAGAGTGAAGCTCTATGGTCGAAAATCCTTTAGTTGACCAGGTACATCCAATGGATGTCAGCAGCAGGAAAGCATAAGTAGAGACCTTAGGAGAAGGATGCTGAAGTCATTCTAAAAAAAAATTCTGTGTGAGTCGTTTTTAGAAGAGGTGCTAGGATAGGGGATCTACAGCTCAAGGCTTATAGGGTGAGTCAAATCACCCTAGAGAGATGAAATTCTTTTCATAATATAGTTGGGGATATCTCACTCGATATCATCAAACCTATCGAGCTGGTGATAGTGATTTGGTGTATTGACCAATGAGGAATAGAAATGACAGTAAAAGATGGATCTGTAGGGAAGTTGATGTGGAAGATGAGATGGGAGAGTGGATGTGGTGTTATAAAATTAAATATGTTACCACCACCACCCCCATGTGGTCCATACTAGACTTAGGGAGATGGAGGACAGAGGAAGGTGTAGTTGCATGAGGTTAAGGCATATGACCCTTGCAATTCATGAATGATTTGAGGTATGGTTTGTGACTATTTTTTTCTAATGTATTAGTAGACGCAAGTGATAATCATTCATTCTTGTCATGAATATTGTTCAAGGCCTAGAGTGTCTGGTTAAACCATTGTCTTAACCCTTACATATAGAGATACCTATGGGAGGATACTCGATAATCACACTAGTTTCAATAGTGGGATCTGATCCTTTAGCCAAGAGTAATAGTTGGAGCCACTTGGTGATAGCGTTGAGGTGTTACAACATTTTTCTGGGTATAAACTAGTTATCCACCATTCATAATCAGATTTACTATTTTTTGGAAAAGGGTGTGGTAGGTTTGCAGTAATGGAATTGGGTTTTTCTTTGTCAGTGAAAAAGTAAACCAAGGTAGCATTGGATATACTCATGCCTAGGAGGGTGTGAATGATCAATCTTGAGTCAGATATCTTTACCATAAAGGATGTGGATGTTATGCATTTTCAGTTCCTAGTAGTTGTGGTGGAGTATGGGGATGTATTTATAGAAGGTGTTCTAGGATTACCTCTCTATAGGTATGATGGAATTCTGCAATGTTCTACAACCCGATATGGAATCGATATCTGCATTAGTATATTATATGCCTTTTAGAAAGCTTCATAAGATGAGGGTGCAGGTTGAAGACTTATAGAGGAATGGATTATCAAGACCCGGTCTTTGAGGTTTTGTGTGAATTACCATAACTTTAACCAAGTTACCATAGAGAACAAATATTCATTGCCAAAGGGGTGATGCACACATTGATCAATTCAAATGGTAAACCTTTGGTTTGGATAAAATGATTCCTTCAAGATTTTATGTAGTTTAGATAGAGATTGAAAAGCACCCTGATCATGTATTTTCCAGAGATGGGAGTCGAGTACATAAAGTTCTATGATTCATTAGGGATCAAACAATTTTGTTCCTTGATGAAGAGGAATGATGTGATTGCCTATTGACCAGAACATTTGAGACAACAAGATCAGAATTACATGACTCACAATATTGAGTTAGTAATTGTAGTCTTCGCATTGGAGATGTGGTGGTACTACCTAATGGACGAGAGGTTTATCTTTTACTCAGAACAAAATATTTTCAAGTATATCTTCTCTCATAAGGACCTGAACATGAGATAGAGGCATTGACTAAAGTTACTCTATGAATATGACTTATAGAGAGTCTATACTCCAAGTAAGGGAATTGTGGTAGAGGAGGATCTCAGTTGGAAACCCAGTTCATAGTTTTGAACGAGGAAACAGAGTCGTCTTCCTCATTATGGTTGTCCGTTGTGGATAGAGATGATGCCTCATACCACCAGATAGTGGTCGTTACCCACCCACTCTTATATTGAGTTAGGGATCCACGCCTCGGTGATACCGATGGTGGCACATTACATGATCATATTTCCATGGTGAATTCCCCCGATGGATATTCTAAATATGGGGAGCACATCATTCCTTTCAAAGTACACGTAGTAGTATAAGTGGATGCTTAGAGTGGTGAGATGCTTCAGGATGTGCATTTGAGTGTCAAGGCAGACATCAGGTATTATGGAATAGGTTGATGTTGGGCATATATGTTGATATAAAAGTTGAGTTCTTGTTTGAATGAGTTTCCAGATTTTTCAACTCACTGTTCCAAGCCCCAGTGCTTGGAATGGGTTTCCCTTTTCTTCTTGGTGTACCAGGAAGGGAGTGTGAAAGGATATAAATGCACATCATGATGGGTTTAACATGTATGTAAAGGGTAAACAATACCATATGGGTGATCATTGACAATATCACAATGTAATCCACTGTATATCATTCTAGAATCATATTTCAGTAGAGATATTGGGATTCCTATATGTGTTGGAGATAGATTTACTCCATGTAATCTCATTGATGATATTTTATGATCAGGATGCTCTATATAAATTTTGGTCATATAGATCAAGGATCGGTAGTATAAAACCATTCATGTGCAATCGATTCATTTAGTGTATTCCCAATGGCAGAATAAGAATATTTGGAATAACACATTGAATTAGGGGGCCTAGGTTTGTGCTTATACCCTCGCATTATTGGGTATTCCTTGATTTGGCTTTCAGGGATATAAATCATTTATTTGATGAGAATTTAAAGAGACAAAATTTCTAGTTTTTATTTTTAGAAAATTTTTGGGAATATTACGAGACCATGCAATGAGATGACATACAATTACGAGGCCCGGTGTGCCCAAAATAGTTTGATGAATTATTACTCTATTTTTTATAGTGAAATAGAGTTTTTTCAATAAAAAAGGAATAAATCATAAAGGGTGGCTGAAATTTAAATTTAAGGGAACTATTGATTCAATATTTTGGGTTTAACATTGGTGTTACTTAACATCACTTGGTGTGGGTCTCTAGTGAGAAAACCAGAAAATATGTGACCGTAAATAATATAAATAAAAAAATTATTTTATTGTAAAATATTATTAAATCATAATTAGTGAAATGGATTTGAAATCTAAGACAACTATTGAATTCATTATGTTTAATTTTACTTATGTAGGTCCTAACATTGACAAGCGTAGGAGGAATATGAATGAAATTTTTTGGACGTTTTAAAGAATAATAAAATAAAATAAAAAAAGTTTATTTTATTTCATTTTTTAACATTTGGAAGTGATGATGTGATGTAGCGATGAGTTTTCTTATCTCATTTTATAAATTAAATAGTGTGGAAACACTACAACAATACAACATGCCAACATGTTTTCATTTCTTCATAATTAAATTAGAAGTACGGGTTAATTCATAACCTCAGAATTCCCTCGAAACTCTAGAGAAATGTATTGGAGGTTCCCTAAAATTGGTGGACGAAAAAAGACAACAAACACAAGTAGATCACAGATCAAAGATCAAGGATCAATGATCAATGAGTTGACATATCATGATGACTCTAAATATATCACTAAGGATGATTGAACCCCGATGTTGACTGATCTAAAATCTAGATAGTGGGTTAGTTTTAATATATTTTCATTCATTGTTTTTTATCCATACAAGGAATGTGGAGACTCATGAGATAGATAATGGGGCCTGTTGTTGGATAATTTCTAACTAGACTGAGTGATTTGGTAATATCATATGGTCTATGTCTTTCAAAGAATGTGAATTGTGAGGTCCATGGGGGTAATCCATTTATAGATGATAGATTCAATCTCTTGAGGAAGGATCTTGGAGATCTCAATCAATGGGTGAAAGTCCATACCAGAATAATGGGAGATGATGTAGATAGTGAAACTGCTACTAGTGTTTTGGATTATTTACACTTGATAATAATTGAGGGATCCCATGGTGGGGATGTTACTGTAAACAACCATTATGTGGAGACTCATTAGGTAGATGAAGTAGGTTCAAGGGCTTCCAATCCAACATACTATGTGGATGCAGTGCTTTCATGGTATGGAACCATTGGAAGACATGTATCACAATAGAAAGAGACACTATGAGACCATAATGTGGTGTCTAATGAGGAAAGGGAGGTTAATTCATAATGTGGATTGTTTTTGGAGAAGTTAATAGGGATGGGATCTAGTTTTGGTCATTATGAGGTTTGATTTGCATGATATTAATTTGAGAAATCACATTAGAGGATTTGCGAGTGATGGGGTGGTCCCAGATTATGAAGCAGCTTAGAAAGAGAACTCCAATAATGATTAGAGAATCCCTATGGATTAGATTAGTGGTGATTTTCCATTCTAGTTCTAAGGTGATAGTCAAGAAATTTTTCAATGTAGAATATTTTTCATTTGGAGGAGGAGGAAGGGCTGGAGAGGAAATGGGAATAGACAGAATGATTATTCCTATTTACCCATACCAATGGATACACGATCATCCAAAGGGAGAAATCCAAGGGAAAACTCTAGAGCTTCCCATGCATTCGGGTTAATAAATGGTGGAGGATAATATTGTCATTAATTCCACAACAGATGATTCAAAAAAGATGATAATAATTTTTATAATCATGGATACTAACATTGATATGTGTTCATTGATTAAATTAGGATCCTTATCTTTGGATTCATCTTGGTTTGGGCTTCCCCTTAACATGGCCTTTTTAGATTATTCCAATTCATCTTTGTCTCTTATATGAAGGGTTTTCCACTTCCAAACTCATCGATTGTCTGATATTCACCTCGTTATGCTTTATTTTCATCCTTTTTATCCCCTATTAGACTTTCTTATGCGGTCAAATCTCCTTGTTGAATCTTTTAGTGCCTCCTCCACTTATCTGGGAATCTTCTTATGCATTCTGATCAGATTAGTTTAGAGCACTAGCATGTCAAGATGGTTTGGGAGATGTTTTATAAGGCTTCACAGGGGTTCCAGGAGGTGCATCTTATGATTGGTCTTTATGTTTTTGGATTTTTCTTTCTATTTTCTTAATGGTTTTTGTTTCATATATTGGTGGTAGTTTTGTTTCTCTGACATAATGGAGGGTTTTTCTTTTTTAGATGGTCTTCTTCCTCCTACAGTTTAATTGAAGAGTTAATGTAGGTAGGTTGATATTAATCACATTGGATAGTGTTTGGATGTATTGTAATAGGTTTTTAAACACTTTTCATGATCAATTACACTCCTAATATGCTCTGGCATCATGTTCTATTGCTTATTTCCCAATTGGTCCAGTGTTATGGATTCCAAGAGGCTTTGTGATGTGATGTTTGAGTGTTCTATGACTTTTCAAGAAGCTTTTCCCCTATAGGATTGGTATTGTGGGGCTATAATCCATGGTGGTTCATATGTTCGATGGGATAAATTTTTCCACGTCTTCGAAAATTTTATTTTTTACTATTATGTTTGATTTTTTTGGTATTTGAATTTTGTGTTTCAGCTAGTTTCAAATTTTGATGCTGATGTAGTGGAATTTTTTTGGATGTTGATATCTAAATAAGATATTTTTTATAGGCTATCACATAATTTAAAATAGTTATTTCTCTTAAGAAAATTTTGACTTGGTGTACTTTTAATCCATAATAATGTATAATCCAGAAACACATTTAATATCTATCTTTTGGAAGATTTTTAGGGATACCGATTCTGCTAGTATTAATTTATATTTCATTGACTATATAGTTTTATTTAGTGTTCATTCATAGTGATCCTTTTGGTTCCTCACAATCTCATTAAAATTGTTTTCATAAAAATAATATACGTTTCAGTCAATGAAATTGTTTTTCATAATAATGGATTTTAACCATAAAGAATAACTTATATCGAAATAATGAATATTAAAGATTCAAATATAATTAATTATATTATAATAATTAAAATATATTTTATTTCACTACAAAGAAATTAAAAAATTGAATGTAAATTTATAATTACTTGAATTTGTGATAAAAAGTTGTAGTATTTGAAAAATCATAATTTCTATTTATTCACTGAAAAATAAATTCTCTGTGAAAAAAAACCAAAATTATACAATATATTAATTTTTATACGATGAAATAAAAAATAAAATTTTATTTATAAAAAAATTATTATTAATGTGGCATAAATTTATTATAATTTCACTACATAAAATTGATTAATTTTTTGGGGAAATGTAATTTTAAATAACAAATTAACTTTTGTAAAAAATGAGTGCATAATTCCCAAGAATTAACTAATACATTCATATTAATGATTTCTATTATTTATATAAAAAATTTAAAAAATTAAATTCTTATATTAATACCTACTAATACAATGTGTACGTTATAATCGTTATGCTAACATTATAATATTTCATAGTATATCACTTTTAGGATTTATTTTTTATATAAATGAAGGTATTAAATAACATAAATTTATTTAATGATAATATATTCTAAATATCATGGTGTAACAAGTACTATAAGCATAAATATCACTATTTTAATTTAAATAGTTTCCACCCAACAATGATTCTATTATGTTTTCATAACATGAAGAATAAAATATAATAAACATAAACAATTCAATGATGGTCCAACATGTAAAGAAATCAAACTCTTGGTGTTAAACCTCCTCCATGAGTAGGTGTTTTAGTAGGTTTCCACATGTGTATTCTCCAATAATAAATATAGTATCTAATAATTATGTTAACGTAAGGCCCCAAAACTCACTCAAATATAGGATGTTCTAAGTCTTATTTATTCTGAATAATTGGGTAGTAGTGTTCTTCTCCTATAGTGTATCTCATGGATTCAAAATACTCTCAATCATTATTTCTGTCTTAGATGGAAAAAATATTGGTATCTATGATTATTTTTAAAAGATTATAATCACTCTATGATTTCATAAATTTTTGAATAAAAAGTTTAATGTAATGGAAAAAATATCTCTCAAATGATATCTTCCATATTCAAAATATTGAAATTAGATGAATCATTCTATAAAGAAATATCTACATTCCAGACTATATGGAATTTCCCTATTTTGAAATATAATTTAAGACTCATTTAAATTCAATCTGAATTATCAATTAAAAATCACCGGAAGGATACTCTATCAATCATTACATATGATTTTTGTTATCTTATCCATATTTCAATCCATGTTTTATATCTTTAACTAAAAAACATTGAATCATGGGAGTTTATCTTCACATAGTATTTAAATTATGTCAATATGACCATATCTTATTAATATTGTGAAAAAATTACTTGAAATAACAGAATTAAATGATATTAATTAGGCTCATGCATTTGGAATCCTAATTAAAAATTATTCATCTTAGTTATCCAAACATAACACCAATTATCATTATAGGATAATTTCTAATGATTGGTCATCACTTCCTATGAAAGACCGATAGAACATATGGTAGATCAAATGATTATCAGGATCCCACTTATAATATCTCATAGTAGGTGCATGGGATTTAACAATTAGTTATGTTTTATCTTGTAGACACTTCATGAAGTAACTCATACACTTTTAGTGGCATAAGTTACTCATGTTATCTTTTACAGTCATGATAAAAAGTCAATTAATTAACTGTGAAGAGAAAATTCTATCATTTTATTAAAGCAGGTCCCATTAAATTCATAATAAATCTCCATCCAAGGATTGTTTAATTATGATTTTTAATAATAATATTTAGAAAAAAATATAGGCCAACATCATTATCTTAATTCATCATCTAGAATATTAGATTTAAGAAATATTATCTTATATATAATTATGAAATCCATTAATTAATTCTCATATTACTTTTTAAATCCAATAAATAAATTGAATTTTTCTTATAGATTAATATCACTAATGTCAAAACATTATTTTATGTCATACTAGAGGCCTATATGAATATTTTATTATAATATAATACAATATTAAAAGATGTTTGTTTTCATATGAGTTAGAAGTGTCTTACCTGCATCTAATGAATAACAATGACCACTCAAATAAACTCATCTATAAATAATATCACTACAAGGACTCTTCAATAACATCAGCTCTTATTAAATTTTTTTTTGACAGTTCCCCACCATCTAATATTATTTTACTTTGATGAAATTGAATATACATGGAAATAATTACATTCACTGTCATTATTATCATATATCAATAAATGAGATATTAAATTTTGAGTCCCAATTTTTCTTTTTAAATTTTAAATTAATTTTATTCAATAATAATATATAATTACATGTATTCTTATTCAATCATAATATCTAATTAGTTTATTATTTTATAAAAATCATTCATGAATAATAATAAACTCCAATAAATACATATTAAACAAATAAAAAATGTAATACAAAATTTTTCACTTTAATCTACAAATTTATGATTTTTGTAAATACCATAAATAACAAATAATTTTTTTCCAATAATGATTTAAAATCACCCCTAATTAGAACTAAATAAATGTTTAATTTTAAGTGTGTTTTCATATTTTCCAATGTCTTTCATGGAAATTTTATTGTCCTCCTTTCATTTTTAGGTCTGATAAAAATATTATACCACATTTTTTCTAAATAAAAGACCTTTTAGGTGGTCTAAACTATGTCTACATGTATAATATTTACAAACCTACACTCTTAAAACATTTTCTAAAAACACAATCATTATAATTATGAATTTTATAATTATAAATATCAAAAAATCCTAACAAAGCATAAAACATATACATAAATATTTGATCATTTACAAAACCAAGGACCTTTATGGATTCTTATTTTAGTGACTTAGTATAATCACCTATATAAAAATAAACATGAAATTAATTGATATTTTTTTACAATATATCCGAATTTTATATTTTTTCAATATATTTACAACATCTCCCATGAAAGACATCACTTATGAATTCATTATAGTTATAATTAATTAATAAATATTATTCATAACATGGTGAAATGGAAAACATTGGTAGGTTGATGTAAAACACTAAATAAGTTTAAACATAAAAATTAACAATGTAATTCCATCCATGAGTATATGATGATGATAAAAATATGATTATATAATCTATATGGAAAAGAATAGAATAATAGAATTAATATCTATAAAAATGTGGATCATAAATCATGGTACATGTAAAAAATATTTAACATAATAAAATTGTCAATAATTATATAATTTTCATTCATGTGAAAATAATCCATTTTTAAAGTATTAATTAGAATACCTATAAACAATTTAAAATTGTGTAGGCATCTTGGATCACCAGAATACCATAAGGGAATCACCAAATAGGATAAATCATGATTCCCTTATAAGTATCCTATAACTAGTAAAATATATTATCACTTATGATTAATATACAATTAGTTCTGTTCATATTATCATTGGAGTAGAATAGAATACTCAACTATTACAAGAAATTTTTATCTTGATAACTATGTCGCTTTACCTAATGAATATGCAGACTATAGTGGTTCCACCCATCACATATCAATAAATTTACTATAAGGATTTGGTTTCACTCACAAATTCCATTTTCATCAATAATTTCTATATTCAATATCATGAATTGAACACATATATATTGTTTCATATCAAGAAACCTATAATTTCTTTATTTATACATGAAAAATAAAATGATTTTCTATAGGTCATTTTAATGAATCATCATGAACCACTAAGAGAATTAAATTTAACCCTATTATATGTTCATATCCATTGTTATGAAAAATAAACATTAAGGTATTTTGAAATAGAATAATAATACCTTTAAATAATCATTTGGACATTTCTTTGAAAACATATAAAATATCATATTCTTTTAAATAAACTTCTACATAAAACACATTTAATTTTTTGAAAAACATTTAATTTTAAATATACATTTAAATATGTAATTGAATCTGTAGATATTGTAATGATCGTGATTGTGGTAAAATCAATTTATAACATATACTTCAAATGAAAGAATACCTTTCTCATCCTTAAAAAATTATAATAATGAGTTGTTTGGAAAAAAATCTAGTTAATGACTTGTTTTTAATCCTTTTTAAAAAAAAATTGAAGGTATAAAAATGAATGTTTAAAAAATCACATATTTTTATCCTCTTTCATAATTTAAATTCATTTCGTATGATCATTGGAGAAATTTCATTGAATAATTATTAAATATGGATGGATTTTAATTAAAATAGTTGACATGGAGAATTGATGTAATAAATTGAGATAAATGGTACTATTCTAGAAAATTTTTGGAATTTCCAAATGAAAAGAAAATATATGGGGTTTTAATGATAATATCAAATGTGAATTTAGAAAAACCTAATCCTGAATGGAAACGGGATTATAACATAAACCCTTTACCACATTTGTCACTGTTAAACTAGATGTCATTAAAATAATCAGTATTATATTCTTTTTTAATTTCCATTAATTTAATGATATAATTTTTTTAAAAAAATATGGGAGAGTATGAAAAAAATCTATGTAATCATGGTACATTTCCCAAATAATTTCTCAAGAAAATAAAATTGAGATAAGGAAATCCCTTACTATATTAATAACATTTGATATAATAATTAATTGATGAATTGATCATGTTCACGCTGATAAATGAATATAAAAATTGTAAATATGTCTCAAAACATTTTATAGATAAAATTATACATTATCATGGAATACTATGGTCATTTAATATGTATTATAACCTATGGAATAAAAATTGAGTTAGGAATCCCCTTAACTCGGGACCTTATTTTTTATATATACCATCCAACTCCAATATACAAAAATTATTTTAATCTTTTATATTATTGATATAAATTTAATGGTGTAATAACATATCATTAATCTGTTTATTTTATTTGTTTCATCAACATCATATTTTTTAATAATTGAATCCATCTATGGTGTTTTGATGATGTTTCATTCCTAATTGAAAAACAAATTTCGTTGGGTTGTCATTGAAAAAGGGATGATTATTTCGTTTTGAAAAAAAACCATAATCATTATATGAATAAATTTTTTATATATTAATCAAAATTTTATACAAATCCTTGAATTGGATATTTAAAAAATAAAACCCATCACTTCGTAGGGGTGACAATGCTCATGTACAACTGAATGATGTTATCATTTCTTAATATATTTAAAAGTACGACAATAGATGATATTTTATATTTATATAATGATATTTATTTCCTTAATTTCATATATATTAATTAAATTCATCAAAATATTTATTATTTTGATGGTATGATTCCAATAAATTACAGATCGCTTCATGGATTTTGTAATCCACATGTAAAAATGACAAGTGTATTTATTTCACATATGATAGAGAATAACATAAAACAATTATTTTACCATAATGATATTAATTTTTTATGGATTATAAATATCTCATTATTCCGTCATTGATAATGAATATTCCATAGAGGTGTATAATGATGTAAAAGAAATATCTTTGTTAGGAGTTATACCTTATTCATTGGAAAAATATCTTATGGTTGCGTTAATGGAGATTTGAGAAGTGTTTAATGGTAACAATAATGGAATGTGAATTATGGAACTAAAAATTAAATATGGATATATATATATATATACAAACACATAAGGGATGAAATATTTTTTTAAATGGTTGAAACGAGTCCCTTTTGTTCGAAAACTCTTCCATTTTTTCATAAATATAATATTCATAAGGGTTTATAGAATTATATATGAATAAAAAGTGGAATAATGTAATAAAATTATTAAATTTTCATTGGTTAATTCCGACTTATCAATTTATAAAAAAATTGTGTATTTTATATCAATTAATAATATATTTTTTAGCATAAAATATAATTATTGTCATGTTTATCATTATCATCCATTCTTGAATTTAAAAATATATTGTATACCCCTAATTTATAATATAATTACTTCAGATATCTCTTATATATTTGAAATATCTATTATATTCATGGGATTTTTATACAAGTAAATATATTAATTTTTAATATATTTAATATATAATTTAATAAAATTTTCATCAATATTCTTAAATGTTAAATAATTATAGAATAAATGTTTTAAAAAATGATAATTATTTTAAAATTGGAAATTAAAATATTAAAATAATATTAATTTACTCTATATAATCATTAATATATATTTTCCTTCGATATTAATATTTAGTCACATGTTTTTCTTGAAAACTTTTTTATTATGTTATTTTCACTCTTCCAGCCATTTTCAGTCAATACAACAATATTTTTAATATGTTCCATTTATATGACTCCAAAATTTATATTTGACAACAAATATCATCAATAAATAATTATATTAATAAATAAATTTTATAATTGACTTATTCTATCTAAAATATTTTATTTAGGAAACATATTTCTATTGGATAACATCATGAATTATATTGTTAACATGATCGAAGAATTTATTCAAGATTGACTAAATACAAGAGAGAGTGAATTATATTTATAAAACAATTATTTTAAATGAGTTTAAACTAAAAAATTCTAAATAACTCTTTATGTAAAAGGTTTGTATTTGGTATTGGCCCTCAGTCCGATTGTACCAATGTGTTGTAATTAGCATGGTTATGATAATATCAGAGTAAAAAAATTCAATTAAATGACTGTAATTTATTCAAAATGGATACAACTAAAATAATTTAAATGAATTTTAATAAAATAAGATTCCACAAAATTACATTAAATATATCATATTGAATATTGATATGATTAATTATATATGATTCATATTCACAGTGGATCCTATTAGTAAAATAAATTTTGTTTATCGTAATGAGAGTCATTATGATAAAACTATAACATATAATTCACAGTAAAAAAAGTCTTCAAATAAACAAGTAATATAATAACAGAAATGTAATAATGACATAGAGTTATTTAAAATAATATTTAGATTTTATCCATTATAGTAAAGTAGCCGTAAAACTTTGCTAGAGGTATCCCATATTTTATACTTATAAGAAATTATATCATTTCTTATCAAGGAAAGCCCTCCATACCATGATCAGATTCATTTTTTGCAAATCCACAGCATCCCATGCTATGATGGATTAGAATCTCTATCTTACTATACATGAAATCCTTCATCCATGAAGACCAGATCATTAAATTCCTATCTTTAGAATCCCATGATCATATACACCATCAGATGAAAAAACAATTTGAAATGATTCTTAAGTAAAAACCATAAATATATTACCTTAGAAAAAAGTCTATAAACAATTA
Source organism: Viscum album (assembly GCA_963277665.1). NCBI lineage: Eukaryota > Viridiplantae > Streptophyta > Magnoliopsida > Santalales > Viscaceae > Viscum > Viscum album. The sequence goes on along the minus strand of OY728153.1, from coordinate 242,900,325 downwards.
CTAAAGGCTCTGAACAAGATTTTTAGTCTTTTAACTATTTTTATGACTCTCACATAGTAAAACAAATAACCAAATTGATATCTCCAAACTCTTCAAATGACTCTGTATTTTTATGAAACTTTCCTATGATCATATTTCCTTCTAAATGGTCATATATTTCTATGTTTGTTGCAACAAATTGGTAAACTAGATTTTCATCAACTAGTTCATAATAAAATTTCTGATGTAATTGTTTTGCACCAATATTGTGTAAAAGGTATTCCATAATGATAGAAATTAGTTTTCTATATTCTGGATTTCTATAAATTCATTCCGAAGGATTTTCTTAAATATATCATTATGATAAATTCTATGAGTGCGAATACAATGTTTATTGTTCATTATATGAATCTGATTAAGAATAATTTATCAGTACAAAGACAATATAAAAAGTCTTAAAATAATCTGATAAGGTGAATCCGATTTTAACTGGTTTGATGCTCATTGTGATAATCATAATGAAGAAAGTTAGTATAAATTCTAAAATACTTTTGATCTATTTATATGTATGTCAAATGTATGTGTTTTATAAAAATACATTTATCAGAATACTTTTCTCAGTAATCATGTATATAAGAAATGGTTTTTTATTTCCATATAATAAAAAAGAAAATTCATAAATAAAACTTTAACTCAACAATATACCTTTTTGTAAATCATAAACTATAAGATTAAATAGGAAATAAATTTGAAAAACATACAATCCATTATTTTGAAAGAAAATTTTATTCAAAATTAACAATTCTTCCTTATATCCCCGTAAGTTTATAATTCATCTCAATAAATGGATGAATATTACTAATTGCCCCTTTTGATATGAAATCACCTTATGGATCGTATTCTCCATTTTTAGAAAAACTATTTATCACCCTTTCTTATGCAGTTCCCCAATATATATTTTTTATCCCTTAATTAAAACATCACCCCTTTGTGTTTTTTAAAAAGTATTAGGGAGATGTCTTGATATAGCTGAAGGGGTTAGAAAAAAAAAGATATTCAAGGAAAGTAATGAAATTAATAACTATCCAAATGAAATTATGAGTGAATATTATACCATTAAGAATTGGGAATACATTCAGGAAATCATATTTTTATGGAGAGGTCATTCACGTAAAAATGGGTTCTTAAAAAAAATTACAATAAGAGTTCAATAGAAAAAAAAAATAAATACTTTTTTTTCATTGAAATAAAAATAGTATTTAACATAGTGAACTCATTTCTGTCTTGCTCTTGAATTAATATTATTTCATCTTAAGCATGATTTATTTCTTCCAAAATTTGGTGTCTTTAATCATGAACTAGATTCTTTTTAGACATTTAATCTTTCTTATTACTCAAATTATTTATTTCCTATCTACAGTTTTTTAATCCTAGAAATCTCTATGATGATGTATTTAATTTTCCCATTAATATTTTTCACTTTTTCAGACCTGGTATCTATTGATTTTTTAACTGATCTACAAACATCATGTTATCTTCTATAATTTTTAATAACTCTTTAATGGATGCTATTGATTTATTAAAATCATTCGATAAATACTCAAAAATAACATCGAAAATTATGAGATCATTATTTATTTGTTTAGATCACTTACTCACTCATCTACATGACATTCCACAAGTTTGATAAGTATCTTGAAGAATTTTCAACTCAGCTTTATGTTTGATCACCTTTTCTGTTAGAATTCTTAATGAGTCTCACTATTGATTAAGAGTGTCTGATATTATATCACACTAGGACTGAAGATTTGAAAAATAAGTTATTGTTACCTCAAGTCCTTTCAATTTTAGAAAAATATTATCATATTCAATGAATATGTTTTACTAACTAAATAAGGAGGGACTTGTTGACTAGTTCACGTTTGACTTTCCATTGTCATATGTGTTTGACAATAACTATTCAGAACATTCCCCAATCTATTTCCAATCAGATATATGAATAATATCATCATCATGATTTTTTAATTATAATGATCTCTATCATCTTCTATATTTGAATTATAGTCTCTTTCATCCTTATTTTATTGGTATTTCCCTTGTTGAACAGATGGGTACCATTGTCTATTAATAATATTAGAATTTTTATTTTATTTTCCTAAAGAAATTATAATAAATATACTTGTTATGTTATTAATGAATTTTTATCTGAAGCTTCTTATTATTATTTATCATTATCCTCATGTTTTACACACACTTCATTATCATTATCCACTTTAATTTAATTTTCTTCTTCTTCTTATTCTTCTTCATCTTCATCTTCTTCTTCATCAACATAATTTTCTCCCTATTTGTATTCACTGGATTTTTGAATTCATTATCTAATTTTTGTTAGAGTATCAATAAATGTGGAACATTATTCAATTGATTTAGTAAACTCTCAATGATGTTTTTCTTTTGATATAAATCTATTTTCCTAACTAGTTATGAATTTGATGGTTTCGTTAGAGCTTCTCATGGTATCACTTTTTTATCAACATCTACCAAATTTTACTTCTCTACCATAGAGGGAAACTGAACATTAACCACAAATATTTCTTGAAATGAATGACTGAAGTCAGGAATTGGGGAAGGAGAAAAATGTATACTGATGATTCTTCCACAATTTTTAAATGTCAACCTACAAAAATTTTACATTTATGTTTATTCTTTTTTTTATTACTTTTGTTTTTTCCTGCAATTTGGCACCATGTAGTTTGATATCAAAAGCTTTAGATGGGTTGATTATGAAAAAGGATCTCCTTGATTTCATTTAGAAATGTTCATTCCATATTCTACACTTACTTCATTAAAAAACTCATTCTGTTTATTTACCTTTCATAGGGATGAACAATCATATTTTTTCTTCTGCTCTTGAGTACGCTTATCATCTTCCTTGTATTTTTTCTTATGTACAATTTTCACTAGTTTCATGGAACTTTAATCATTCGGAGTTGTTCATTATAAATTTTCAACAAATTCCTTTGTTTCTTCATTAAACACATACATCATCCTTGTGATAGTATCATCATTAACAAGATTACTTTTCGTCTCTTTCGTCATTGATGTATTTATAATATGAAAATAGGTCATGCACTAAAGAAATAAATTTTAAAAAAATGTAAGGAATATAATGATTTGGAATTTGATGAAGCTAAACATGAGTTTAGGAAGGTTGAGAAAGATATATCCCATAAGATCAGTCTTTCTCATATTGGCAGATATGTTGTGAATAAAAAAATCAGTTCCCTTAAAAGAGTCGTGATCTCATTTTCTCAGTATCAAGTATACATGGACCCACAGCGTAAAAATGTGATTTTTTTCTTCTAGGTGAGTTTCTTTCGTAAAATTCTTGTAAGGATGAAATAAAGAGTTAGCACCTTTCTCCTTATCCAAAGGTCAAATACTATTACATAATTAATGAGAAGTACATAATTATTCTTCTTCTAATGGTATTCCGAGAAAACATGAGGCTTTTATATAAGTCATTTGATATGATTTTCCATAAATTGTGAAGGATATCAGGTTTTTCATTCTCCACTTTATACACTGCTAATTTATAAATATTTTTTACTATATCAAGTATTACTGGATCTTGATCCACTTCATGTTAAAAAATATATTTCCAACAATGAAAATCTAAAATTTTCTTCATAATAGAATCATATTTATTATAAAAGGATTCCTCCACTAGACATTCTTTAAAGAAAACCCATTAATCTAAGTCCTCTATTTTGGGAATCATATTCTAAGAGGAAGCTTGAGATTCAAACATTCGGGGTTCAATGATTTTGAAAATCAGGCTGGGGGATGTCAAAATTGAAGATAATTCAAGAAAAGTGTTTTAATAATGTTTATATGGTACATATGAGCTCCTCCCTTTATATAATAAATTTCAAAAAAGTGTATGAACCTGGTTCTTATTTTTGAGGCACGAGTTTCTCCTTTTCTCTTTTCATTAAGTGTTTTTTAGAAAAAAAGGAAAATGGGGGAAAATCCTAAATTTTAAAACTACATGCTGTTTACTTTTCCACATGCCATTTACTTTGGCCGTGTGGGATGAGTACACAGGGTGTGTAGCCATGGCGGCGACGAAGGGTGAAAAAACCGACTACACACTGTGTAGTAGATGTTTGCATGCCATGTAGTCAGTCGGCAGACAAATAGTAAGGCGGTGGAAGTAGCTACCAGCTAGGAGACAATATACACCGTGTAGTCGAGAATACACGTCGTGTACTCATGTCGATAGATGAACAGTTTGGAAGTGCCGCTAGAGGAACGGTTAAATGAGGGAATTACACGCCGTGTAGTCAAAAGTGCACGCCGTGTACTTTGATTTTTATGCTTAAAATGGGCAGTAGCTAGCCCTATTCACAGGATTGGCTTTGAACTAGAGGGGAGCTCGAGAGGATGGATGAATATTTGTGGTTCATCCGATTGAGCACCGGGAATCCGATCCAGCTTCCGTCAATCAAGTTGGAACTACACGGGTAATCTCTCCCTTCTCCTTGTGTAATTCTTGCGAATTATTCCTCTAAGGGAAGTTATTTGAGTTTGAGTGTAGTTTTCTTTTACCTCAGATCTACCTTATTCTTAGACGATTTGTGGATCGTCGTTCGAGTATACTGATCAGTGACGTTTAAGGTAGGTGGCTTGGTGTTAAATTTCCAACTGATGTGTGTTTTGTGTATTTTTGTGCCATGAACCCATTTTGGGGTATCTTCTGGCTGAGTCCTTGACTGTTTTAAATACCTATAATTGTAAAGGTAATTAAATGTGATAATAAACTGTTGTTTGGGTTCGCTACTTGGATCTAGGTCCACCCTGGGGGTGCGTTCTTCTGTTTAGCCATTTGGCCAGGTTACCCGAGGGTATTCCATGTTTATTTTTTGCATTACTTTTTCCTTGAGAGGAATTGTATGTGAATTGCTTGTTATATGTTGGGAATGCCCCGATTGCTTGTTTATCCCGAGGGCATTGTTTTACTTAGCCTGAGGGTAGTGCATCTTTCAGCCTGAGGGAAACTTCTTCTATGCCTGTGGGAAATTGACTCTATGCCTGAGGGAAACAATTTGTACACCTGATGGCAATATCTGTTATGCCTGTGGGAAATTACCTGCGGGTTACGTATCTGTTTACCTAAGGGTAAGGGTTTTCATGTCTGAGGACACTGACTGATTGTTTACATAGAAATTCACTGTGGTGGTTTCCTTTTATTGAATGATTAAGTGAATAATAAAATGGAAATATAACTGGTAAAGTTAGTTACTATTGAGAGCTAATTAGTTTATTGAATTTTACTAATACACACTGTTGTTTCATATTTTCATATAGTTAGGCATGAGCCTTTGGTGGTTGCCTACTGGGATTTATCTCTCACACCCTGTTTGGGTCATGTCTTCTACCCAAACAGATTACATTTTTGCAGGTGTGGATAAGGGAAAGGGTCTCTATACATGTACTTGATTGCTGTTGAGGAGTAGGGAAGCATGGGACCGGGCTTAGGCTCACGATACTATCAGCTGTTTTGTTTTGTTTTTATGAACTTTGTACTGTATTGTACTGTATTGTTTTGTAACATGTTCTGGCTGTTTTCTTATAACGTGAGGCATGATACATCATTATATATAGATATGTGACTATTCGTTTTCTTTACTACAGTTGTTCATTTAAAATTATGTATGGTTTATGGATTCTTCTATTATTGTATGATTTTTATTTTATTCCGCTGCACTACACTTTGAAAAATGAGGGCATAGTTTCCCCACTATCAGACCTGGGCCCTTTCTGTTAGTCTGCATCCTCTGGCATTTGGGGAAATGCGCTTGAGGTCATGTGACCAACCGGGTTCGGGGCACCCGTTGAGTGGCACCCGGATCTGGGATGTTACAAAGTGGTATCAGAGGAGTTATTTTCTTTGACATATTATTTTGAGCCTTAGTCAGGGATAGGACGGAAATAGTAGTTGGTAATAAGTTGTTCCTGAGTGTAGCTAACCTGTGTATAGGGAAAAGCCAATCTACCTCGTATTTTTTCCATTATTTTGATTTTTCAAATTTTACAGCTGACTTGATTTTCACTGATGGGTGACGCACTTGTGATTTTTCTGTTTATATTTATCCATGGGTTCTGTTTAGTTGCAATCCGATGAGATGAGGGTATTCCCTCTCATGAATAATTTAGGCACATGCTAGAAATCACATGCCATGCATTGTTCCATGCCATGTAGGTTCATTAGAAATTGCATGATTTTGTGATAGTTGTTGTGCTAGAAAAGCATGCTATTGTGATAGCTTCTTTGATAAATACCTGATATGTGATAGGGTATTATTGTATAAGCTGTTGTAAAGAATGGACGCCAAACATTGGTTTTTGGGGAGTATGTTCCCTCATTGACCGGAATTTGGGGGATCATTGACTATTAATTTTGTTATAACACATATAAGATGCCAAATTTTGATTCGCTGGGAGTACGGGCCCTCATTGATCGAAATTTGGCAATTAGGTGTTTTTTTCCGTAATTTATGGGTTCCGGAATAGTTTTAGAGGCTTACTGTCCGGAAACCTAGTATACACGCTGTGTAAATCATTGTACACACACCGGGTGTTCTTCAGTTTAGGATGAAAAGAAAACCTTTTGAGTACACGCTGTGTACCCTCAGTACACGCCGTGTAGTCTCTTTCTGTGTCATAGACCATGTGGGCAGGGACACAAGGAAGGGAATTACTTGGGAAAAAACACACTGTGTTCCAGATGTACACGCTGTGTAGTGTTGACCGGAGTCCGGCTGTGTAACTAACAACATGGACAGAGGGGACCTTAAGACACAAACGCTGTGTCCACTATTGAACAATCCATGTAGTCTGACCTGGGATCCGGCCATGTAACCAACAACATGGGTCAATGTAATCCTTTTGTGAACACGCGATTTTAATGATGAACATGCCGTGTAGTGTGGCCTGGGAACCCGGCCGTGTAACTAACAAACATGGGTTGGTGTTGCCTCTTCTTGAACACGCCGTGTACCTATGGGACACACCGTGTAGTCTTGACCAGTGAGAGAACGTGTGGGTTAGCCGTGTGGCTCGAAAGACGGGGTCGTGTACACGCCGTGTGCAGTTGTAACACACCGTTTAGTATCAGACCGAGTAGTCATCCATGTCACAAACAACACGGTCAGTTAGAAATTACACCATACATGCCGTGTAGTTGATATACATGCCGTGTAGTTCTGTTAAATAGGATCCATGTGGCTTAGCCATGTAGAAGGACCTAGGAAGGGGAAGAGAAGTCAAATACACGTCGTGTAGTCAGTATACATGTCGTGTAGTCTTGTTTTGAAAATCATGAAATGGAAACTTCCTCCTATTCCCCTTTTGGTACCCTTGTTTTTCAAACATGATAATCTTGATCTAAGGTGTGCATTTGGCCTTATAGAGTCATGTCACCGAGACGAACATGCGTTGTTCACCAAGAGAGCGGTGACAATTATACTCTAGAGATGGTGGGCCATGGGCTACTAGTGGATCCTCCAGTAGAGCCAGATGCGGCGCTAGCCGTTATACCGGACACAGGCGCGGAGGTGCAGTTCCTTGAAGGCTTTATGAGGTTCATTCAGGCCTTTCAGGGAGCATCGTCGGCTGCAACATCTATGGCTGAGATGACACATATCTTCCAGTAGCAGCATCTACCTACGTTTTTGGGAGACGACGGACCACAAGCTGCGGAGTCTTGGATGGGGTCTATGAAGAATATTTTCGAGCATCTTGAGATGCCTCCAGGGAGGAGGGTCATATAAGGCCCCAACCTTAAACCTTACTTAATCTTGAGTTATTACAAGAATACACCTTTAGGATCTTTTCAGGTTTATTGGTTTAGAGAATTAGATCATAAAACTTGCAATACATTCCACATTTAAACAAAGTGGTTAGATAAATGATAGTATTCATTTTCTCCCATCAATGGAAACATATTTAAAATAAAACCTAGATTTTTTCTTGACATTTCCTTGACACTATCATCATATCATGTACCTTTCCCTTGACCTGTGAAAAACATTTCAAAAACTTGGGATGAGCATAAAAAGCTCAGTAAGGGATATAAAAATATGGAAAGGAAACATGAGTACATATATACATAAGAATGAAATCATACTTTACCCATAAAACATATGCACTTTAACATACCTCATCAAATCATTAATAAATCATAGAAATCATATGACATAAAGGTAACTTGCGGCATTCATAACATTCTTAAGTATGGAGTAACCCTCTTGGTAACGTTTGGAATACCCATCACAATATATTCCCTAAATCTCTTTGGAGAAACCTCAACGTTTAACCCCTTCGCATTACCTAATTCATTGGAGAGCTATATCGGGCTCACCCACCTTTAGTTTATCACGGAACCACCCGTCTTCATAATAATGCCCAAGAACCACAACATAATCGTATCACATAAAACATGCATAAAGGTAACATAACATTTCCACTTTTCAATCACAAGATATCAATACAACACATTGATATAAAAACATTATGAAACCCATTTTCAATACCAATATAAAAGAAAAGTAAAACATGGTATTTATTTTTCTTTTTAAAAAAACTTATGGCTTGTAGAGGAAGCCGAAACTCAAATAATAGTCACGGCGGAGGAGAAGTCTTTGTCGCCGCATATGAACGACAAAACCATTCCATTTTGTCATTTAGTAAAATGATTCATATAAAAATATTCCTTTTGGATAAATGCAAAATTCAAAGGGGTTTATACACTGTATAAATAAAGGTTGTGTATAAAACAAAAATATTCCTCAATTAAAGGAGATTGAGACGAAGTCCCATACCTCAGGTCCGACTTGACTCGATCGTTCTTTGACCTCATGAATAATAAACTTGAGTTAATTTATACTTGCTTAAGAACCTTTTTCAAGTTAATTATTCCTTTTATATCACTTTTTACCATGTCATGAACACTATGTAATTATTTAAGTTAATAACGGTCGTTTTAACAATCATTGTTACTTGAGTCAAAAAATAAACTCTTTATAATTACAGGTTGTTCATGTATCCATTATATCCAGAGTTATAGTCATGATTTAGATATCATATATATCATATATATACAGTATATACATGCATTTATAATATTACATAACGTTTAGAGAAAAGAAATGAAATTCACCGTTCATGGAGATGATAAGCCGTACGTACGCATGAACGCTACTTTCATTTCTATTTCGTATTTTATGGAATGGAATCATAATGATATAAAGGTATATTATTATTCCAGTATAATATCATATATAAAATCATTAATAACATCCTTTATACTTCCCATATATGGCATTAACGAATCAAATCACTTTGAGGGGGCGGAAGTCCGCACTTCCTAAAATGAAGATATCGTGTTTACCCATAATGGAAACCATAAAGGTATACCATGAATGAAAAATATAGAAGCTTAAGTAAAAAATAAACATATTATATATCATATATAAATATAGTGTCATCTTAATGGCCACCATTGAAGGTGATAGAAGAATATTGAACAATCATCATTTCGTGAGGTAGAAATTCTCCATCGACAGAAACAGTATGTTCTTTAACCATTAGATGTAGGTGTGTGTAAGTTAAGCTCGAATTATTCTTATAAAAACATCCTATTATATTGAAGATACTATTGTTATTACAAAATAAAGGAATGAAAAAGAGTTTAGGGGGTTGGAAAAGCAAAATAAAACATAAGAAGACAAGAGAAGACACTACCTTTAAATCGGGTAACTCATTTTGATTTGAGATCAAAGGCTTCCTTGGGAAGACTTCTGCCCAAAGTGAGGCTTCTAGGAGTAAGATAGGGATGTGGAGAGACAAAATGGGCAGGGTTTGTCCGAGACAAAGGCTTTGGAAGTGTGGGTATGGCGGTAGAGGTGGGGGCCTTTTATAAGAGGAGAGAAGGGGCACTCTTGGAATGTTACAAAATGTTACTTTATTTTCAAATGTGTTTCGGATTTTAAAGGTCCCACATTGATGTATTTCTAGGATAAGGTGATAAGGGTTCGAAATATACTCATCCAATAGGTCTTTGAAAAGTTTTGGATTTATATTTTACATTATCTTTTTATTTTATTTAAATCTTTAAATAATGAGGTAATCGCTGCATCATCATGATGTCATAAATAATTTAATTTATTTAATGTATAAAAATTATGAAAAAATATTATGATGTAGGAAATCATTTTCTCTATCCAATGAATATTTATAGTCCAAAATATCATTTATTTAGACAAAGTTAAAAATGTTTTACTCAGGTGATACATTCTTTGTTATATTTAACTTTCTTTAACAATAAAAAGATAAAAAGTCACTTTCACACAAAATTGATGCCATGGGGTCCCCAAGTTTGGCACAAGGCATCCCATGGTCGTCCATGAGACAACCAGTAGAATTAAAACACATTTTGGTGTCATTTGGTATTATTATGATATTATTTTATTATCCTTAACTACCCGATTACTCATTAATCATGATAATTAAAGATAATTACCGTCATTACTATTCATAATGTCCAAAAACAAAAAAGTCTTGATTACATAATTTGGAACTTATGATTCCAAATATGTAATCCATTTTACCAAATTACAAACACATAAATTTCAATAATTTATTTAAAAATAATTCCTGTTGTGAAAACAAATAGCGGGTTTTTTTGAAACAATATCTATGAAAAGTGTAGCATTAGTTTATGCCCAATTCCAAAGTGAAATTAATCCTAATGACCACCATTGGATTAAATGGTAAACATATATTCAAATTAAACTTTAAGACCAATTTAAAACATAAATTAACCATATAATTAAATTAGATGAAAAAGCAGTTTTGATGTAAAATGCAGTATTTTTTCACTATTCATTAAAAAATGAACATTGTTAGAAAAATACCAAAAATTTTTCCAATGTAAATTTCATTATCCCAATCATAAATAATATGTTTATTTTGACAAATAGATATTATAAAATTGTCAAAATTTTGATTTAAAATTTGTTTGCCATCAAAAGGCAGTAAAACAATCTTTTAAACATATTAGTGTATTCCATGCTTAAGATTGGATTTATTCTCATTTTAAGCCTCTAAAACACTATCTAATTTATAAATAGACATAGGTAAAAATATCTAATATTCATTACTTACATGGGATGTTACATCCTTCCCCCTTTAGAAAATTGCTTCCCCACAATCTATTTACTTATCGAATAAGTGGGGGTATTTATCACTCATAGCAGTTTCAGATTCCCATGTTGCCTCTTCAATCATGTGGCTTTTCCATAAAACCTTTACCTGATTAATCACTTTATTCCGTAACAGTTGCTCCCTATGGTCAAGAATCTGGACTGGTTGTTCCTCATAAGATAGGTTCTCTTCCAGCTGAACTACCTCTGGACTCAAAACATGAGATGGATCTGACATGTACTTTCTCAACATCGAAACATGAAAAACATTGTGTGCGTAAGATAAACTCGGAGGTAAAGCCACTCGGTATGCAACTGATCCAACTCTCTCCAGAATTTCACATGGTCTAATGAACCTTGGACTCAGCTTTCCTTTCTTACAAAAACGCATCACACTTTCCCATGGTGATACTTTGAGAAAAACATGATCACCTAAATCAAAAGAGAGATCCTTCCTCCTATTGTCCGCATAACTCTTCTGGCTACTCTGAGCTGTTCTCATGTGATTCTGCATCAGCTGAACCTTTTCTTCCAACTCTTCTACCAATTTTGGTCCCATCAGCTTCCTTTCACCCACTTCATCCCAGAAAGCGGGAGTTCGACACTGCTTCCCATATAACGCCTCAAACGGAGCCATCTGTACATTGGAATGAAAAATGTTATTATATGAAAATTCAAACAAAGAAAGATGTTGGTCCCAAATTCTCTGATAATCGATCCAACAAGCACGTAACATATCCTATAAAGTTTGAATTGATTGTCTTTACTGCCCAGTTGATTGGGGATGAAAAGATTTACTAAAATTTAATTCAGTACCCAACGACTTCTGAAGGCCTTTCCAAAAGTTAGAAGTAAACCTGGGATCACGGTCAGATACAATAGAGAGAGGAACTCCATGTAACCTAACTATCTCTTTAAGATACAAACGGGAAAGTTGATCTAGGGAAAAAGTATCTCGTATTGAAAGGAAATGAGCAGATTTAGTCAAGCGATCAACAATAACCCAGATTGCATTATTACCTCGAGATGTCTTCGGTAATCCCACAACAAAGTCCATGGATGTATTCTCCCATTTCCACTCTAGCACTGGTAAAGTCTGAAGCATCCCTTTCGGTAACTTCCACTCTTCCTTAACCTATTGACATGTCAAACACTTCACAGTAAAATCAACAATATCTCTTTTCATTCCGTCCCACCAGTAATACTCCCGAAGATCTCTATACATCTTAGTACTGCCAGGATGAACCGAAGACAGAGAACTAAGAGCTTCACATAACAACTCTCTCTTCAACTGTAAATCACAAGGCACACACAATCTCTTCCCAAATCTCAAAACACAATCATTTTCCATGTTGAATTCAGGAAACCTACCCTATGAACCAGCTCTACAGTTTTCTGCCACTCACTGTCTTGCTTCTGTGCTTGCTTGATTCTATCTAATAGAGAATATTTCACTGATACCTGAAACAAAATAGAAGGAAATCCTGCACCAACAAATTTTATGCCAAAGTTCATCAAATCCTTAACCAAGGGATCACGTTCCAAATGAAACATAGTTAATGAAGCATTACACTTTCGACTCAAAGAATCAGCAACTTTATTTACTTTTCCCGGATGGTAATGAATTGTACAATCATAATCCTTGATTAATTCTAGTCATCTCCCATGTCTCATGTTCAATTCTTTCTGAGTGAATATATGCTTTAAACTTTTGTGATCGGTATATATTTCACACTTAACTCCATAAAAATGATGCCTCCAAAATTTTAAAGCGAAAACAACAGCAGCTAATTCCAAATCATGTGTAAGGTAATTTACCTAATGAGTTTTCAACTGACGTGAAGCATAAGAAATTACCTGATCATTCTTCATTAGGACACAACCAAGTCCTTTCAATGAAGCATCACTAGAGATAACAAACTCAGCATTCCAGAAAGGTAGTGCCAAAACTGGAGCACTCACCAATCTTCTTTTCAGTTCCTGAAAACAATCATCACATTCTTTTGTCTAGATAAACATAACACCCTTCCGAGATAGCCTAGTCATTGGATTAGATAACTGGGAAAAATTTCAAACAATCCTTCGGTAATAGCCTGCTAAACCAAGGAATCTAAAAATCTTAGTTAGATTTGTGGGTCTTGGCCATTCTTCAACAACCTTTGTTTTTGTAGGATCAACAGTTATCCCATCATTAGAAACAATGTGATCAAGGAAAGAAATTTTTTGCAAACAAAACTCACACTTTCTAAATTTTCCATACAGTTTCTTTTATTTTATGGTTTTCAAGATAATCCTTAAATGACTTTCATGCCCCTCTTTAATTTTAGAAAACTCCAAAATATCATCAACAAAAACAACCAATATTTTTCACCTAAATCAACTGAGCCATCACTACAACAAACTGTTTAGTTCTGATTCTGACCATCTCAGTATGCTGATTTAGAAGGTCATTTCCCTCAGTATGCCTTCCCAAAAAAGCTTCTTTGTTTCCTCTACGAAAAACCATTCTTAACACTGAAATACCTTAGGTGAAGTAACACAGTAATCTTTAAATGCTATATCATTTCAATTTGACCATAATTTTTTTTTGGATAATCATTTAATATAATTCTAACTCCTAAAGTTATCTAAACTGACCTCTGATACCAACTATAACTCCCCAGCCTTAAACCTTAATTAATCTTGAGTTAGTACAAGAATACACCTTGAGGATCTTTTCAGGTTTATTGTTTTAGAGAATTAGATCATAAAACTTTCATTACATTCCACATTTAAACAAATTGGTTATATAAACGATAGTATTCATTTTCTCCCATCAACGGAAACCTATTTAAAATAAAACATGGATTATTTCTTGACACTTCCTTGACACCATCATCATATCATGTACCTTTCCCTTGACCTGTGAAAAACATTTCAAAAACTTGGGATGAGCATAAAAAGCTCAGTAAGGGATATAAAAATATGGAAAGGAAACATGAGTACATATATACATAAGAATGAAATCATACTTTACCCATAAAACATAAGAACTTTAACATACGTCATCAAATAATGAATAAATCATAGAAATCATAAGACATAAAGGTAACTTGAGGCATTCATAACATTATTATGTAGGGAGTAACCCTCTTGGTTACGTTTGGAATACCCATCACAGTATATTCCCTAAATCTCTTCGGAGAAACCTCAACGTTTAACCCCTTAACATTACCCAATGCATTGTATATCTATATCGGGCTCACCCTCCCTTAGTTTATCACGGAACCACCCGTCTTCATAATAATTCCCATAAACCAAAACATAATCGTATCACATAAAACATGCATAAAGGAAACATAAAATTTACACTTTTTAATCACAAGATATCAATACAACACATTGATATAAAAACATTATGAAACCCATTTTCAATACCAAAATAAAATAATAGTAAAACATGGTATTTATTTTTCTTTTTAAAAAAAGGTATGGCTTGTAGAGGAAGCCGAAACTCAAATAATAGTCACGGCGGTGGAGAAGTCATTGTCGCCGCATACGAACGACAAAAACATTCCATTTTTTCGTTTAGTAAAACTCTTTGTATAAAAAGATTAGTTTTGGATAAACACAAAATTCAAAGGGTTTTATACACCGTATAAAATAAGGTTGTGTATAAAACAAAAATATGGCTCAATGAAAGTAGATTGAGACGAAGTCCCATACCTCGGGTCGGACTTGACTCGATCATTCTTTAACCTCCTGAATAATAAACTTGAGTTAATTTATACTTGCATAAGAACCTTTTTCAAGTTCATTATTACTTTTATATCACTTATTACCATGCCATGAACACTATGTAATTATTTATGTTAATAACGGTCGTTTTAACGATCATTGGTACTTGAGTCAAAAAAATAAACTCTTTATAATTACACGATGTTCATGTATCCATTATATCCAGAGTTATAATCATGATTTAGATATCATATATATCATATATATCCATTATATAAATGCATTTATTATATTACATAACGTTTAGAGGTAAGAAATGAAATGCACCGTTCATGGAGACGGTAAGCCGTACTTACGCATGAACGCTACTTTCATTTCTATTTTTTATTTTATGGAATGGAATCATAATGATATAAAGGTATATTATATTTACAGTATAATATAATATATAAAATCATTAATTACATCCTTTATACGTCCCACATATGGCATTAACGAATCAAATCATTTTGAGGGGGCGGTAGTCCGCACTTCCTAAAATGAAGATATCACATTTATCCATAATGGAAACCATAAAGGTATGCCATGAATAAAAAATAAAGAAGCTTAAGTAAAACATAAAAATATTATATATCATATATAAATATAGTGTCATATTAATGGCCACCTTTTAAGGTGTTAGAATAATATTGAACAATCATCGTTTCGTGAGGTAGAAATTCACCATCCACAGAAATGGTATGTTCTTTAACCATTATATGTAGGTGTGAGTAAGTGTAGCTCGAATGATTCTTATAAAAACATCCTAGTATATTGAAGATACTGGAGTTGTTACAAAATAAATTAATAAAAAAGAGTTTAGGGGGTTGGAGAAGCAAAATAAAACATAAGAACACAAGAGAAGACACTACCATTTAATCGGGTAACTCTTTTTGATTTGAGTTTAGAGGCTTCCTTGGAAAGCCTTATGCCCAATGTTAGGCTTCTAGGAGTAATATAAGGATGTGGAGAGATGAAATGGGCAGGGGTTTTCCGAGTCAAAGGCTTTGGATGTGTGGGTAAGGTGGTAGAGGTGGGGGCCTTTTATAAGAGGAGAGGAGGGGCACTCTTGGAATGTTACAAAATGGTACTTTATTTTTAAATGAGTTTCGGATTTTAATGGACCCAAATTGAATTATTTCGAGGATAAGGTGATAAGGGTTTGAAATATACTAATCCAATAGGTCTTTGACAAGTGTAGGTTTTAGATTTTACATTATCATTTTATTTTATTTAAATCTTTAAATAATGAGGTAATCGCTGCATCATCATGATGTCTTAAATGATTTAATTTATTTAATGTCTAAAAATTATGAAAAAATAATATGATGTAGGAAATCTTTATATATTTCCAATTAATATTTATAGTCCAAAATATCATTTATTTAGACAAAATTAAAAATGTTTTACTCAGGTGATACATTCTTTTTTATATTTAACTTTCTTTAACAATAAAAAGATAAAAAGTCACTTTGACACAAAAGTGATTTCATGGGGTCCCCAAGTTTGGTACAAGGCATTCCATGGTTGTCCACGAGACAAAAAGTAGCATTAGGACACATTTTGGTTTCATTTTTTATTATTATGATATTATTTTATTATCCTTAACTACCCGATTACTCATTAATCAAGATAATTAAAGATAATTACCATCGTTACTATTTATAATGTCCAAAAACAAAAGAGTCTTGATTACATAATTTGGAACTTCTGATTCCAAATATGTAATCCATTTTACCAAATTCCAAACACATAAATTAAAATAATTTATTTAAAAATAATTCCCGTTGTGAAAACAAATAGCGGGTTTTTTTGAAACAATATCTATGAAAAGTTTGGCATTAGTTTATGCCCAATTCCAAAGTGAAATTAATCCTAATGACCACCATTTGATTAAATGGTAAACATATATTCAAATTACACTTTAAGACCAATTAAAAATATATTATAACCATATAATTAAATTAGATGAAAATTAGTTTTGATGTAAAATGCAGTATTTGTTTCACTATTCATTAAAAAAATGAACATTGTCAGAAAAATACCAAAAATTTATCCAATGTAAATTTCATTGTCCCAATCATAAAGAATATGTTTATTTTGAAAAATAGAGATTATAAAATTGTCAATATTTTGATTTAAAAATGGTTTTCCATCAAAAGGCAGTAAAACAATCTTTTAAAAATATTAGTGTATTCCATGGTTAAGATTGAATTTATTCTCATTTTAAGCCTCTAAAACACTATCTAATTAATAAATAGACATAGATAAATATATCTATTATTAATTACATACTTGGGATGTTACAGGTCAATCTCGCAACTTATATGCTGCGTGATTCCGCCAAGAGGTGGTGGGATGTTACCACCCAGTCAGAGCATAACAGGGACATGGCGTGGGAAGATTTTCAGGTAGTCTTCTATGATTTATTCTTCCCATAGATTCTGATGGCGGATCGAGCTCAAGAGTTCATGAACCTACAACAGGGCGCTATGTCGGTAATGGATTACTCTGCTCGTTTTACCGAGCTTCAGCGTTTTGTACCCGTTCTGGTGTGTGATGAAAAGTTGAGGGCCAGATGCTTTGATGATGGTTTTCTATATGAAATACGAGCACTGGTGAATTTTTTCAGGTTTCCTTTAGTACATGATATTGTGAACTAGGCGCTGATTACATAGAAGAACCTACAGGAAGCTAGTGGTGTGGGCCAGGGCAGTTCAGCACCAGTTTCTGGTACTATTTCAACTGGAAAGAGGAAGTGATAGATGGACTTCTCTCAGGGTTTCAGTACCAGCCTGAAGGATGTTTTAGGTGGCCAGGTTAGGTGCTTCTAGTGTGGTAAATAGGGGCACAAGAGACTGCAGTGTCCATGTGTTCCAATAGAGTGCTGATCTTGCGACAAGATGGGTCATCTGCAGCGATTTTGCAGGGCGTTTCCACTAGTGGATAGTGAGAGGGGTTCTGTGCAGACTCCGCCTGCAGGAGCAGGATTAGAATATTCTTACTATTCAGGAAATTGGAATACATCAGGGTGCGTAGGCAGGGATGGTGGTCGTGGCCATGGTAGACAGACACCGGGATCTGAGAGGTAGTAGGGCGGGACAGCTCAGGGTAGCCAGCCTGTGTCATAGGGCCGCGGCACTGGGCAGGCATATGCAGTGCAACAAACCCAACATGAGTAGGATCATAGACCTTCTATAGTTAGAGGTACTATTCTAGTAGCTTCTGTCTTATCTTCTATACTTTTCGATATGGGTTCTACACATAGCTTTATATCTGTGCCCGATGTGGAGATCCTTGGGCTATATGTTTCTTCTTCTTCTGCTGTTATGACGCTAGACACTCCGTTGGGAACTAGAACGACATGTGTGTGTAAGTGAAAGTAGTCCCC
Source organism: Viscum album (assembly GCA_963277665.1). Lineage (NCBI taxonomy): Eukaryota > Viridiplantae > Streptophyta > Magnoliopsida > Santalales > Viscaceae > Viscum > Viscum album. The sequence goes on along the minus strand of OY728153.1, from coordinate 242,881,932 downwards.
CCTTGAGGTTTGAGGGTGTCACTTTCTATGGGACCTATATGTCCTAGAGATGACAACTTATGACGTCATTCTCGGGATGGACTGGTTGGTTGCCTTTCGAGCATTTGTGGACTGCTATCGTCGTAGAGTGAGTTTCACATCACCAGAGGGAGGAGAGTTTCTATACAAAGGTGAATGGGATGTTCAGGTGAGTCAAGCTGGACTAGAGCATCATGGGCGAGGTGGAGTCACAACCCACAATGCGAGTTTATATCTGGATGATCAGGGGACTTTTCAGACAGATTTCCCTCCAGTGGTTGATCGTTTCAGAGATGTCTTCCCTGACGACTTTTTAGGTCTACCTACAGAGTGAGAGGTGGATTTCTCTATTGAGCTAGTGATAGGGGCAACACCAGTGTCCATTCCTATTTATAGGATGGCTACACCTGAGCTGCAGGAGCTCAAGGGGCAGTTAGAGGAGTTACAGGAAAAGGGTTTCATCCGAACCAATACTTATCCTTTGGGTTCTCCTGTCCTTTTTGCAAAAAAGGCAGACGATACCCTCATAATTTGTGTGGATTATCGGATGCTAAAACAGTTGACGGTCAATAACTGATATCCCTTGCCGAGGATTGATGATCTTTTTTATATACATGGTGGAGAAAGAGTGTTCTCGAAGATTGATTTGAGATCAGGATATCATCAGTTGCGCATGAGATCATCGGATATACCGCTTACAGCTTTTTGGAGCAGATTTGGTCTGTACGAGTACTTGGTTATGCCGTTCGGACTCACAAACACACCAGAAGTATTCACGGACCTGATGAATCATGTGTTCCATCCTAGGTCATATCATCTTAGAGGCATGATTTGCAATATACCCAGAGAAGGTGAGAGTAGTAGATTCCTAGGAGCATCCTAAGAACGTGTTTGAGATTCAAAGTTTCTTGGGGATGGCTAGTTACTATAGACGCTTCATACCGGATTTCTCCCGCTTAGCAGCACCATTGGAAGGTCTAACTAAGAAGGATGTGATGTTCGTTTGGTTAGAAGCTTGTGAGACAGCCTTTCAGGACCTGAAAGGAAGGTTGACATCAACACCAGTCCTGATACATCCAGAGAAAGGGACGAGCTATAAAGTTTATTGTGACACATCAGGTATTGGGCTGGGAGTAGTGTTTATGCAGGGAAATCGAGTTGTTTCATACGGTTCTTGGAAGTTGAGGACACATGAGTGGAATTACCCGACGCATGACCTCAAGTTGGCTGCAGTTGTTCATGCGTTGCGCTGTTCGAGACATTATCTCTTGGGAGAGCATTTTGTGGTTTTCACCGACAACAATAGTCTCAAGTATATCTTTACTCAGTGTGACCTGAATCTGAGACAGAGAAGGTGGGTTGAATACCTTTAGTCCTTCGATTTTGAGATTGCCTATACACCTGATAAAGGTAATTCCATAGCTGATGCACTGAGCAGAAGGACTCATATACAAGCGGTACAGGATGCTAGTGGCGAGTGGAATCTCATGGCTTTGTTCTCTGAGATTCATTTGGAGGTGAATGATTGTCAGGGGAAGACCTATCTTTCATCTTTAGCTGTGACTTCTACCCTCCTGGACAGAGTGAGGATGAGACAACTATCAGATTCAAGAGACCTAGTTCTACAGGAGTCGATGGCAAGGGAGGACCCTCCTCCTGGTTGGACGATAGGCAATGATGAAATTCTGTGTTTCCATGGACGAGTGTGGGTTACATAGGATATACGCGAGGAGATGATGCGGGAGTTTCAAGCTTCATCTTGGGCAGTTCATCCCGGGGTTACCAAGATGTACCATGACTTGAGACGTTGGTACTAGTGGTCGGGTATGAAGAGGGAGATACCTGGTTTTGTTACGAGGTGTTTTACTTGTCAGTAGGTGAAGGTGAAGAATCTGAGGCCAGCCGGACTGTTACAGCAGTTACCCATCCCAGAGTGGAAATGGGATGATGTCGCATTGGATTTCGTGACTAGATTGCCAAGGTCACCTTGTGGCAATGATGTCGTGTGGGTTGTTATGGACAGACTCAAAAAGTTTGCTCAATTTTTGCTGATCAAGGAGACCTTCAGTATTGACGATCTCAGAAAGTTGTATATCCGAGAGGTCGTACATCTTCATGGGGTCCCTCATTCTATCGTTTCTGATAGGGATGCCCACTTTATGTCGCATTTCTGGCAGAGTTTTCAGAGGGCACTAGCTACACAAGTGCTTTTGATCACAACATACCACCCTCAGACCGATAGCCAGTCAGAGCATATGATACATGTTCTTGAGGACATGTTGTGTGTATGCATCCTAGACTTTGGGGGCTCTTGGGAGAAGCATATACCCTTGGATGAGTTTTCCTACAATAACAGTTTTCAGGCAACTATTGAGATGGAACCATACGAGGATTTATATGGTAGGTTGTACCGATCACCTTTGTGCTACTTAGAGGTAGGCGAGGCAGCTTTACTGGGACCACACCTCGTTCAGGAGACTTCTGAGTAGGTCCAGTTGATTTAAAATCGGATGGCTACCACACAGTATTGTCAGAAATCTTATGTTGATCACCGCAGATGACCTTTGGAGTTCGTGGTTGGGGATTAGGTCTTCTTGCATGCTTCGCCGAGGCTGGGACACAGACGGATCAGAAGACATGGTAAACTTTCACCAAGGTATATGAGGCCATTTGAGATTTTGGAGAGAGTCGGGCTAGTTGCCTATCAGTTGTAGTTACAACATACGTACCGAGCCATGCACAGCGTCTTCCATGTGTCTCAGTTGCATTGCTATGATTCAGACCCATCTCGTGTCTTTTAGAAATAGGAGGTTGAGCTTCTGATCGATGCATCCTTTGAGGAGAATCCGATTCGTATCGTGGATAGAAGCACGAAGGTTCATTGAGGCTGGTTAGTTCATCTCGTACAAGTGCTATGGCAGCATGGCCGAGTTCATGATGAATCTTGGGAGCGGGAGACCGATATACGTGCTCAGTGGCCAGAGCTGTTCTGAGATTTATCTTCAACACCATTGGAAGGGAAATTCGGGGAGGAATTGTTTTAAGGGGGCAAGTTTGTAAGAACCCGATTCTTATTTTTGAGGTATGTGTTTCTCCTTTTCTCTTTAGTTTAATTTTTTCTGAGAAAATTAGTAAAATGGGGGAAATCATAAATTTTGGAACTATACACCGTGTACTGTTCCACACTCTATGTACTTTGGCCGTGTGGGATGAGTACACAGGGTGTGTAGCCATGTCAGTGATGAAGGGTGTAAAAACTAAGTACATGCCGTGTAGTGGGTGTTTACACACCGTGTAGTCAGTCGGCCAGAAAATAGTAAGTTAGTGGAAGCAGCTGCCAGCTGGGCAACAGTACACGCCGTGTAGTCGAGAATACACGTTGTGTACTCATGTCGATGGATGAACAGTTTGGCGGTGCCGCCAGAGGAACAGTTAAATGAGGGAAGTACACGACGTGTAGTCAACATTACACGCCGTGTACTTTGTTTTTTCTCTTAAAATGGGTAATATCTGACCCTATTCATAATATTGGCTTAGAACCAGAGGGGAGATCAGGAGGATGGCCGAATATTTGTGGATCAACCGATCGAGCACCGGGAATCCAATGCCACATCCATCAATCACGTTGGAACCACACGGGTAATCCCTCCCTTCTCCTTGCGCAGTTCTTTCCAATTCTACCTATAAGGGATGTTATTTGAGTTTGATCGCGGTTTTCTTTCAGCTCAGATCTACCTCATTCTTGGACGATCCGTGGATCGCCGTTCGAGTATACTGATCATGGGCATTTAAGGTAGGTGGCTTGGTGTTAAATTTCCAACAGATGTGTGTTTTGTGTATTTTTGTTCCACGAACCCATGCTGGGGTGTCGTGTGGCTAAGGCCTTGGCTGTTTTAAATACCTTGAATTGTAAAGACAATTAAATGTGATAATAAACTATTTTTTGAGATCGCTGCTTGGATCCAGGACCACCCCGGGGGTGCGTTCCTCTGTTTATCCATTTGGCCAGGTTACCCGAGGGTATTCCATGTTTATTTTGTGCATTACTTTTTCCTTGAGAGGACTTGTATGTGAATTACTTGTTATATGTTAGGCATGTCCTGATTGCTTGTTTAGCCCGAGGGTAGTGTTTTACTTAGCCTGAGGGCAGTGCATCTTTTAGCCTGAGGGAAACTTCTTCCGTGTCTGTGGGAAATAGACTATGTTCCTGAGGACGTCACTTTGTACGCATGAGGGAAATATCTGTTATTCCTGTGGGAAATTACCTGCAGGTTACGTATCTGTTTTCCTGAGGGTAAGGGTTTGCGTTTCTGAGGATACTGACTGACTGTTTACATAGAAATTCACTATGGTTATTTCCTTTTTTTGAATGATTAAATGAATAATAAAATTGCAATATAACTGGTAAAGTTAGTTACTTTTGAGTACTGCTTAGTTTATTGAATTTTCCCATTGCACACTGTTGTCGCATATTTTCACACAGTTGGGAACGGGCCTTTAGTGGGTACCTACTGGGATTTATTTCTCACACCTTGTTTGGGTCATGTCTTCGGACCAAACAGATTACATTTTTGAAGGTGTGGATAAGGGAATGAGTCATTATATAGGTACTTGATTGCTGCTGAGGAGTAGGGGAGCATGGGACCGGGCTTAGGCTCGCGATGCTACCAGCTATTTTGTTTTGTTTTGCTTCACTCTATACTGTGTTGTACTGTATTGTTGTGTAACATGTTCTGGCTATTTTCTTAGAACTTTAGGCATGTTGCATCATTATATATAGATATGTGACTGTTGGTTTTCTTTACTGCAGTTGTTCGTTTAAAATTATGTATGGTTTATGGATTCCGCTATTGTTGTATGCTTTTTATTTTATTCCGCTGTGCTACACATTGAAAAATGAGGGCATAGTTTCCCCACTATCAGACCTAGGCTCTCGCTGCTAGTCGGCAGCCTCTGTCATTTGAGTAAATGCATTTGAGGTCATGTGACCAACCGGGTTTAGGGCACCCGTTGAGTGGTACCCGAATCTGGGACGTTACAACAAGGGTCTAACTTTCATATCTAATCCAGTGGAAAAGACCCGATCTTATCTAATCTGAGAGTTGTGATTATTCCATGGAATAGTTCTTTAAAAATGATCACTTGTTTTTGTAATAAAATTGTTGTATTAATATAAAATACTATTACAAATTTGAAATTTTTTTTTTTTATATAAAATATAAAGGAAATTGTAACAGCAATAATGATATTGAATGTAATGGAATTGTAAATAATAATGAGATAATAATATTATTATTCGGAGTTGGAAATATTTATTTTTATGATAAATATTATATTCAATATTATTTTTAAACTCTCTAGATTCTGAATGTTTTAAAATAAAACTTCAATATATCTACTTTTAAAAAAACTTAATTATTTTGTATAGATAAACATATATATATGATAAAAATCTAATTATAATAAGATTTTAGATAACATGAGTATGAATAATTTTTTTAAAATTTTCTGAATTCGATGATCCTTTTTAGAATTCTAATTTTAAAAATTTTTGAGCAATATAAGTTCGGAGAATCAAATTATGATAAAATTTTATGAAAAAATAATTAAAAAACCTTTTGAATATAAATGAACATATAAATATTGACATTAATATATATATATATATATATATTGATAAAAAAGTAGTTTATTTGAATAATCATTTTACATGGGTCATTCCTAGTGTGTATTAAATTAATTTAAATCAATCGAAAGATGATAGTTTTTTAAATATGTTAGAAAGTTGTTCTTGCATTCCATTGTGTTGTAAAATGATATATCCTTTTGGTGATTGGTCCCTAAGGAATTGATTTAAAATATCCATATGTTTTTAATGAGAGTGATGTGCATGGTTTTGAATTAAATAAATGATACTACTGTAATAACATAGTATTTTAATTTTAGTAAAAATCATTTCATATTCAGTGAGTGTATGTCACATACACAACACTTCAGCATAAAATCTTCCAGATTCCTCATATTCAGCTTTAATAGTGGAATGTTTTAATGAGTTTTTATTCCGACAATACCATGAAACTACTAAAACTTCTAAGAATTGAAATTTTTAGGAATATATTTTCCCTCCATTCTTCAATGACCAATGTCATCTTTCAAAAAACTTTTTAATTCAAAATAATTTCCATAATAGAAGAGATGTCCATAATCCACAATTCCATTTAGATAATGAAAATTTCATTTTACATATTTTAAATGGGTTTCCTTTGGATTATCCTAATACATTGCACATTATCGTACTCAAAACATTTAATCTAGTCAATTAGTGTTTGAATATAGAAAACTTCATATCATTCCTCAAATTGTTTTTACCAAATAGTTGTCAAACCTCCTCAGGATCATGATTATTAAGGGTATTGATGGAAGTACTAATACTTCTTGCATTTTTATATTAAAAATATTTAAGAATATATTTTATGTACATATTATGGAATATATAAGTGACTTCTATTTTTTGGGAAAATCTAATACAATTGAATAATTTTAACTCCCCAATCATACTCATCTGAAATATAGATTTCATGAGATCCACAATGAAATCTATTAATGATTTTTGAGTTTATATGAATATTATGTAATTGAAAAATATGTGAATAATTATGAAATTTTTGTTAACTTATTTTATAAAAATAGTAGGAAATTCATCTCCCTTAAAAATTTATTTTATATTGAAACTCATATTAATCTATTATAACATTATATAGGAGAATTTATATGACCAAATAATTCTTTGGTAAGTTTATAAACATATTCCGGATGTCTTGTATTTTCAAAACTAGGTGTCTGTTCAACATAAACTTCCTCTTGGATATATCTGTTAAGAAAATCACACACATCCATTTAGAAATGATTAATATTATAGATTGATTCAAAGTATAGTAGTATTAAAATAACATCATATGTGGATATTGATGCATAGGTTTATTCATAGTCAATTAATTCGTTTGGGTTATAACCTGTTGTAATAAGTGTCTCGTTTTTTAAAATTATTATTCCATTTTTATCACATATGTTTCTGAAAAGACATTTTACTCCAATTATAAAATTTTCTTTATGTTTTTCAACCGACTTCCAAAATTTGATCCTATTGAATTCATTATGTTCATATTACAGATCCCGAATCCAATCCTCATCACCTAAAGCCTCATTTGGATTTTTAGGTTGAAATTGATAAAGGAAAATAAAATTTCCTATTTCATTTAATTAGGATCTTATAGTCCTAACTAGTTGATCAACATCACCAATGATATTATCACTATTATGATTGCTAAGCAACAATCTACTTGGATTTTGTAAAACTGTTTCATTAACATACGGTATAAAATATTACTGACAAAATACTTTATAAAATTATTCTTGTGTATTTCACTTATTAATATTGTGTTCTAACAATGGTTAAAATTGGTTTTATAAAACACATTCGAGGATATTGGTTGGGATTTTTTAAAATCAATAGAGTCGGTTTCATCAATTTTAACACGTACCATTTCTTCCATAAAAAATGACTTTAAATTTAAAACTATATATGCCTTAGAATTAGTGTACGATCCTAAAAATATAACTTCAATGAATTTGGGTGAGTATATATGTATGTTATCATTAATATTCATGAAAAATAACTATCATCCAAATACTCTATAGTTTGAAACTTTCTGTTTTCAGCCAATCCAAAACATTCAAAGAGTTTTATAAATAAAATATATAGTTAAAATATGATTTACCATATAAAATGTTTTACTAACCAATTAAACCCAAAAAATGATTAGAAGATTAGTATTCACTAATGTTGGTTATTGTTATTTATTGAATAATTTTATTTCTTATTCCAATAAAATAATTTTGTTATAAGGTTCGAGGAGATGATAAGTTATGTGTAAAAGAATTTCTTCTAAAAAAAGTTTCAAGTATCTAAATTTAAAAATTCTCCACCATGATCACAATGAATAGTTATCATTGGAAGGGTTTTATAATTTTGATCTTTGGCTATTAAATTTTAAAAATAAAAAAAGGGTTATGATTTATTTTATAGAAAGTAAATAAATGTGTATCTAGTGTAATCATAAACCAAGTAAAATACATAATATTTTCCCCGAATACATCCAGTTTGTGTAGGACCAAAAAAATAAATGTTCGCTAACAATAAAAAACATTACGTTTAGAAATCTCTAGTAAATTTAAAACCAGACTTATGTTTCTCAACACATTTAAAAGTGTCGTATACATTTGAAGACTCAAATATAATATATGGTAGATAATTATCAAGTCTTTTTCTATGTCAATATAAAAATGTTTCAAAGGTTGGAATGTCCTAATATTCTATGCCATAACCAATATTGATCTTCTATTTCACTATGACATGGTAATTATTGGATCTTATGGCCTTATAAGTTTAGAGTGTAAAAATTATCATGCCGGTTCGCCAAAAGAATTTATTCATTTTTGGAATTGTACACAAATCATTAATCATTTATAGATTTAAAATGTAATATTCACCACGTAATTTTCAAATTCATAAAACATTTTTCAAAAGACCTTTGACAAAAAATGATTTTACATTAATGTTTTACCTAGAAGAACAATATAACCAATACCAGTAATCTATACTTGAGGATTATCTATGAAGGTATCTTTTAAACCATTCATCTTGATAATTTTTTTAATGAAATCATTGAGTCTAGTCATTTTTCTAGAAACCCAAAATCCACGTACAAAATATTTGTGTTGATAGTACTCCCTTTTTTTCCTGAATACAAAACAATAATATTTTTAGAATTCTAATTTAATTGGGCCTAGAAATAATAGAAAATAAAACTTTATGAATCCACATTTGATTTGAAAAATAGGATTTGTGAAATCCAAAGGATTCACTATGGGAAAACTGTGTAATTGAGATGAGGAATTTGTGATGGGACATTCTCCCATCGCAAATAGTCCTTCTGAAAAAGTTTTTGCGACAAGAGAACCAACCAGTCGCAAATAATAAGGTTTTCGCAATGGGTCGATGGTTCCCATCGCCAAAGCTTTGGCATGCATTGCATTCCAAAATGCGAGAAAGTGTCTTTGTGATGGGAAATTGCAGCCCCTCACAAATACCTAACAACGTTTTTTTATTTTCAATGTGATATATATCTCGTTGTTATTACTATGTCGTTAGGTGGTATTTTGTGATGGGGTCTGTCGCAAATGACCTTATACCACGAGGGTATTGGAGATAGGTCTCGTTGCAAATGGTACTATTTGAGATGGGACTACCGTAAATAAAATATGGTCGTAACTAATCTAACCTATATACACACCATCCATTTTTCTGTCATTCCACTCAATTTTCCAATCCTCTCTCTTTCGCTAGTGGAAAAGTTTCTCTCAAAACATTTGAAATTTTAAAATTATTTTTTATGGCATAATTCGTAGCATATATCCTTCAAAATCAACATTTTTGAGGTATTTATCTTTTTATTTTATTTTTTACATAACTCGTATTATTTTATTTTTGTTATTATTATTGTTATTTAGCTGTAGTTAAATTAAATTATAATTAGTTACTTTTATTTATCATTTTATAAGATTATTTTTAGAAATATTTTTTTGTGATTAGTATGAATTAGTATTAATTAATAGTTATTATATTAATTAGAAATAATTTGTATTAAATTGTAATAATTAGTATGAAAATTGATTAATTAGTAATAAATTTGAATAATTATTAATGAATTACAATAATTAGTAATAAATTATTTTAATTAGTAATAAATTGAGACAATTAGTAATAAAGTGAAATAATAAATAATAATTGGTAATAAATTATAATAATTAGTAATAAATTATAATAAGCAATTATAAATTATAATAAGCAGTAATAAATTATAATAATTATATATAAAATATAATAAATAGTAATAAATTGCAATAAGTAGAAATAAGTTTTTATAATTAGTAATAAATTTTAATAATTAGTAATAAATTGTAATAATTAGTTATAAATTGTAATATTTAGTAATAAATAGTAACAAATAGTAATAAATTGTAATTATTAGTAATAAGTAGTAATAAATTATAATAATTAGTAATAAATTCTAATAATTAGTAATAAATCCTAATAATTAGTTATAAATTCTAATAATTAGTAACAAATCCTAATAATTGAATGTAAATTGTAATAAATAGTATCAAATTGTAATAATTAGTAATAAATTTTAATATATAGTAATAAATGATAATAATTATTACTAAATTTTAGCAATTAGTAATAAATTGTAACAATTTGTTACAAATTGCAACAATTAATAATAATTAGTAATAAATTGAAAAAACTAGAAATATATTGTAATAATTTGTAATAATTAATAATAAATAGTAATAATTAGTACTTAATTTTAATAAATTCTAATAAATTCTAATAATTAGTAAAAAAATTAAAATATTTAGCAATAAATTATAATAATTAGTAATAAATTGTAAAAATTAGTAACAATTAGTAAAAATTGAAATAATTAGTAATAAATTGTAACAATTAGAAATAATTAGCAATACATTGTAATTATTATAATAAATTGTAATAATTATTAATATTTTGTTATAAATTATAATAATTAGTACAACATTCTAATGATTACTTATAAATTCTAGTAATTAGTAATAATTATCAATAATTAGTAAGAATATTAATAAATATTAATAAATTATGATTGATAGTAATAAATTGTAATAATTAGTAATAAATTGATATAATTAGTAATAAATTGAAATAATTTGTAACAAATTCAAATAAGTATTAATAAATTGCAATAATTAGTAATAAATTACAATAATTTTTAATGAATTCTAATAATGAGAAATAAATTATAACGATGTGCAATAAATTCTAATGGTTATAATTTAATTATAATAATCAGTAATAAATTTAAATAATTAGTAATAAAGTATAATAAATAATAATAAATTGCAATAATTAGTTATAAATTCCATTAATTAATAATAATAAGTAATAAATTCTAATAATTAGAAATAAATTTTAATAATTATTAATAAATATAAATAAATTCTATTAATTAGTAATAATATATAAGAATTAGTAATAATTAGAAATAATTAACAATTATTAAAAATTATTAGAAATAAATTGTAATAAATTTTATCAACTTGTAATAAATTGGCACAATTTCTAGTGGATTAGAAACTCCCTTTTGTCTGAAACCTAAGCTAGTTGCAATTTTCTCCCACTTAAATCACTATGAAAATTCTATTGTCACGTACGGATATCTATTTTGTATGCACGATAATGGAGAGAAGCTTGGTGAGGCCTTCATGGTTTCCATTCTCATGCATACGGAAATGGATATTCATATCTCAGAGCATTTTTTTAAAACTAATTTCATTAGGAGAAAGTTGAAACGATATGAGCCTTTGGGAAAATGAGTCTCTTTTTTCCAAGGACCCATATCCAATGACTCCAACTAAAATATATATGAAAATTCCTCTCAGAAAAACATATATGCGTTTGTATATGCATGAAGATGGAGAGCAAGGAGGCCTCACCACACTGCGCCCCATCTTGGTGCAAAAAAATGGGTGCTTGTACGTTTGATAAGATTTTTCATAGTGATTTCAATCAGAGACAATGGAGATGAGTTTCTAGGAAAAAGAGCTCCTAACAATCCCCTGGATATTTTTTCACTGGTGATTAACAATTATTAGTAAAAATTAGTTTTATTTAATAATAATTATAGGTAATTATTATAAATTATTATAATTTATTGTAGATTAGTATAAAAGTTTAAAAAACTATTAACAAATATGAAATAACAGAAATTAGTATAATTTGATAGAAAAATGAATTCAATTATATTCACTTTTTGGATAATGTTTTTCTTATATCAAATTATTCAAAAATAATAATTATTTTATGTTTTTTAGAGAAGTATAGAATAATGAGGTTGACAACAATAATTATTAGATGATAGTTCTTGGATAAATCATCACTGGAATCCAATTGGTTTTGGTTTAAATCCTCTATATATTGAGGGTGTTGCTGATTTCTTACCATTTGAATAATCACAACTAGAATTTTTTCAGAAGGTACAACTACGCGACCCTTTATGAAATTTTCTCTTAGGACGTTTGATGCATATAAAAATGTTGGGGTCATTTATTGTGTTTTTGTTTTGAACCATATTTTTCTTCGTATCACCTTGCTGAACGTAGTTCCAGAGAAGATACTAATAATTTGTTTATGAATTCAGAACAATTCCAAAATTTAGTAAATGATATCGCATGTCTATCTTTTTAGCATGCTAATTCTTAGAATGATATTGATTTAATTATTGAGTTGGAACAACCACATTTTTAAGAGTTTTTCAGGTCCACTGAGGATGCCTTTTATCTCGGTTGAAAGAAAATAATATTTGAAGCAGTTGCAAAATTTATGGTCCTCAAATCAGATAATGGAATGTCAAATAACTTTTTTGATTTGAAATTATCTTTGGTAAAATCATTGTTACCTGAAGAAAAGGTGTTGCCTAAAATTTTTATGAGAGAAAGTGGTTGGTTCGTAATCGGTGGCTTGGTTATCATAAGATTCATTCATGTTCAAATGGTTAAATCTTAAATTATGGAGAAAATGGGTCATTGCATAGTTGTCCCGCATGTGGAAAATCAAGGTATAAAGAGGCTCAAACAGGTATGTTTGGATTGATTGCTGTAAAATAGTTGAAATATTTCCTGCTTAAACCTAGATTGTTGTATTTATTTATGGCTCAAAACATATCATCATTGATGTCCTATCAAAAAACCAATATTTTCACCAATAAAACCTTAAATCATCTATATGATAGTGATTCATGGAAATATTTTGACCATGTGCATCTATCTATTACTATAAAATCTCAAAATGTGCGATTATGTATTTCTACTCATGGTTTTTGTCAATTTGGTTTTTATGGTAGTCAGTATTCATGTTATTATGTATTTATAACTCTATAAAATTTACCTTTTTGGATATTGATGAATGAAATATCTATATTTTTTACCTTATTAATTACAGGGAATCCAAAAAATAATATTTATGTTTATTTAAAACCATTTATTGATGTGTTAAATTCATTGTGGAATAATGATGTCAGTACTTTTGATATTCCTATGAAACAAAATTTCTTGTTGAAAGCTACATTGATGTGGAAAATTAATGACTTTACAACATATGGAATGTTATTCGGCTAGATTACACGTGGTATACAATAATTTTCACATTGTATGAGAGACATCAAAGTATTTTTTCTCATCAATGGATAAAAACTGTGTGTTTTTGACTATCAACACAAATTTCTTCCAACATATCATCCTTATTTGAGGAAAAAATATACCTTCAAAAAAGGCCCAATTGAATATGATGGACTTATAAGAATGATCTTAGGTATGGAGTTAAAATAAATTATCTATTCATTACCTCCCATCACATTTGGGCCAACAAAAAACAAACAGAAAATTGATTGCTTTGGAAAAGAACACAATTGTATAAAATAGAGCATTTTTGGGATCTTCCAAATTGGTCCGATTTGTTGGTTCATCACATGTTGGATTTCATTCATATTAAGATGAACTATGTTGATAATTTCTTTAAAATAGTTTTTGATACACAAAGTAAGACCAAAGATAATACAAAGGCAATATTAGATCTTTCTCATATGTTCAGACGACCAAAACATGAAATGTTTGAAATTATTAGATCACATAAACTAATGTAGAAAAAATCATGATATACACTCTGAAAAGAGAATATATTATTATTTTTTCAATTGTATTTCATATTTGAGGCTTTTAGATGGTTATGCTTCCAAATTGGGCAGATGTGTAAGAAATGGTAATATTACTAAATTAAAAAGTCATGAATACAATGTTATAATGGAAAAACATCTCCTGATTTTATTAAAATGTATATTGAATTAAATTATTTGAGATGCACTAACAGACATATCATATTTTATCTGAGACATTTTTTCACTTAAAAGTGTCTATGATTCATTAAAAAGACTACATGAAGATATTGTTTTAATTTTATATATATTGGAAAAAATCATCGTGCAAGATTTTTAAAATGAATAAAACATTTCATATTACATTTTCCGCATGATGTAAAATTTGGAGGTCGGGTACAATTTTGATAGATATACCAATTTGGGATATGCATGCAGAAATTGAAGAAAAAAATATGTAATGAAGCATCGGTTGAAGGTTCAATTATAGAATATTATTTTTAAAAGGAATTTCTTTTTTCTACAATCATTATTATCAATCTTAATATCTCACAAAAAACTGTATGATCCATAATGAGGTAAATTTTGATGATGAAATGGGAAATCAATTATCCGTTTTAAATATTTTCGAACATGGCATCGATGAAGGTCAGGAACAATGGAATTCTGATGATGAACATCACAAAGCTCATACATATTCCCTACAAAACTGTGATGAAATGACACCATTTGTACAGTGAGTTCTCATATCACTTATTCTATAATTTTTGTTATGGAAAATTAGTTTTATTTATTTTTTGGTTATATGATTATTAAATCAAGAACCAGCTTCTACAAATTACAGCTACTGCTCTTGAAGAATGTCGGGAAAAATACATTTTTATTGGTTTAAAAAACTGGCAACAAAATTACTTTTTCTTTAACATATAAAGTCAACTTATTATCTATTATATTGATTATAGTTTTACAATTTTTCAGTTATCTCAACATGATGATAAAATTAATGATCGATTGTGTGTATTGAGTAACCCACCATAAAAATGATTAAATAGTATAATTCATAAGTGGTAAATGGTTTTCGATTTCATACACATGAATACAGGGATTCAAAAAACAATGAACAATGGTATGTGATTTAGATGATCTCATCATAGAGAAACTGAAGTTGATTTTTATAACATGCTAGAAGAAATTATGGAACTGCATTATCTAGGACAACATTACATAATGATGTTTAAATGTATGTTTTTAGATACTGAGTGATATTTGAATGTCTACATGACCCATGGAATCATTTATATTAAATATAAAAGTCTTCTTATTGTAATGAACCATTGTTTTGGATAATCGGGCACATCAAATTTGTTATTAAAAATACTATGCTACTACACAAGAGTTGAGTGATTGTTGGAGAATAATAAAAATGAAATCTTTGGAAAATAATTTTACTCAAATTTAATGTGGTTAAACTAAAGTTTAAGGATGTGAAATTTTTCTAGAGACTATTCCAAATTCATCTTTTTAGTGATGATAGATTGATATAGATGATTACACCCCACAGTTATGGGTTGATGTTGACACTGATTTAATGATTTTCAAATGGATTTTTTTCACATAAATGAATTCTTTCAAAGGTTTTTTATTATTTAATTTACATTTTTTCTTTTTTTGTGGGGGTTTACCCAGAACTTTTGGAGGAAAGGGTGTGTTTTCATGATTTGGGCCAAACTGTGAACTCATTTCCAGATTTAAAACCCAATTTTATTTATTTTATAAGTCTTTTATTTTTAAACATTTTAAACCCATTCCACTTCCAAATTATCATATCCTGGTATATTAAAACCACTATATCCATTTGGACCTCATAATAATCAATAATCATGATGGATTTTGGTTTTTTATTAATGTACTCGGCCAGCCCAAAAACCCCATTACCCAATTTAATGTTTTTTAATTCTTTAATATATCATTCAATTTTTATGATTTTTCAGTGATTCAAACTCTAACTTGATCCAACATACAGAAGGCACCCCCATTCTCTCTTAACTCTATTTGGAACTAAATTCATCACGAATTATGGTGAAACTTCTCAAGATTTCTCAAATCATCCAGATCTGAAGAGGTAAATTGTTTCTTTCACAGATCCTTAATTTTTTACTATTTTTATCCCATTCCAGTTCCAACATGACCTGCTCAGCCTTATTAAAATCTCAAATGTATATTTGGATTTTTTGAAATTCGTCTACAGGTGTATTTGGGTCATTTTATTTAAAATATCTCAAGTAAGTGTGTTTCCTCCTTGTTCCTCCCATTTCCTTATGGTTTCTTCCACTTTTATTGAGGTTTTAAATTGTTAAATAGCTATGGTTTGTACCTATTGTTTATTCTTGAGTATTTTTGGTAAAATATTTTGGGTTAGGGCTCAATTTCACTTCCTTTATATGTGGCAGAGGTTCGGTTGATGTTTGGAACCAAGATTTCAAGTTTTCGCACAAATAGTTGGGGGTTCCTTGTGTAAGCATCCTAAGATGAATTATCATTGCTCCACTTATATTTTAAGCATGTTACTCTTACATTATTTTTGTTTTCTAGAAAGTTTTGTTAGAATTGATTAAGCGTTTAGTTTCAAAGTTGCATATTTGTTTGAAAATATGTTTTTTCCATGTGTATCTTTTGTTGTATCATTTGAGGTAATTTAATAAAATTTAAAACAACTTTAATAAATGTTTTTAGGGAATTAAAATATGTATTGGATTAGTATCAGTTTCATTTTGGCTTTGAAATAGGGTTTTAAGATAGGTTTTCTATTCAAAACACGGTTATACCCCTTGGGATTGTTTTATGAAAATTGTAAATAATTTATTCACTTAAACAAAGTGGGAAAATGTTGTACATGTACTGTTTTGGGGATTGTTTTCACCTAGGATGGGTTTTTTGAAAGTTAAAGTGGTGATTTAAGATTTCAAACATTTTAATAATGTTTTATAAATTTCTGAAATGATTTATCAAATTTTAAGAAAGGCACGGAACAAGTTTGTTGGCTGTTTTGTGTGAGTATGATGTGAAATTTTAATTTTTGATTGGGAAAAGTGTATTATGTGACATGTGTGTGGGATTTTTTGTGTGCCTGTGACATTAATGTGGTATTATCATGTGAAATTAATATTTCATGTCCTGATGAACATTTTTTAGCACAAGAGTGAAAACCCAGGTATCAATGTGGGTGGACGTGTAGTAGTATGATAGTGATCCTGTAGGGTTTGGCCCTAGTTTCACGTAGAAAATTTCATGATGAAAACATTATCTATACTATTATTATGATGATGATTATGGGGAACCACTAGTTTAGGGGTATTCTCCCTACTAGTGGCTTGTGTTCATGAGAACAAATCTTGTGATTGTTAATATTACTGAGATATAAGGTACCTAGGACCCACAGTGAGCTATTGCCTATGGGTTAGTTCCTGTTTCATGTTCTCATTATATTTTTATGCATACCATTGGCATATGGTATGTTGGGATGGAAAATTTAGTAGCTTTGGCATTATATTTTAAACGTTTTGATTCATTAAAGTAACCCACATGAAAACTGTTTTTATATAAAGTTGCATCTCTTTAAAATTATTAACAGAATTTCATGTTTATGAAAACTTGCAATATTTTCATCTTTTCATGTTTATCACATGGAATCTCATAGTGGTGGTATCCAAATGGTCTTTGGTTCACACCCTACATACACCTTTGTGTGCATATAAACATCGTTATTTTTGTCGCACGTTGGGTATAGATGTTTGTTCCAATGGTTTGGGATTTTAGATGTCCTGCGTGATGTAGTGTTGTAGAGATGGAATGATGGTGGTGCCTCTTTCTATGAGGAGGTTCTTGGGATATCCATTTTGAATTCCTTAATTTGTTATATTCTTTGAAAATTGTTTTAAATTATGTAATTAAATTCTGATTTTTTTATAAAAAAATGGTTTGATTTAAAAAATACAGATTTTTTGTATCAAATTTGTTTGTTGTTTTATGTATATAAACTCATGAAAATCATTCCCAAAGTCCATTTTGTGATATTTTGACACTTTTTCCAGCGCATGGGGATTGGGAATGCCCTTCGGGCCTTATCACAGACTATGTCGGGTACCGTTTTTGATGGTGACCAGATTAAGTTCATGACAAATTGGAATCAAAGGAGGTTCGATCTCTTTGGGTCATGTCATTTGCAAAAGAGTCAGGATAGTCTGGAGTTAGGATTTTTGGGGCTTGACATTCCAATAATGGTGGGTTTCCTGGATATCACACCTCATAAATTGATTCAAGTTTCTAGGGGAATTCGGGTTTTATTTGAGTCCATTGGTTTTATTGTTTTGATGGAAACTGGGGTAAATGAGAAGGGAGTTGGGATAATTGTCTCAGTGAGCTCGCATGGACTGACAAGCCTTGTGGAACCTGGTTTATTTCTTGAGAACACTCTTCATGAAAGTGATGTTCTTGGAATATGTTTTCTAACCATATGTCCAAGTCACCCACTGAAACGAGTTTTTTCTTGCATTTTCTCATGTCTCTTCTTGTTGGAATCTTCGATGTTTGGTTTTAATGAAGAAATGACTTAGTTTTAATAAGTGAAAAGTATTTGTGAATAAAGAAAGAGTGGAAAGGTTTCTAAAATAATAGAACTGAATTTTTAGAATTTTTTTGAAATGAAAAATGGCGTTTTTACATCCCTTGTGAAAGCAGGAACTATGTTAAAGTTGGTTTTGAAAAAGTGATTCCAATAGACTTTTATAAACAATTGAAATGAGTTTTAATGAGATGTAATGTTTTGGAGGTCATGTGTGCAGTTTGGAAAAGGACATGGATTTGGTAAATAGAGATCCATTGAAATGTTTTATTATATTTTGTAATATTTCTTTAAAATGAGAAGAGTTGAGTTCCCAATTTAAGATGGATTTTCGAAATGGATTTTTTCATCAAATTACAAGTGTTTTGAAATAGATTAAAAGTTTTGAAATTCATGTATATGACTTGAAAGTGAGTTATTAATTGAATGTTTGGTCCTTTAATGATTTTTTTTAATATGTAAATTGGGAATTTTTTTTCATGGTTAGTGGTCTTGAGATAAAATAATGTATTGGTTGACAGTTTTGGTTTTCAAAAAGTGGAAAGTATTTCTGTTTTAACCATTGGTATTTCCATGGGAAACCACATGCATGGGGTTACATGGGATGATGGATGGTTAATGGAACATATGGGTGAGTGTCATGATGGATATGTGGAGGGTGCCCGGTGTGGCATAGAATCATGCATGTGTGAGGCCTATGGGGTACCATTGGTGGATACGCTAACCATCAAACCATTTGTTTTCAAAGAGATGATTTTAAAGTAAAACATGATGTCTTGATGACTGATTTGGGATAGTGTTTCTTATTTTTTTTGGAAATTTTGTTGTTGTATGTTTTGAGCCCAATAACCCCTCTTATTTTAAGGCGTTTTGGGTATGTGTTTGGTTGGTATGTTGGGTTGAAGGGATGATTAGTGGTCTCTTCTATGAAATGTATAGGTCACCCTTGTGGTGGCTCCCCTCATGTTTTCGGTTCTGAATAGTGATATTTTTTGACCAATGGACCATATTTTATGGGTCCTTGGGTTCTCTCATTGGATAGGGTACGCCCCCATAAATATTTAATGCACGAATGAAGTGAATCCCAGATTGATTCTCCAATTTAAAGTCTTCAAGTTGATCAATATAATTATTATTTTTTCCAATATTTATAGATTGAGCCTACACCACTTTCATTCTTGGTTTTTCAGATCCTCTTATAGTGGGATAGTGCCCATGGAAGGTTGAAAGATAACTGAGTTTCTTAAGTTACCTGATTCTTCGAAGGTGAAAGTAGTTTGGGGTTGTTAGAGTGTGTGGTTTCTATGAGGGCCTCTGGGTCCATCATAGTATCTTCTAGTAAATGGTCCATGTTAAGCCACCAGTGTGGTAAATATGGTCATGAGAGGTTATTATGGACACTTTTTTGGAATTGTGTGATGTTTGGGGATGTTGCATAAGGTCCCTCTCAATGTATTGTTTCTATCAGTCACAGTGATCATGTTCGGTGACTCCTTATAATTTCATGTTCTCGTTTGAATTTAAAGGTGAAATTGAAAAAAAAATTTAGAGTATTTGTTTTTTTAGAGTTGTGTCTCCTTCCTAGAAATATCAACATCCTCTTCATAGAGGAAGATATTTTTATAAGTCCTTTCCTCCTACCATTTCAAATATAATGAAAAAAAGGGTAATGTGGGTGCATCTTCTTAGCCCTTGTTTCGGTAAAATGTCTGGTTAGGGTAAAGTGAGTTTGGAATGTGTGTGGTCTTGGTGAAACCATCTGGGATAAGGGTATATTTTTCATGGAACTAAAAGTAGAAGTCCCATTCGAGGGGTTTCCAAAACCTAACTTTTAAGCCAAAAATGCTACAATCATTTGAGCTCCAACCATAGGTACTGGTGTGATGCTGGCGCATAGTCAGGGGAAATACTAGTGTTGTTCAAACACTATTAAAAATTTCTATCCTTACTATGAAAGATTGAAAAATTTTAAACCTTTGGTGTCGTTATCATTCTTTTATTTTTCCTATTCAGTGGAAAGAGGTGGAGGGACTCAGACCCATTTTATCACCCAATGTAATTCTTTCCCCCTTTGGTTTCCATTATGTTTTTGGAGAAAGGATTAAATTTTTTTTATATAGGTTGAGTGAAGGGTTTTTGAATAGGCAGCAGAAACTATTCCCTGGAAAATAATGCAGATAAAAGTATTCATAGGGTTAGCACACAGTTTCCTAAACCTTGAAGCCTAACCGTGGAACCGTCCCAAATATTTAAATTTTTTGGTCCTCTTGTGTCGTCCCATGCTAGTCAGTTAATATGGATGGTTCTTATGGTGGGGATACCCACAATGAGTCTCTTGTATATTATTTTGGAAATATCTAAGGTAATTCTACCCCTTGTACTGGGATGTCTATCAGGACTCCCCCTATTAGTGTCCTAATTCTATCTCGAGAAAATTTAAGTTGCCCCTTATGGTGGGGAGCCCATTTGTGACTCCACGTACTAGTAACTCAGATTTATCCATGTTCTTGGATTAGTGGTAGGTAGTCACATTCAGAGATATCTAACTACCAACATCATCCAAGGGAAAATGTTGGGATTGGAGAGTTCCTAACGGTTTAGTTAGTTCAAGGTAACTCTAACCTTGGTTGTTCTTGTTGTTCATTTGAGTAAAATTTTTGTGTCTTTTTTGGATAGTGTTCGAGGGGTTTTATTTTGGGATAAATTATGAATATTCTATATTGTTTCGGAAAAGTGGTTTATGTTTTGTTTTGTGAGAGTATTCCATCCTTAATTGATCACTGGGGGTTGTGTGGCCTTTCCGGAGCGGATGAAACTTAACAAAGGAGTACATCATGGTTTATCATTTGGGTTTGGTTTTTTTGGTTTTAGCCTTGCTATGGATTTTCTATGGTAGAATTATTTATGGTGGGAATAATTTTCACATAAATAACTTATTTTAATGTCATTTTTTCATTTCATTTCCATTCATTTTTTTGTGGTGGTTTCCCATACAATTTTTAACGAAAGGGTGAGTTTTCATGATTTGGGCCAAACCATGAGCTGATTTCCAATTTTAAAAAACAATTTTGTTTCTTTTTAACTCCTTCAGTTTTCAGCATTTTACATAAATTCCATTACCCAATTAAAATCCTCTGGTATATTGAAACCACCATATCCATTTGAACCTCATAGGAATCAATAATCATGATGGATTTGTGTTTTTTATTATGGTATTCAGCAAGCCCGAAATCCCATTTCCTTCTTTAATTTTTTTAATTAATTAATATCTCATTCAATTTTTATGTTTTTAGGTGATTTTAACTCTCACCCTAGCCCATATAACCAAGGTGCGCACATATTCTCTCCTACCCCTCTTTGAACCTCATATTAATCGTGAATTAGGGCGAAACATCTCTAGATTTCTCAAATCGTCTAGATTTGATGAGGTAAATGATTTCTTCTATAAATCCTTCAATTTTTACTCTTTTCCCCCATTCTAGTTCCTATATGACCTAATCAACCTTATTTAATATTCATTTGAATTTTTGGAGGTTTTGAATTTATGCATCCGGTGCATTTGGGTCATTTTATTCAAGATATCTCATGTAAGTGGGTTTCCTGTAATGTTTCTCCCATTTTCTTAGGGTTTATTCCACTTTCCTTGAGGTTATAAAATATCCAGAAGCTAGGGTCCGTACCTAGGGTTTAACATTTATTATTTTTGGTGAAATATTATAGATTATGGCTTGATTTCACTTCCTTGTGGTGCAGAGTAGGTGTGGTGGAAGTTTTGCACCAAGATTTGGGGTTTTAGTACAAATGGTAGGTGGTTCCTTGTGTAAGAATCCTAATATGAGTTAGATTTGAGTAATTTATATTTTTAGCATGTTCTTATTACATTATCCTTGGGGTGAGAACCATTTTTGGTAGTATTGGTTGAGCATTTAGTTTCAAAGTTGATTGTTTTTAAAAAAACATATGTTTTCAATGTGTATCTTCTGTTATATCATTGAAGATAATTTGATAACATTTGAATTTGGTTTAATATATGTTTCCAGGGCTTCCATTTCGGTTTTTTATTGGTATTGGAGTGATTTTTTACATGAAAGAGGGTTTTGAAATGGGGTTTCTATTCAAAACATGGTTATACCCTATGGGTTTGAATGATGAAAATTGTAAATGATTTATTGACTTAAAGAAAGTGGGAAAAATATGTACATGTTCTATTTTGGTGTGTGTGTTCACCTAAAATGGGTTGTTGAAAGTTAAATTTGTGATTTAATATATCTAACATTTTTAGAATTTTTTATAAATTTCCGAAATGATTTATGAAATTGCAGGAATGGCATGAAACACGTTTGTGGGCTATTTTGTGTGAGTATGATGTGAAAAATGAATTTGTGTTTGTGAAAGGAGTATTATGTGACATGTGTCTGGCATGTTTGGTGTGTGTGTGTCTTGAAAGTGGTACATTAATGTGAAAATTATATTTCATGTCTTGTATAACTTGTTTTAGTACCATAGTGAAAACCCAGATATCTAGGTGGGTGGACATGTACTAATATGCAAGTGATCCCTTGGGTTTTGACCCCAGTTTCACATAGGAGGTTTGAAGATGACAACACAAACTAAACTATGATGATGATGATGTTTTTGGGGAACCACTAGGTTATGGGTATAGTCTCTACAAGTGTCTCTTGTTCATGAGAACATAAATTGTGAGGGTTACTTTCACTGGGATACGAGGTACCTGGGACCCACAGAGAGCTACTACCTAGGAGTTATTTCCTATTGTCTGTGCTCATAAGATGATTTTTGATTACCATCAGCATATGGTATGTTTGGATAAAAAATTCAGTAGATTTTTAATTCTATTTTAAAGGTGTCAATTCTTTAATGTTTCCCACTTTAAAACTATTTTTATTTAAAGATTCATCTCATTAAAATTATTAATAGCATTTCATGTTTATGGAAACTTGCAAGATTTTTGCCTTTGAATGTTTATCACATGGAATATCATAGTGGTGGTATCCTATTGGGATTTATCTGACACCCCACTTACACATTTGGGTTATGTAGACATTTTTCTTTTTTTTCACACATTTAGTAAAACTGTTTTTGCCAATAAATCGGAATTTTAGCGGTCCATCATGATGCAGTGTTCTGGAGATGGCTTGGGGGCAGTGCCTCATGCCATGAAGAAGTTCTTGGGCTATCCATTTTGGGTTTCTTAATTTTTTATAGTCTTTGAGAATTTTTTTAATTATGTAATTCAATTCTGATTTTTTTTAAAATATGGTTTTTTTCAAAAATCCAGATATGTTATATTAGATTTGTCTGTTGATTTATGTTTATAAAATCTGTTAAATTTTTCCCAAATTTTATTTTGTGGTACCAGAAAACTTGTGCCCGGCTATGGGGATCATGAACACCCTTTGGGCATTATAGAATACTGGGTAGAGTGATGGTTTTGATGGCGACCAGATTCGGTTCGTAACGAATTGGTATCAAATGAGGTTTCCTCTCTTTAGGTCATGTTATTTGGGGAAGATTCAGAATTGTATGGATTTAGGATATTCAGGGCTCGAAATTATGATTATGTGTATGGTGACTTTCTAGAACACCTCATGACGTGATTCAAGTCACCAGGGGAAGTATGGTTTTATTGGGTTTCTTTTGTTTTTTTGGTTTGATGACGATTAGGGGAAATGAAAAGAGAGTTGGGATAATGGTCTCAATGAGCTTGCATAGCCTGGAAAGACATGTGGAGTCGGGGATATTTCCCTAGAACAATCTCCCTGATGGTGAATTAATTGGTGTATGTCCACCAAACATATGTCCAAGTCACCCACTGAGACTTGTTTCCTCTCATATTTTCTATTGTCTCTTCATGTTAAAATCTTGGAAGTATTGTTTTTAAGAAAAAATGGAATGGTTTTAAGAAACGTAAACTTTTTTTTGAAATGATTTTCTAATAAAAAGGGAGTTGCATGATTTCTAAAATTAAAGAACTGAATTTTAAGAATTTTTCGATATGGAAAATGACGTGTTTACTCTTCTTTTGAAAGAAAGAACTATGTTAATGTTGGTTTTGAAAAAGTGTTTCAAATAGAGTTCTCTAGACTATTGAAAGGTTTCTTAATGGGATGGAATGTTTTGGAAGTCACGTATGTAGTTTGGAAATGGAATATGATTTCGTAACTAGATATCCTTTGAAAATATTTATGAAATTTTAGAATCTTGTTTTCAAATGAGAAGTGTTCAGTTCTTAATTTTATAGGGATTTATGAGATGGAGTGTGTCATGAAAATATAATTGTTTTGAAATGGGATAAATTTTTTTGAAACTAATGAGTATGCCATGAAAGAGAGTTCTTATTTGAATGATTGTGCCTTTGAATAATTGTTTTTGTAATATGTAAATTTGTATTTTGATTTAATGGTTAGCGGTCTTGAGAAAAAAGTAATTATTGGTTGACTATTTTGGTTTTTAAAAGTGGAAGGAATTTTTGTTTTAACCTTAGGTATTTCCATGGGAAACCACATGAATGCGGTTACATGGGATGATGGATGGTTAATGGAATGGATGGATTTATGCTAGGATGGATATGTGGTTGGTGCCATGTGTGGCATAGAAACATGCATGTGTGAGGCCTATGGGGTACCATTGGTGGATATGCTAACCATTGAACCTTTTGTTTTCAAAGAGATGATTTTAAAAGAAAACATGATCCCTTAATGACTTGTTTGGTATGGTGTTTTTAATGTGTTTTTTAGAAATTTTGTTGTGGTATGTTTTGAGTCCAAGAGCCCCTCTTCTTTGAACGGTGTTTTGGGTTTGTGTTTGGTTGGTATGTTGGGTTGAAGGGATGGTTACTGGTATCTTCTGAGAAAAGTTTGGGAGGCCCTTGTGGTGGCTCCCCTCATGTGTTCGGTTCTAACTAGTAATATTTTTTTTGACCAACGGACCATATTGGTTTGGTTCTTGGATTCTCTCATTGGATAGGGTCACCCCCATTAAAATTTGATGCACGGATGAAGTGAAGCCGAGATTACTTCTCCATTGTAAAGTCATCCACTTGATCAATATAAGGAATTTTTTCTATAGATTTATAGATTGACTCTACACCACTTCCTTTATTAGTTTTTTGGATCCTCCTATAGAGAGAGAGTGCTCGTGGAAGGTTTACAGAGACCATAGTTTCTTAATTTAACTGAATAATCAAAGATGAAAGTAGTACGGGGTTGTTAGAGTTGATGGTGTCGAAGAGGGCCTCTGGGTCCCTTATTGTATTTTCAAAGAAAGAGTTCTTGTTAAGCCACCAGTGTGGGAAATATGTTCACGAGAGTATGTTATTTCCACTTTCTGAAATTATGTTATATTTTTTGATGTTTCATAAGTTCCCCCTCCATGTATTGTTTCTATCAGTTGCAATGGTCATGTTCGGTGACAACTTGTGATGTCATGTGATCATTTAAATGTAAAGGTGATGTTGTAAAATCTTTTGTGAGCCCTTGTTTTGTTAGAGGTGTGCCTCTTTTTTGGAAATCTCAACATCCTCTACTTAGAGGAAGGTGTTTCCATTTGTACTTTCCACTATCCATTTATAATCTAAAGAAACAAGGGGTGATGTGTGTGAATCTTCTAAGCCCTTGTTTTGGTAAAATATCAGGTTAGGGTAAAGTGAGTTTGGAATGTTTTATTTCTCGATGAACACATATGGGATCAGGGTATAGTTTTCATGGAACCGAAAGGAGAAGTTCCATCTGGGGGGTTTCCAAAACCAAACTATGTGGCCGAAGATGCTTCAATCATTTGAGCTCTAGAAAAAGGCGCCAGAGTGAATCCAACACGTAGTTAGGGGAAATCCCAAGGTTGGTGAAACCCTTGTACACTGTACTATCCTTAGTATGAAAGGTAGAAAATGTTTAAAACTATGGTGTCATTATATTTCTTTTATTGTTCCTATTCGGTGGAAATAGGTGAAGTGACTCATGCCCATGTTATCTCCCAATGTACTTATTTCCCCCTTTGGTTTCTATTGAGTTTTTTAGAAAGCATTGAATTTTGTCTTGACAGGATGAGTGCATGGGTTTTGCATGGTTAGTTGTAACTGGTCCCTAGAAAACCATGCAGATATAAGGATTCATAGGGTTAGCACATAGTTTCCTAAACTGTGTGGACAAACTGTTAGGTGATCCCAAATCCTTAAATTATTGGGTCCTCTTGTGCCATCCCATTCTGCTCTGTTAAGATGGATGGTTCTTATAGTGGGGAGACCCACTAGGATTCTCTTGTATGTTCTTTTGGAAATTTATAATGGAAGTATACCCATTTTATTGAGGTGTTTATTCTGGACTCCCTCTGTTAGTGTCATGTTTTTTGTCTTGGGAAACTTTCAGTGGCCTCTTATGGTGGGGAGCCCATTTTTTTCTCCACGTACAAGAAACTCTAATTTTTCCATGGTCTTGGCTTGGTGATAGATAGTTTTATTCAAAGTTTTCTATCTACAAACATCTTCCTTGGGTAAACATTGGTATTAGAGGGTGCCTAATGGTTTAGTTAAATCAAAGTAAGTGTAACATTGTTCGTTGTTGTTATTAATTTGAGTAAATTGATTATGTCTTGTTTAGATAGTGTTTGAGGAGTTTTATTTTAGGATAATGTCTAAATGTGATTTATTGTTTTAGAAAAGTGGTTTAAGTCTTGGTTTGTGTGATTATTAATTCCTTAATTGATCACTGGAGTTGTTTTGGCCTTTTGGGGGCAGATGAAACTAGGTAAGGAGTACATCTTGGATTATCGGTTGGGTTCAATTCGTGCCTTTTTCCTAGCAGTGGATTTCCATGCGCGAAAGATTTATGGTGGGTATAATTGTAACATCCATGAATTATTTTAAACTTATTTTGTCATTTAATTTCAATTCTTGCATTTTTCTATGGTTTCCATGCATTTTTCTAGGAAAGGGTGAGTTTTCAGGATTTGTTCCAAACTGTGAGCCCATTTCCAAAGTTAAAAACCAATTTTTTTCTTTTATAACTCATTAATCTTTTAAAATTTTACACCCATTACACTTCCCAATTGGAATCCCCTGGTATAATAAAACCAACATATCCATTTGGACCTCATAAGAATTAATAATCATGATTTATTTGAGTTTTTATTAAGGTATTGGGCCCGCTCAAATACTCATTTCCTACTTTAATTGTTTTTTTCTTCTTTAATATATCATTCAATTGCTGTGTTTTTCTGGTGATTCCAACTCTCACCTGAGACAATGTACCTAGTGCGCTCTCCCATGCTCTACTACCCCTATTTGGATCTCATATTCATCACGAATAATGACGAAACTTCTCTGGAATATTTATATTTTCCAGATTTGAAGAAGTAAATTGTTTCTTTCACAACTCCTTCATTTTTTTACTATATCTCTCCCATTATAGTTCTTAAATGACATACTAATCCTTATTCTAACCTCACATGCATTTTTGGATGTTTGGAAATTCAGCTACTCGTGTATTTGGATCGTTTTATTCAAGGTATCTCAAGTAAGTGGGCTTCGTATCATGTTTCTCCCATTTTCATAGGGTTTATTCCACTTTTCTGGAGGTTATAAAATTTCTAGAAGCTAGGGTTCGTACCTATGGTTTAATATTTTGTTATTTTGGAAACATATTGTGGATTAGGGATCAATTTCACTTCCTTGTGGTGTGGTGGTTGTGTGGCTGAGGTTTCGCACCATAATCTAGAGTTTTGTCATAAATTGTAGTTGGTTTCTTGTGTAAGCATCCTAATATGAGTTAGAATTGCTTAATAGATATATTTATCATGTTTCTATTACATAGTTTTTGGTGTGGGAACCATTTTTTGAAGTATTTATTAAGCTTTTCGTTTAAAAGTTTCATATTTCTTTTGAAAATGTTTGTTTTCCATGTGTATGTTTTGTTGTATCATTTGAGGTAATTTGGTAGCAATGTAAAGTGGTTTAATAAATATTTTCACGGATACCAACTCTATTTTTTATTGGTTTTGGTGTGATTTTGTCTTTGAAGGAGGGTTCTGAAATGGGTTTTGTGTGAAAATCACAGTTAAACCCCTTTGGATTCTTTTATGAAAATTTTATATAATTTATTTACTTAAACAAAGTGGGAAAAGGATGTGCATGAACTGTTTTGGTGAGTCTGTTCACCTAAGATGGGTTTTTTAAAGGTAAAGTTGTTATTTAAGATTTCCGAAAAAATTATAATGTTTTATAAATTTCAGAAATGATTTATCAAATTGCAAGAAATCCACGAAACACGTTTGTGGGCTATTTTGTGTGAGTATGATGTGAACATCAATTTTTGTTTGCTAAAGGAGTATGATGTGACATGTGTGAGGTATTTTTAGTGTTTTTGTGAATTTAAATTGGTATTTTCATGTGAAAATTATATTTCCTGGATTGTGGAACTTGTTTGCGCACAAGAGGGAAACCTGGGTATCTAGGTGGTTGGACGTGTACTCATATGCTAGTGATCTTGTAGAGTTTGGATCCAGTTTTACGTAGAAAATATGATAATGAAAACACTAAATAAACTCTGATGATGATGATGATGATGTTGATGAACCACCAGGTTATGCGTTTTCTCCCTACTTGTGGCTTGTGTTCACGTGAACATATATTGTGATGGTTACTTTCACTGAGATACGAGGTACCTTGGACCCAAAGTGAGCAAGTGTGTAGAGGATAGTTCTTGTTACTTGTGCTCATTAGATGCTTTATGCTTACAATAGTTATATGGTATGTTTGGATGGAAAATTTAGTATCTATGGAATTCTATTTTAAAAGTGTTGATTCTTTAAAGTATCCCACCTGAAAAATATTTTTATTTAAAGATGAATCTCTTTAAAATTATTAATATCATTTCATGTTTCTAAAAACTTGAAAGATTTATGTCTTTTAATTTTTATCACATGAAATCTCTAGTTGTGGTATCTTACTAGTCTTTGTCTCACACCCTTCTTACACCTTTGGGTGTGTGTATAATTGTTTATTTTTTTCACTGTTTGCGTACATCTTTTTGTGCTGATGGTTTGGGATTGTAGCGGTCCTTCATGATGGAGTGTTATGGAGATGGCTTGAGGGCGGTGCCTCTTACCCTGAAGAGGTTCTTTGGCTGTCCATTTTGGGTTTCTTCATTTATTATAGTCTTTTAGAATTGATTTAAATTATGTAATTCAAAGATGGATTTTTTTTGTAAAAGATGGTTTGTTTTGAAAAATAAATATTTGTTATATTGGATTTGTTTGTTGTTTTATGTTTATAAACACCGGTAAATCATTCCCAAATTCCATTTTTTGATAGCCTGGAACTTGTGTCAGCCCTTGGGGGTCAGGAATTCCCTTCGGGCCCTGTCTCAGACCATGTCGGGGGGCCAGTTTTGATGGTGACTAGATTCAATTCGTGATAATTTGAAATGACAAGAGATGATGAAATAGAAAATCATATGGAAATTGATGTTGCTGAGGAGGAATATGAAGATGTTGAAATAGTTAGATTTTCAGATGAGGATAAGATGAACATTAACATAATTAAATTCTATTTATAATCATATATAATATATATCTATATATAATAGTAGTTTTCCACTGTTTGTTAACAACTATCATATCTTCTTTCAAATGGACAAGGATTTGTTTCATTTGTTGGAGGTGGATGATATACCATTAGATGAGTAGGATGTTTGTTCGTCTAACATGCAGAATATTGGAAAATCAGGTGGGACTCAGAGGGGGTGTGGTCTTGCATGATTGATGATTCCTGGACTGATCCCCAAGTGACTTTCACATCTTGTCTTCGATCCACACCTTCTTAGGTATGTTTACTTATATATTTTAGTTGGATTTCAAAAATTTATTTATATATTAATTGTTTTATTATTTTTACCTTTTTTCACAGCTTTATGCATATAGCTACTGAATAATAGAGCGCTATATTGTACAATTGTTGTTTTGAAGCATGGGTCTCATGGGATCAGATTCCCATTGATGTGAAGCACCGCAAGTCTGATCATTGGATAGTATGTAAGTAAATATTATTTATATTGAAGTTAATTTAATTAATATATTGATATTATAAATTATTTTAAGGGTATATGGTATCCCATTGATGATAGAATGTGTGGGGATATCTAGAAGGCATGGATGGGGACTATGTGTCATTGTTATAGTCAGTTTTTTGAACAATTTGAGAAGGAAAGAAATGGAGAAATCACGAGTGACAGAGTGAGATGAGTCTAGTTGTGACCACAAACCTGATTACATTTCACCTCAACTTTCGGATGGATTATGTTCACACTATGTGGGTGTTAGTTTTCATAGGAGATCATTAGTTGGTCAACAAAACTAGGGGACACTATAGGCTACCCATTGAGCTGGTAGTCATACATTCAGTACCCATAGGGATCACATGGTAAATACTTTTTAAATATTTTATATAATGTTAATGTAAATAGTTTACTTTATATTCATATAGGAAGTCGAATAACCTAATATTTTGGATTGCGGAATTTATAAGAGGATGTATTGTGATCTGACCACTGAAGAGTTTATAGGTTCTCACCAGCATTAGATTGTGGTCAGTATATTTTCCTTTTGGGTTGAAAATTTAATTATTATTAAAATTTTAACTATTTTAATTTTTGAATTGTAATTAAAGGAGTCGTATGAGCCCACGATGCCTCCAGACAAACTAAGTGTTAGCCTAAGACCGATAATCAGACCAATACCCACTAATTTAATTATATAACATAGATTCAGGTGAACCAATATGCCTTTGAGAAATATAGAGTTGTTGGTTTCAGATATCTATTGACACCTTTGGATTAATATGGCACCGTTACGATGTCAGTAACAATATTGATATGAGCTCGTGGAGTGTCATCATATTTTATTTCATAGTATCAAGAGAAGTTTTGATCATAGTGTGAGATTATAGAGAGTATGCATAGGGGGCAGGAGTAGATTTATCGATGGCAGCAGTAACAACATAAAGGGTTCCTACGATAATAGCATTAGAAGTAGGAGATACTGGAGGAGATGTGTCGATGGAGGCATCAGCAGGAGTAGGAGCAGTTTGTTTTACATGCGACATCTCATGCATGGTTTATGGATAGAGTTTCCTCCACTACATGGTCTAGACGACCCTCCCCTATAGTGATCTATTTATTTGTTATCATAAAACATATGAATGCAATTTTTTTAATATTAACTATGTACCTTACTATATACTACATGTATTAAATTATTGGGAATATTAAATTTTTTATTTATTTTATTTTTAATTATTTTATTACATTATTTAATTTTGTTTATTAATTTATTAATTATTATTCTTGATTATTTCCTTTTTATTAAATTGTGTAAATATTCAGGTTTTTATTATTTTATAATGTATAATTATATTAGAAATATTATTATGATATCATTAAAATTAATAATAATATTATTATTATATTATCAATATTATTATTATTATTATTATATGAATATTATTTGATTATTTTATAATTTTTTTATTTTAGTTATATTAATATTATTAATTTATTACAATTAATATTATTTTTTTAATTTTATTATGCTTTTTAGGACATACCCCATTGCAAAAAGGATTTGCAAAGACCCACCTAATTGTTTTTTAAAACATAGTAAGGCATTTTCCAATGGGCCATTCGCAAAAAAAAAGTTCTTAAAAAACACAGGAAAACAATCTGTGATGGATCTGTATACTGTCTCAAATATTTCATTTTCCGATGGACCGTTGAAAAAAAATATTTCTGACACCTTTTTATTCAACATGACTTTTGTGATGGGGAACATGTCGTAAAAGTGTATTTATGACGAGATCTTGTCCAAAATGACCCATCACAAATATAGCATTTTCCAGTAGTGATTATATTTTATTTAAGGGACAATTCTTATTCAATTTACCACATATTTGGAATTATGTAAAAAGGGTTCACTTTTCAATAAAAATTTATTATTATTGTAAACAGGTTTTCTATCAGTATACCCTATTCCCGAGCCAATACCAGGAGGAAAATTTTGTTTATAAATTTTATCAAAACCATCCTTACCAGAAGTGATGTTTGAAAAATGTTTTATTACAGAAAATGTCAATATTTTAGTTTGACAACTAAATTCATATCCTCATGAGTAATGGTTTTGGAATTGAGTTTTTCAAAACTAGTTTATGAATTATTATTTTCATAAATAAATTTTTCTAAATATATAGCAATATTATTTTGCTTAGATTTATCCTTATCAATATGTTTATAAAGATATGATGCATCTTTTGTTAAAACACATATTATAGAATTTGATGTATCATGTTTTGACTAACATTACTATATTAATTTTAAAGTAATTTAGTAATACAAGAAACTTATTTAAAATAAGGTAAACAATTATCCTAACTTTTTAAAGAGGAATCTTCATCTGAATATTTTAAACCTTTTTCATTTTTTTTGAATCTGTATATTTTTCACTTCCAAAAATATTATTTAAGGATCCATCTTTGTGTACCTGGTCTATAAGAAAAATATTTTCTTTTGGAACTGTGGAAATAAGACCAATATTCCTCTCTCTTGATTTTTCATTCTCAGAATAATTATCTGAAGAGTCTCATGTACTTTCACACTATGAATCGGTATTTCTAGGACATTCTTTCCTTTGGACATATAATACATTTTCTAATTCCTATCAGTATTTCTACCTTTTAAATCATTTCTTTTGATCTTTAAACAATTGGTTCATATATGTATAGCTTTCTTACACTCATAAAAAGTAACCTTAGAACCTTTCTTTCCATTCATATCCTTTATAATATTTGTATAATGATACTAAAAGTATTTGTTGAAAAATATATTATTCGTCCACTAAGAAATATTGGATAGTTCATTCCAATAATGTTTAGAAGATTATTATTTAGATGGTATAACAACTTTCTTCTTTTTGGAAGACATATCAACCTTTTTAGTGCATGGAATTTAGTATAAATTATAGTAGTATTGAAAGAAAAGTCTCCATTATTTTTATTATCTTTATCAATATCACTTTTTAATCACACCTCACTATACATAATATTGACAATTAATTCATCAAGGGAAATTTAACTAACCTTTTTTGTTTTATCAACACCTGTCATCTTAGACTCCCATTCATAGGGCATGATATCAGTTATTTTCTCAATGAAACATTCATCATTTTTTTCACCAATATCTTGATGAATATTAATAACAATAGTGATTATATGATTCTTGTTAGAAAATGATTCACCATGTATAAATTCAAAGGCATGATAATCTTTTCATAGTATGGTTCTCCTGGTTTCAACAAGATTTTATGTTTTTAAGTGAGTAACTTCTAACTTCATCAGAATACTATTTTCTTCTTCACAAGAATAAATATGGATATATATGTTTATTACCATATAATATAAGAAATTGTTTCTTACCTTTCAATTAGACTAATATTCCATCATTCTTTTGATTAGTAAAGTATCTAACATCCTTATCACATATTTTATAATCACCAGTTAGCAAGAAAAAATTGTTTACTCCTATGATGATAAAAAAAGTATCCATTCTATCTCTAATATATTCCTAATCAACTCTATAATAAATTGGTGTTCTATTGGGATTGGTACTATTAATGAATCTAATTATGTTCATCCACCTTTTAAAAATTGATACAGAAATTATTTTCCACAATACACATTAGTGTAAACCAGTTTTGTAAACAAAATGTTTATAATTTTTTTAGAAAAACACTGAAAAGTAATGAAGATAATTGTTTATAATGTATATGATAAGTTTATTATGGATCTCATACCAATTTTTAGATAAATATATGATTAATATTGATATTAGGATCAAAGAATGTTTTCAAGATTGACCAAATACACGAGGGAGTTGATGGTAGTTTTGGAAGCATTAGTTTAAAATGGTTTAAACTAAAAAAATTCACAATACCTATTTAATTTAATGGGTTAGATTCTGATTTAGATCGCAGCCTGATTATATCAATTTGTGATAATAAGCCTGGTTATGAAAATATTAGTGTAAAAAATATCAACAAAATTACTGTAAAATATTCATAATGGATTCGAATAAATCAAATTAATTGAATAATAATAAAAAATGATTCAATTAAACCATAGTAAAAATATCATATTCAATATTGATATGATTAATTTAGTATGATTCTAATAAACAGTATATCTAATTAATAATAGAAATTTTGTTCTTTGTAATGATTAGTTTTTATGATAAAACTAGAACATTAAATGACCAAGAGAATGAAAGTAAAGTAATAATCATGTAATTGAATAATAAAGATTTAGGAATGACTTAAATTAATTTAAAATAATTTTTTTCTTTTCACCTTATGATTAAGGTAGCTAGAAACCCTGGCTAATGGTATCCCTTATTTTATACATACAAGAAAGTATGTACTTCCCCAGTAAGGAAAAACATCAATATGATGATTGGATTTAAAGTGTCTTAATACCTCAAATAGATACAAAGTTAGAAAAAGTGTTTGCATCAAAATTGTTAAATGACCATATATTTATAGGAAAATTTAAAATAACCATATTTCTTTCCCAACAGTTATATTATTTTGAGTTTATTGCAATGACCTGGACAACAGGATTCTGAATGTCTATTTTTTTACATAAAGTCGGATGTCATTTTTTTACACCATCATAGTGTAAAAGGAATTCCATTATTATAGAACATATTTTTTCTTATTCATAACAACATCATAGTCAATCCTATGTATTTACTTACATATGTCATTATGATAATTTCTTGGAGAGTGAATCCCATATTTATTGGTTCTTATATCGAAATGATTAAAAATACTTTTTCATTACAAAGACAAGACAAAAAGATTTATATCTAATATGAAAATGTGAATCTGATTTTTTTATTTCATACTCATTATGATAGTCATAATGAAAAAATTTAATACAAATTCATGAATACTACAGAACTATTTCTACGTATGTTAAAAATTATATGTTTTCTACAAAAACATTCATATAAATACTTTGGAAATAAAAGGATAGTGATCAATTATTTATGAATGAGTTTGTGATTTCTAAAATAAAAATAATGGAAAAGTCATTGGGAAACTTTTGACTCAACAATTTTAAATTCGAAATTCTATGCAAGCACTTCATTGTCATTGTAATTAATTTTCATATTTGTCCAGCATTAAATTTCAATTGGAATATTTTATTTTATTTTTGTTTGATAAAAGTAATATATTATCAACAAGGAAAAATTAAATATCTATCATAAATTAATGTATCATATTTATTTCCAAGTGATATAATTAAATATACCATAATTCATAAAAACAATATTTTTTATTACTTACAAAATTTTATCTTCTTCAAAAAATTATCAAACATTTATTGTAGAATAATATTTTCTTTATAAATCCAAAATTAATCCCATTTAATCACATTAAATATATATATTTTTCAAAATTTAAATTTAAAATAAAACCAAAAAATATTATAAAAATATTTACAGAAAAATTAAATATTAAGTATAATAATGTTTTTATAAAAAAAATTAAACATAAAATACATTTCAATAAAATTATTTATATTTTCAAAAAAAATTGTTAACTCTATTAAGAAAATTTATATTGGAATAACATGAAATTAAATGACATATTTAAAAAAAATTGTTCTTCACTATTTATTGATGAATAAATCAATTTAAGAATGTCTAAAATTTCATCCAAATATTATTATGATATATTGAATTTAAAAATGTTTTTTAACATAAAAAATTCTAATGTTTTAAGATATAAATAATAATATTTAATCAAAAAAATAATTTTTTTTAAACTGTATTTTGAAATATATAATTACATATATAATAAATGAATGATAACTTTCTAAAAAAATATTTCATAACCATGGTAATGAAATGTTTGACATTTTAATATACCATTCATGAAAACCTAGATAATAAAAGGGTTAATAAATAATATTTTGAATAGTGGGAGAGGGAAATATGACGTTCCTGTTGAATGACACATAACTAGGTTCCCATGTAAAAGAACATTACATGGATGTTAAAATATGGACATAGAAGATCAAAATAATGAACAAATATTGATAGTTTGTGACATGGATCATTGAAAACTAGAAAAATATTTTCATGATATTATCAATTACCATAAAACCATAAATAAATAATGAGTTAATAAGTCCCTAAATTTATATGAAATGAACTAAATAGGATATTTTTTTTTATTTTATGATAATTTTATGAGTGTTGAGGAATTCATATACAGTTTAATAAAATAACAAGGAGAAATATACATTCATTAATTTATTCAAATCCTTAAACTCAATTTCATCCAATGGATTAACGTTTCAATGAGCTTCTACTATTATCTAATCCATTACTCTATGAAAAGATTCTCCATGGTGAATAATTATTACACCTTAAGAATAAACTTTCAATTCCTAATTGGTTCACCATAAGTGGAATAGTCCATCCTTTTACATGAAAGAAATAAAGAATGGACAAAAAATGGTATGACAATACCTATAAATAATAATCCAATTAAAAATGTAAATATTTATATCCATTATTTTCATAATAACACTAATTTTATGACTTTGATAGTTAAATAAACAAATTAAACTATATCCTAATTAACAATAGTATCATTCACATAAAGAATTATGATACCCTAAAATATTGTCTAATACCCCTTATGATAAATCAAAAAAAATGTAATGGAATTCCACAAAAAAATTTGTCATGTTAATCCATAATAAAAATCAACTGTGACTTGTAAATAAACCCAAAAAATATCTCACAAAAAAATTAATCACGTTAATATCACATCAATTGAATTCTGAAAATGGGTTTTTAATACAGTGATCTTATGATCAACCTAGTACCTATAGACTCATAACAGTATCCATAACTCAAAATTTATCATCACTTAAATAAATTATAATATTACATGTTATCAAGATTAATATATATAAGAAGACTCCACCACACACTCATGCATCATGTTATAAAAAAACATCATATCTTTATAAGATAATGATAAAGAAGACTCGATATTAGTCATATAATATATAAAACATCAAATTGAAATTATTTATCACGTACATACAAGTTTACCTTTTTGGTATAGTTTCATACAGAAATAAAAAAAAATATAAAACAAAAACCATGTCTTTATGTTGCCATTTTTTAATTATATATAACATTTAATATTTTAATAAATGTATTTAAGATCACCAAAAAAATCATCACATAAAATTTATTTCTGGGGATAATTAATTAAAATAATTATCTAATAACAAAATTTAATTTAAACCAATATAAGGGCGAGATCAAGAAATATTTATTAGTAAACATCACCATTAAAATATTATAGTCATCGGTGAGAATGAAATGAGAATAAGGGTCTACTAAAGGAATCCATGTGTATGATCATACCATAAATGAATTCATACCCATAAAAACATGACTCATAAATTAATATACATAGAATAAAACATTATCATAATGATAGTATCATATAAGGTAAAAATCTATCAATTTAAAAAAATCCTTCAGAAAAGGATACATTAAACTCTCATAAACTATTTAAAAAAATTAGTCTTAATTAATATCAAACATTAACCATAGAATTACCTAATCTGATAATTATCACATCACTTATTAGTAACCTCTTACCAGTACATTATTTTCTCTGTTTATATTAATTTACAGTTAGTAAACTCCAACTTATCATATAAGTTATATGAATTATTCTTCTATTATTAGTAATATTCTTCCAGATAACTCTATAACCTTCACCAATGTACTTGAAAGTTATAATGGACTCGCAAAACAAATATCATGAAACATCAATTATGGATTTGGGTCCATTCACCCATCTTGAATGCATCAATATTTTCTTCAAACCAAATCATTAAAAAATGGATGCTTACATTTTTATACAAAATATCCAGGTTTAATTTACCTATTAAAAAGAAATTATATTCCTTAAAACATTCATAAAACATCTTCTTAAAAAATGAATGAATGGATGTAAATGGTGTCATATGATCATATACCCGGTGAATAATTTTAATCATTAAATAATTTTTTTATAGATGAAAAATAAATTTAAATAATCATTCATACATTTCATTTAAAATAATAGAAAATAACAAGTGTCCTTGATAAAATATTAACAAATACTAAACAGAATATTGGGAAAACAAACCACACATAAACCCACCATTCATCAAAACCACGCATCTCTATCGCACTATATGACCACAAAATAAAAAAAATATTTTGTCCCTCTAATAATTTAGCAAGATATGATTTATCACATTTAAATTTTTTAGGGGTTTTATATAACATTCTTTTATTCTAGAGGAAACCATATTATTGAAAAAATATAAGTGGTTATCCAGTTTTTGTTTTAATGTGATATAACAATAGATACACAACAATATCTCTACAACACATATAAAACATGTGCATACAAATCCCCCATAGGCTACAATTTTTAATAATACATTAATCCCATAAAATAAAAATATAATAATAATAATAATGTTGTAATAGAATGCGAAACATTCCCCTTTCCCCTAGAATATCATTAATCCAATTCTATATTTTAATTAACACATAATATCCATACTATATTGATAAAAATGATAAACCCCTACATTAAGATACACAAAATTAGAAATGATGGTAACCCAACCTCAAACAAGATTTCTCATCTGAGAAGACATCATTTTTTATGGAAGAGATAAAAATAAGTACCATGATTCTACAAGGGAATGTTTCCTGTACAAGTTATTGGTGAGGACTTGTGCATAGTGTGATGTTGGTTTTGGTAAATTGAATAACATATTTAAAAAATAGTTAATCACTATTTATTTATGAATAATTCAATTTTGGAATGTCTAAAATTTCATCAAAATATTATTTTTATATGCTGAATATAAAACTGATTTCTTTTTTATCATTAAAAAATACTAAAATTTTAATGTAATAATAATAATATTTATCAAAAAAAATAATTTTTTTATGAAACTATATTTTGAAGTATAAATTTTCATATTTAATAAATGATTGCTTACTTCCTAGAAAATATTCCATAACCATGGTAATGAAATGTTTGACATTACAACATACCTTTCATGAAAACCTAGATAATAAAAGGGTTAATAACTATTCGTTTGAATAGAGGGATAGGGAAATATGAAGTTCCTCTTGAATGACACATAACTAGGTTTCCAAGTAGAAGAACATAAAATGGATGTGAAAATATGGACAAAAAATATCAAAATAATGACCAAATATTGATAGATTGTGACATGGATAATTGAAAACTAGAAAAATATTTTAATGATAATATCAATTACCATAAAACCATAAATCAATAACGGATAAATAAGGCCATAAATTTATAAAAAATTAAGAAATTAGGTTAAATTTTTTATTTTATGATCATTTATGAGAGTTGAGGAATTCATATACAGTTTAGTAAAAGAACAAAGAGAAATATACTTATATGAATTTTTTCAAATCCCTATACTCAAGTTCATCGTTTGGAATCATGTTTCAATGAGCATATACTATTATCTAATCCATTACTCTATGAAATTAGTATCCATGGTGAATAATTTTTATTTCTTAAGAATAAACATTCAATACATGATTTGTTCTACATAAGTGGAATATTCCATCCTTTTACCTATAAGAAATGAAAAATGGATAACAAATGTTATGATAAAACCTAAAAATAATTATCCAATAAAAAAAGTATACATTTATATCAATTATTTCTATAATAACACCAATATTATAACTAATATAGTTAAATAAAAAAATTAACCTATATCCCAATTACAAATAATATCATTCACATTAAAAATTATGTTACCCTAAAATAGTGTATTATACATCCTATGTTAAATAAAACAATGTTATGGAATTCCACAAAAAAATACTTCATTTTAAATCACAATAAATATCAAATGGTAATCCTAAAAAACCTAATAAATATCTCACAAAAGAACATTAATCTTGTTAATATAACATCACTTGAATTCTGAAAAACAGGGTTTTAATACACTGATCTTATGATCTACCTAGTACTTACAAACCCCTAACAGTATCCATAACTCAAATGTTATCCTCACATAATAACATTTAAATATTACATGTTATTAGAACTAATATATATAAATGAGATTTCTCATCCATAAGTGCATAATAATCAGAATGAAGCGACACTTATTAACCACAACTGAATGAAAAAATAGTAGATTGAACGACACCATGCCACATGAAAATTATAACATAGCCAGAGTCACACACAAAAACCCCACTTCCATAGTGGATCCCATGGTGAATGATGGAATACAAACAACCATTATAGAGACAATGGATTACCATTGATCACCAAAGACAATTCTCCAAAAATAATGGATCAATGTTAGAGAATTAGGGATGAAAGGTCCGTCATAATTGATTCTAGATCCACCAAAAATGAGAATACTTTTGGTCAAATGAATAAAAATTGTGTGAATAAAATATATCCAAAAATCGGATCTCACATGTCTCACATCGTTTATTCATTACATAATGTGAATTTCATATTTTCTCCGTATTAAAAAAATTCAACTTCATAGAATAAATTGTATACACTACAATAATTCATTTCATTATGTAAATTATTTTTGTATATTCCTCTTTATCCTACACATAACAAGTGAATCTAGCTCATTAAATAAGTCGTAAAACATCAATTCGTGACATGATCCTATAACACACTGTGAGCCAAATCCTGCATCACTACTTCATCAATGGCCCCACTAAACCCTCCATGGATTACTCAAATGAAATGTAACATCTCATATTTTTTATTTATTATTTTCAAATATTATATGTATTTTTTTACAGTATGCGCTAAGACAACATACAATTCTAAGGCCTAGTGCTCCTAGAATAAATGATTGAATTATATTAAATAGGTAAAATAGAACGAACACACAGTTTCTAGAAAAAGTTTAATAAATTCTATTTGGTTTCCGAGATCTAAAATATAAGGTCGTTATTGAGTTCAGAATGACAGTTTTACCCTTGATGTGACATAACATTAGTCGGCGTTGATTTTTTGTAGAAAACGTTTCACGGGTGTGAAATGAATGAAATTATTTTATAACACAATGAACTAGATCTCTTTATAAATATATTCTTATGAAAAATTTAAAATGTTTGTCGCATAACCCTATGAATTTTCTGAGTGCCATTGGAGCATTGGAGGAGACCCCTTTGGTAGATAATGATAGAACGATTGATCTACGCACCTTTGATTCAATATATCTTGCCTTCAAACATGGCATGATAATAGTTATTTATTAGTAATTTATCTGAATCACGTTATGGATTTTGTTTCAAATTTCTCATTACCCATTTATTATTTCTACGATTATATAAAATCAATCAATGAACAGATTGATTTGTAGATCAATCACCTTGCATGATGGGATTATGAATGCTTGGTTTATAGGGAGATTATAAAACATGTTATCAAATTGATTATTGATTTTCATATAATTATAATGAAAATTAAGAATGATCGGCATTAACATCGATAAATTTCCATTCCTCTTGATGGATTTGTGTTTTCTCCCCATGTTCTTCTTTCATCAAGGGAATTCTTCACCTGCCCCATGGTTCAATACATTAAGTTTAATTGATCATTGAATCCGAATTTTTTAGAGAAATAGTTCAAGATTTAATATTTCCTCATAGTATTATGCAATATATAACCGCAGTGGCAGTGAATATATTAGACTTGTTTAGAAATCCTCAATTTTCGAGCTAAGTGCATGGAAGATGATTCAAACAAACAAAATATATTTTAAAAATATATTTGACTCCTAGATTTTGGATAATGGTCATGGAAGGGTTATTATAGAGTAGATATATGAGCTTCATCATGATTATATGAAGATTACAAGGTGGCATTGGCATAGGAAAGTGCAGGAGGAAGAGCTAGGGTTTCCGGAAAATCCCGATACACACAGTTGTAATCCAGGAATACTTGTTGTGTAGGGCCCCATCTGTGGATGATATGATTTTGGGATGAAGATAAGGATATAATGTCATGTGAACACTATCACATGGCATGTGAAGATCCTTGGTTAACTTGACACGTTCTTCAGATAGTACGTGGACACATGTGAGAGGACAAGGTCACATACACGCCATGTACTCCGACATGAACATGACTTTGTGTACACAGACCAGTGCACATACATGGATTAAGAACATGGAAAAGTCTAGGTGACACTACTAGGATATTGTGTGTCTCTAAATTCAATTTAATCCTTCTACACAATATGTGTATAGAGATTACAATTCTTTTGAGGCTCTTCCACATATACAAGACTTTTAGTTGATGGACATGTCATGTACCCCTTGAGAAATTCCATGTACCCACTTCAAGAGTACCTAAGGCGCTTCATTTTTTTATTTTGGACCAATATAGTAATATTTAATTCCCTTGATCCTTTCCCCTAAGTTTATTGTGTGGAATTACATCTATATCTATGGATTTTGATCCCTTCTAGTGGTTGAGTCTCATATAGAGTTGTGGTGTCCCTTCGTGTGATTAGAGTGTGATCCTCTATGATCATTATTTTCCCAGTTTGAGGTCATGAAATTAGTAGGTTATCCCGGATTAAAGATTTTATCCATCACATTTTAGTTCACATCATTAGGGTTGGTGGAATAATTTAATTATGATCCCCTACATCGTGGGTTGATCTAGATTGGGATTGTGGTGTCCCAAAATAGTTTTGGGTGTGACCCATTATCTGTGTATCAAAGTCTTCTGAGACAAATGCAGTCTCACTGGGTGGGGACAAATGATCTAGACCTCTCCATTGTGTTTCTATATTGATAGCATGTCTCTTGGTGTGATTTCTCTTAGAACGAGCATTACTTTGAGCAGAATATTATAGTGACAGTTGGTTTTGACCGCATGATAGTGGGGGTTTCATTCCTGTGTATATCTAGTTTTTTCTTCTATAAATTGATTTTTATGTATTTTATTGAGATAAATATACTTTGTGATTCATTATTAGGTTTTTTTGTATGTCCTATAATGTATTTTTATTCTCACCCCTATACGGGATTTGCCCACATTTGTTTTGTCTTGTGCAGACGATGACCCTTTGGACAGTGTCATGGGAGGATAGAGAGTGTGTGGAGTACATCTAGAGATTAACAAACCATAGTCTTTACAAGGATAAAAAATTTGACATATTCCTCTGCCTATAAACATTTTGGGAACTTTAAATCATTGGTTGGGATTATTATTGGTCCCATTCTATTTTTTAGTACTTTACTATCATACATTATTGTGGGATCCTAGATGCATGCACGAATTATTTCAATTCTTTTACAATTATTCATTGTGTGGGATAATATTTTTGTGTATTTATGTAGCTAAATTAGGATCATTCATCCCATTTGTAGGATATAACTACTCAACACTGGTCACTAGCACATAGCCTATTGTATGCGACATTGGGGTTGTCGCGGTATCAGTCCCTTTGGGATGTGTCGTGATGGAGTAGAATTACAGTGTTCAATTATACATTAGGACCAGGAGTTTTTGAGATTAGTTTGGGGGAAAATGATGTGTTTTTTGGATTCATCATTTATTCTATGGACTAGAGTGTTGGTGTTGCAGCCGACGTATCCATACACACTGACATTGATCACCTTTCATTCCACTCAGTACATGAGAAAAATGGTGATAGGGGAGAAATGGAACAGGCATCATATAGTAATGGGTTGTGGCTTCCAATCCCTTCTTGAGTTTTATCCACATATATAATATTTTAAATTTGGTATATAATGATTTCATTCAATATGACTCCACATATATTTCCAATATGTTTTCCACCATGTGATCACGAGGATAATCCACCAAGTTATGAGGCGTTAGTAGATGTGTCTGTACTAGACATAAAACCTTTGGGTGGATTACCATCTATACCACCACCTTTTGAGTGGAATCTAGCACCAGTACTTCTACATAAGGATACATGATGGCTGAGTATGTATCAT
Source organism: Viscum album (assembly GCA_963277665.1). Lineage (NCBI taxonomy): Eukaryota > Viridiplantae > Streptophyta > Magnoliopsida > Santalales > Viscaceae > Viscum > Viscum album. The sequence continues at coordinate 242,837,317 of OY728153.1, read as the reverse complement.
GTGTTTCAAAGGCAACGACCTCCTAGGTTTTAGGGTGATCCAGACCCCCATGTGGCCTTGGACTGGCTAGAGGCAGTCACTCATGTCTTCCACCTTCTGAGGAAGTCATCCAGTCTGAGGGAATCCCTTGTAGCGAGTGTTATTATAGGATATGTGGTGAAATGGTGGATCATGGTGACCCAGTCACATTATGAGACAACTCTCTCTAAGTCATACATTGAGTGTTTACTCAACGAGGAGTTCTATCCAGCCACATTGTGATCAGTAAGCATACAGGAGCATCTACATATATAGTTTGAAAGTATGACCATGGAAGAGTATTTAGTGAGGTTTTCTAATATCTCACATTACTCATTGGATATGGTACACAACCAGTTCATCATGTCTTAGACTATTGAGTAGTTCTTTCATTGGGAAATCGGGGTATCAGTGGTGACTCTGGGAATTTTGACCTTGGCTGAAGTGATTTATATATCCTTGTTGGTAGAATTTGTTTGGTAGAGAAGAAACTATTATTGGGAGATATTAGTTGGAACCCAATATGTTATAACTTGATAAAAGGTATTTGATGATAGTAAAACAAATCCATGAAAGTCAGTCCCTTCAGGTGGTGATCCCAGGACATAGGGTTAGCAGTGAGGGGATCTCGGGGTGGCTTGAGTCAGCCAAGAGATATGTTGTGTTTTTTATGGTTAAGGAAATATAGAATGAGATTGACCGACCCACTGTATAGCTAATTTGGAGAAGGTTGAGTGACATACATGATAGAGACAGAGTCAAAAATATGGGGGTTCCTATGGCAGTGGATGTTGAAGAAGGGTTGTTGGGGCCGAAAGAGGTGGTTGGAGGTTCGACCTATTATGACCCCACCCCCAGGTGATCCACTCTAGGCTCAGGGAGCTGGTGGGAATAAATGAGGCAATCTACAAGTTAATTATTCCTTATTCCTTGAGGATCTAGGGGTGATACATGGTAAAATATGTGTCTTTTCTACTTTAGATGCAGTATTGATAGAGATAGGTTATAGTAATTCTTTTATGAACACATAACTTGTACAAGAAAAATAGATTCTGGAAGAACCATTAACTAAACCCTTACGCTCATAGACCCATATTTGGGAAGACTGGGAGATCATGAACTTGTGCCGACATGGTTTCCCTACTCATGAAAGTGATAGATTCTACTGGAATGTCTTGGTAGTAGTGTCGATACCTTTAGACTTAATTTTGTGTATTGATGGGTTATCAATAGTTAATTCCCAGATTGACTATTTTATGTGAATGGTGTAGTGTGTCCATAGTAATAGAACCATTTTTTCATTAATTGATGAAAATTGAACCTAGTAAATGCAGGATGGACTTGATCATAGGAGGTAGTATCCAAATATTAATCAATTGGCTATCATAACCCTTGGTAAAGTAGATGTTATGAGTTCCCATTTTATGTTGTGGTTGTGGCATATGAGGACTTCATTCCATAAGATGTTCCAGTTTTTCCTCCCCATTGAGATATATACTTATACATTGATCTACACCCCATGATGGCACTGATATCTATGTCATCTTATTAGATGACTCTCGTAGAGCTTCATGAGTTGAGGGTTCATTTAGAGGACTTTCATAGGACAAGATTTTCTCAACCTAATGTTTCACCTTATGTCACCCTAGTTTTTTTTCTAAGAAGGAAAAAGGATACTGAGTTTTTGAATGGACTATTGACACTTGAACCAAGTGAATGTGAAGAATAAGTATCCACTACCGAGGATCAATAATCCATTTGATCAACTAAAAGGGGTGCGATGTTTCCCGAAGATTGTCCATAGATCAATATATCAAAAGATTACAATATGGGATGATGATATACCAAATATGGACATTAAGTGTTGTTAAGGTATCTATGAGTACTTGGTGATTACATTTTATATGATAAAATTCTAAGCAGAGTTCATGGGACTCATGAACCGGTTCTTTCAACCTTTCTTTGACCAGTTCATGGTAGCCTTCATTGATGACATCCTAGGGTATTCAGTGTCTGAAGAGGAGAATTAGAGACATTTTAGTATGGTCCTGAACACACTCTAAGAAATCTATATTTATTGTAAAATATCAAAATTTCACTTTTTTATTCAAGAGTCCCATTTTCCAATACACGTCATCTCATATGCAGCAGTTGTAGTTGATATCGAGAAGGTTGAGGCAGTTCTTGCCTGGGAGCCAACTAAGAGTGTTACCGAGGTGCATAGTTTACTTGTATTAGATGGGTACTATTAGAGGTTTGTACCTGACTTTTCAAGAGTGGAATAACCCTTGAAATCTTTACTGGGAAATGGAAGCCTTTAGTGTAAACAGATAGGTTTTAGCAGTTATTTTAGGACCAAATTCAGATGATGATGATGATGACTCCCGTCGTAATGTTACTAGTTGAGGGTTTTATGAAAGTAATTTTATGTGATTCTTCATGGATCAAACATGGTTGTGTTTCTATGTAGTTCCATGTAATTTTTTTATGGTTCATTACAGTTGATACCACATAATAAGAAAAACATGACCCATGAACTTTACATTGTAGTAGTAGTTTTTTCATTGAAGGTGTGGTGACAGTACCTGATGCCTGACCAATTTATTGTGTACAATGACCAAAAGAGTTTCAATTTTACATTCTCTTATAAGGATATTACGATAATAAAAATTAAATGAATAGAGTTCCTCTAAGACTATGAATTTGAGAATATTTATTCTCTTGGGAAGGGAATGTCATAGTAGATTCTCTCAATAGGAGATCTTGTTTGTAGTTTATAAACTATTAATAAAAGAACATATCCTTATTGTTTTTATCCTTTGTGGATGCAGATATATAAGCTCACCTCTAGTTGATGTTTTTCACCCATCTTCTCTTATATAGATCCAGGGAGGCGCAACTTGGGGATACCAATTTTGAGACCCTATATGCTCAGATATCCACAATGAATTCTTGGTAAGAATTTTATAAAGTTGGGAAGCTTGTTGTTCTTTTCAGAGGACACACGATGGTACCATTGATTTTGTGGGAGGATGTTATGAAGGAGTTACATACATCTCCTTTGGTGGTGCATCCTGGTGTGTAAAAGATATACGGGGACCAATGACATAAGTCTTGGTGTCCGTGGTGGAATAAAGGAGTTGAAAATTTTTTATCTCAATTTCTTACTTATCCGTAAGTGAAGGATGAGCCCCAAACTCAAATGGGTCTTGATAAACCCCTTGAGGATGCAAACTGGGTGTGGGGTGGGATATCTAAGGACATTGTGATGGTACTTCCATCTATTTCTAGGGTACACGATTCCATATGGGTGATCATATACTATGTCACCATGTCAGCCCACTTATTCGCTATACAAGAAAAGAATTCAGTTGATATCTTGAGACACCTCTACATGTTGAAGATAGTTTGACTCAATAGAGTTCCATAGATTTATTTTATAGTGATTAAATATTTACATCCCAACTATTGAGGGGTTACATGAGGCATTTGGGAACAAGTTACATTAGATTACAGTGTTTCACACACAAATTAGTGGACAGACGAGTGGAACATTCCAGTTCTAGAGGACATTTTTTAAGAATTTATGTTTGCACTTTTTCGTAGTTGTGCATAGCACCTATAAAAGATATATTTTTCTTCAAAAAATAGATACCATTCCACCATCAGTATAAAACAATTCGAGGATTTTTATGAGTGACCCTTTAATTCACCCATTTTTTGAACTGATCCAGGAGAGTCCACACTAATGGGATGAGAATTCATGTGTGCAGCAACCAAGAATATTCTGATCATCAATGAGTTGATGATGATATCATAGAATTAACAGAATTCTTATATTGATAGGATAGAGATGACTATGGTGATTGAGGAAGGAGACCATGGGTTCTTGGGGGCATCACCTCTATGTGGACTATATAGATTTGGCTAGGGATTAAGTTGTCTAGGAATTCCATTGGCCTACTATATATATTGCGTAGATTTGGCGATGTGGTGTATTTCATAGCTCTACACCTGCAGTTAGATCAATTACATGGCTTCTTTCATGTCTCACAACTGAGGAGGTATGTGCATGACCCATCCTACGTTATTGATTGGGGCATACTCGACATCAAGGATAAAGAAAACTTTTCTAATTACCCATTAAAGATTAGGGATTGGCTTGAGGGGATCCTTTATGGGTTATTGATTACTTTTTTGTGTGCCCAGTGTCAGAACATGAATATCTAGGAGAGAACATAAGAACAGGAGGCATAGAATCTTGGTAAGTACCGACTCCTTTTTGAGTAGCCCTTGTTTTTATTGTTTTCAAATGCAAAGACACATGGAGGGGGGAATGTTACATCGTAGAATTCCAAATTATTATTAATAAATATCATATAGATTATATTCGAGTACATTCATGAGGATTTCATACAATTATAGGGTGTATTCTTCCAAGAATAAATTTTTGAAATATAATAAATATATTAAGTTGAATGTGTTCAAAATTTTCATGAAAAAATTAGAATAACATTAAAATGGGTTCTCAGATTGGATATCTTATTAAACCATTGAGTTTATAATGGCGGTTTTACCCTAGGTTTGACTTAACATTATTCAGCATAGGTCATTTGAAGAAAATTTGTTCTAGGAATAAAATAAATAAAATTATTCAATAAAATTATTTTATGATATGATGACCCAATTTTCTCCATAAATATATAGTTATGGAAAATGTAGTGGGTTATCCACATAACCGTACACATTTAATGAGTTCCATTGGAGGATTGGAGCAGAACCCATTGGTGGAAAGTGAAAGATTGATAAATCTACCAACCTTGGATTCTATGGATCAATCCAACAAGTATGATTGGACAATCATTCTTCAACAGAGATCGAAATGAATCCCAATAGGGATATTTTTAAAAAAAAATATTCTATGTTTTTTATTTTTGTGATTAATAAAAATCAATTGAAAAACAGATTAATTTTTAGATCCATCAAATTTTGTGATGAGGTTATGATTGTGAGGATTTTCAGTACATCCATAATCATGTGAATAAATTTCTGATTGATTAAATTTTAATAATAATGGAAATGAAAAAAAGATTGACATGAACATCGATTGAGGTTTGTTCCTATTATTTTATTTTTTATATTCTCTCCCTATTCATAGTTCATTATGAGCATTCTTTTTTTGTCCCATGGTTTGATGCATTACTGATGAATCGATCATTGTTCACATGTTTCATAGTAAAATGATCCGATATTTTAGATCCAAACATACTCTAATGCAACATTAGTGTGATGATGGTGGTGTAAAAAGGATCAGACCAGTATGGAAACCTCCAATTTTTGGGTGATGTACATAGAATATGATTCAAAAAATGAAATTGATTTTCAAAAGGATTCAAAACCAATATTTTTTCAAACAAACCATGAATGATTCTTATATAGTAGATCCATGAGTTTCGACTTAATTTGAGCCTAATTCCAAGGTGATAGTGGGGCATGGGCGATTAGATGGAAGAACTAGTGTTTTAGGAAAATCCTAATACACACAAAGTGTAATATTTGATTACAAAGTGTGTGGGGCCCCATTAGTAGTGGATATGATTTTGGGATGAAGATAAGGATCACATGGCGTGTGACCACTACCACACACCATGTGACCCCACTCATCTTTTACTCTAGAGTGTACACATACACTAGTTGGAGTAAATGGTCATGGGCACATCATGTACTCCCACACATAAACAACTTGGTGTACACAGACCGATACACAAAAAAGGATTTATTATACGGATAGTTCCATGTGATTGGAGAAGTATATTTTGTGTCTCTACATGCAGAGTAATCTTTCTACATGCCTTTTATATGGACACTACATGTTGTGTGAGGTTATTCTACATGAATAGGACATGGGATAGCTGGAAACTTCATGTACCATTGGGGAAATATGTGTACTCCCTTCAAGAGTGCTTCAGGATCTTCATTTTCTTAGTTTGGACCAACATAGGTTGACTTCACTCCCCTAGTCTTTTACCCCAATAGTACAGTATTTCCTTACATCCATGTCCATGGATTTTGATTGCCTTATGTGGCTGAGTTTCAGATAGGGTTGTGGTGTCCCTCCGTGAGACTAGATTGTGATCATCTATCACACTGAGTTCCCTAATATCAATTTTTCAATCAACTTGATCTATATGAGTAGATAATTGATACTCAATATAGAATTCCTCATTGGTAGGGTTGGTAGAATCATTAACATATGACCCCCTATGCAGTGGGTTGATCCAGATTCGGTTTTTGGTGTCCCCAAAATAGTCTTAGACGTGACCCCTATCAATGTATAAAAGTATTCTTAGAATAATTTAGTATTTTTGGGTGGGAACTAGTGACCTTGTCCACTTCATCAAGTGTCTCCAATGATATCCTGACTTGTAGAGTGAGTTCTCCTAGATCAACCATTGCATCAGGAAGAACCCTATGGTTGATTGTTAGTTGTGACCGCTAAATGGCATGGTGTCTTTCTTGAGTATATATCGTTGTTTCTTTTATACATTTATTAATATATCATGAATTTATCTAACAATACTTTGTGATTTGGGTTAAATGGTTTTGGTGTGTCCTTATGTGTATTGATATACTCACCCATGTATAGGAATTTCTACATGTGTTGTGTCTTTTGTAGACAACAACCCATTTGATGGTCTCCTGGGAGGACAGGGGGTGGACTGTATGTTGATATTGAAATAATGATGTGTTTACAATGAGTGTAGATTTAACATAGTACTTTCCCATGGTGCAGTGTGGACTCTTTATAGTATTGGTTAGGATTTTTTTGTCCCCAATCTATTTTCAGTACTTTACTATCATACTCATTTGTGAGTTTATAGATCTTTTCATGCATTCTTTTAGTTATTTTACATTTCAACACAGTGTGGTATTAAAGATGTGTGTGTGTGTGTAGGTACATTAGGATAATGCCCCCCATTTGGGGGACATTCCTACTCGGTTTTGGTCTCTATCCCATGGCCTATTGGACGCAGGCATAGGGTAGTCATGGGACAAGCCCATCTAGGAAGCCTCATGAAAATAACTCCTAACACCCTCCAACCACCAAAAATATAAAATTAATGGGCTAGAAAGTCATGGTCCATTATAGATATAAACTGAGTCTCCACATATTATGATATCTATATTTATCTTTATTTACACATATTAACTTTTTTGACTCAATATCTAGGTTTTTGGTTATAATTCCACTAAATAATACTAGAATTGGCTGATAGAGTTTGGGATTTTGTTATACTAATGAAAGAATTGTCCTTTGTTTCTTTTCAAGTACCACCATTCATCAAATCATAAAAAGTAAATCATTCCAAATAATTTATTAATGTTTTTCATTAATGTTAAATTTAATTTATTCTATAAGTGGTGGTGTATAATGGGATTTATCTTCGATGGAAACATGGAGTGAAGCATGAACCTCCCATGTTTTTTTTATTTTGATTTTTCTAGGGGATTAAATATAGTTTTTGATGATTTTGATTTTTTTCTTTATATATTAACTTTACGTTATTTTTAACATGGTTTAGGAATTCATGTTAGTGAATGTGGCTGGTTTTCCAGACATATGGCTTGGATGAGCATAACAACTACTAGAATCTCCTTTCTGTTAAATAAGACTTATTCAAGATTGGAGTAGATGGCCCCCCCTAAGTAGCTTCTAATCCCACATTGTATTACATGTAATGGGATTTGTGGTTAGTCCATTCCTACATACATTAACATATAATTAAATAAATAAATAAATCATGGCATGCGTTGTTTTCAAATGTATGAATTATTCTTAAATATCCTAAAATAGAATTAAATTTTTGAATCAATGATTATAGAATGAAATTTCGAAACCTCAATATATTAATTGATAACATTATCCTGATCTTGAATATAATTATTTTCTAACAACTAAGTATAAATAATATATTTTGGAACCAAAGGTATAAATTTTGATTGGGGAATGGTTTTATAAATTTATAATGAAACATGAAAGTGAAAATAGGTATTTAATGGGTTTTGGTATGAATTGATAAAAAATTTGGGTCCAAGGATGAAAAAAGTGGAGAATGTATATTTATTTAGTTTCATTAATATGATATAAAAATTGTTTTTATGATAAGTGATCAGATCCTTTGTGTTGGTAATTTTCAAATAGTTTTCATAAATGATTTTTGAGAGAGTTTCAGAAAAATCATTAAATATATATCATAAGTGAATCATTATGCATTGTTTCTCACATTAGTGTTATGGATCTTTCTTATATTTTTTATTTTGACAATGTTTTATGGATAGTTATCATTTTGGGAGAAAAACCCCTAGGGATAATGTAATTTTGGTTAACTCAGGGTGAATACGGACCCTTAGGATTTAGAAGCTAACCCATGGTAAACAAAAACCCTGATTGGTGTTAAAAATTATTGTTAGCCTAGGGTTAATAATGAACAAGACATACAGTGGTTATGGTTATTCCTGGGTGATCACCACCTCTAGGGGATGTAAGGATCTGACTAAGGGTATATGACCCCGAGATTCTTTGTTGGACCTAGTATAGGTATATTACCCCAATGTGGGAAAGTTATTGTTAGTATGGAAAGTATGATGTGGTCAATGTGGTGAATCACCTATTTTTATAATCGAAAATCATGTTTCATCTCTATGATGATCATTTTTCATTAGTTTTTATAGTTTTTATCATGAAACAATTACTTATTTTCAATCTCACTACATTCTTGATTGAGTTTATAGTGTAACATTTTCTAAGTAAAATGTCACCAGTAAGAAGGTCTATGTTAGGAGCCTTCTGTCTAAGTCACCAGTGAAGGTTATCAATAAAGGTTACCTATGGAAGGTTACTACTAGAAGGTTACCATTTTATGTTTACTGTTGGAATCCTATGATTGAGAAGCTACTATTGACTTTGTGAAGTGTACCACTGATAATTCTAAAGATGAATCCTACAATTGAGAAGCTACAATTGAGAAGTAAACTGCTACCAGTCTAATAATACATATATCCTTCTACTTTATACTTTATCAATATTCGTAAGATTATTTTAACTATCACGTTTCGTAAATTTAATGCTTCTGACATTAATTAATGTTGGTTATAGACATATCTGGAGACCGTACACGGTACAATGAAGACCGCACGTTGTTTGATAATTCCTACTGTCAGACCTCAGGAATATAATATATAATAGAAGATCGAGCAAAAATAATCATGTTGAGAGAGAGATAGACATTACACAAAAGATCGAAATAATGAGGAGAAAAAACCAGCACTTAATATGTGAACCCAAGAGCTTCACAAAGATCATTTGGGAGAAAAAAATTCAACGATGATTTGTTGTGATTTAAAAAACTCTCTCAAACCAAGAATTTGAACACCTCAGTACCTGGAAGCCAGAACCTAACGTTGTGACACACAGTTTTGGAGACAACATCTAGAGAAGGTCTCAAACTAAAATTTCATCACACCAAGGATTCCAATCCTGAAATAAAAACACATAGAGCCTTCTAAATTCAATACTTATAATATTATCTCTATTGTGTTCCTCATTTTACATTTCTAAGCAGTGTGAGTTTGATTATTATACACACATTGTATCATGTTCTTAAACTAGAGGATACTGAAAATCCTCACACCAAACATTACTTAAACTCTTGTTTCCCACGTATAACCATTGAAGAGGCTGTGTGTGGCCTGGTTGTATGTTTTTTCCACGAAAAACTATAGTAGAGGTTGTGAGACCTAGACATTTTGTAAAAACTATTATAAATCCCGATATAGGTTGTGTATCAAAGTTTATTAATATAAAATGCTTGATGTAAGGTGATCACCAAGTGTATAGAATAAAGTCTCAGCTTGAGAATAAACCTCTTGTTTAATTCTACTGTGTACATTATTTTTTAATACTCTATTTTTGTATTTTTTATGCTTATAATTAAAAAATAGAAAATTGATTTACATTAACTCTGATAGTTAGTTTTGGTTTGTGTGTATAGGTGTTTAATTAAGTAAACCTATTTAAATACTTGGATAAGTGTTTCTACATGGATTCAAATATGGATTAATAAAACATTGAGAGACATTTTGAGATATTTAACATTTATATGTATACTGTATTAATTAACTAGGATGTTTCAAATTGTGGATTTTTTCATAATGTTTTTAACAGAAATTTTAAGTAAGAACTTAATTCACCCCCCACATGAGTTTCCACCTCGACCAACATTTGGTATCAGAGGGTGTGTTTATTGATACCACCAGAACATTTTTTCAGTATTTTCAAATTATTTTCAACTATGATTTTAGTTTTTTCTTAAAGATCTTAAAATTTATGTCATATCTAAATTTTCAGTAATTTAAATTCAAATTAGCTATGGATAGCCGAGATGAGGGTGCGGCGACTAATAGGACACCTTTATTTAATGGAAATAACTATTCTTAGTGGAAATTGAAAATGATAATATAACTAGAGAGCATAGGTCCTGAAATGTGTTACAAAATTGATGAACAACATGCATTATCTACTACAGCTATGGACACATGGTCTTAGTTGAATAAAGATACATAAAATAATAACTATAAATCAATGAATTCATTGTATTGTGCTTTAGGTGATGAATAATTCAATGGAATATATTCCTATAAAACTGCATATGAAATTTCTGATACTTTGGCTATTTCCCATGAGGTAACAACCAATGTTAAAGAAATGATATTAAATACTTATACTATTAAATTTGATAACTTTAAAATGATGTCTGATGAACCTATCTTAGAAATGAATATTGGGTTCAAAGAAATAGTGAATACCATCAGTCTTCATGGGAAGCTAGTGGACAACAAGGATCATATTATGAGATTGATTTGATTCCTAGCTGATAGATGGAGAGGAACATCTGTTTCTATCTGAGAATCCTATGACATAATCAAGCTAATAGTTATGGAAATAATTGGAAAACTCTTGATTTATGAATAATAGATTAAGGTGAATCAATAAGTAGATGAAGAACCAAGAAAGAAATATGTAGCATTCAAGACTGCTTCCTCAAAGATCAAAGACAAGGAAAGATTCATATTTTTGTAGATTGTTCTACATGTGAGGATTCAGATTCTAACATTGATGATGAGATGGCTCTTCTTTCCAGAAGATTCAAAAAGCTATAACGAAATAAGAATTTTTTTATAAAGTAAAACTATTGAGGGAGGTATGATATTAAAGGACTTTGGAAAAATAATGGAAAATGGAATGACAACACAAATGAGACAATGTAAAAGACTATAATTGAAAAGGACATGTAAAAGCCGATTTCCCCAAGATTAAAGTCTAGAATAAATATGAATACAAGGGAAATGGATTTAAAAAGTCCATGAAATCTACTTGGAGTCCTTCAAAGGACAACTCGAGTGGATCTAACACTTCTAATACTGAAACGAACAATCATGAAAACCATTGTTTCATGACAGAAACATCTTGACGCAACCCTTAATTCTCTTATACATAATGCATACTATTCTGGGAGTGAATGTGAATCAAATAATGATGAAAATATGACTAAGGATTAAATATTAGAATACTATGGAATGATTTAGGATACCTTTAATGAGCAAAAGGGTAAATATAAATCATTGAAAAGACACCATGCTTTAAATTCCATTTATTTGTCTGATTTGGATATTGAGAAGGAAAACAATTCTCTGTTGTTAAAAGAAAATACTGAACATAAATTATCAAATGATCAATTAAAAATGGATCTTGAGAAGTTTTCTACTGGTAGAGATACAATAAATCAGTTTCTAGGGAAACAAATTTCTCCAAAATACATAAATGGTGTAGGATATCAACCAGGAAAGAGAATGATTATTAGAAACAATTATTCCAAAATATGGACAGTTAACTACTAGTTCACATTCCGGATAAACTTTTAGAAAATTTATAAAGGTACTAAAAAGGTTTTTATATCTCAAAACATGTCTGTTGATTATAGAAAACATATAAAACAAATATGGTTTCCGAAATCTTTACTTGATAACCTCTCTGGACCCATGAAAATATGGGTACCAAAGTTACCCTATGCTTAATCTGTGTTGCATGAAAATTGTATAAAGAGTTCCTATAAAACCCTATGGTACATGTATAGTGGATGTTCATGGAATATGACAAGAGAATATTCATTCTTCAAGATCCTAATCAAAGTTGACCGTGGACATGTTACATTTGGTGATAATGTTAAGGGAAAGATCGTCGTCTTAGGCCAAATTGGTAACCCTAGTACTATATTAATTTCAAAAGTACCTTTTATTGATGGGTTAAAGTACAATATACTATGTATCTGTCATTTCTGTGATGATTGTTTGTAATTCTAAAAATTATTTCATATTCACTGCTCGTAGAAATGAAAATGTATATATTGTTGATTTAAAATTTTTTGCTAAGAAAAATTTATATTGTTTAAATGATTTTCATAATGAATCATGGTTATGGAATAAAAAATTAGGATGTTGTAATGTGAATTAATTTAGTACACTAACAAGGAAAGGGTTAGTTAGAGACCTACCTAAATTTGAATTCCCACTTAACAAATTTTGTAATCCGTGTAAAAATGGAAAACATCACAAAGATTATCTCAAAAGAAAGAAAGAAGTTTCAACTTCTCAATAACTTGAGTTGATTCACATGTATTTTTTAGACCATCAATAGTTTCAAGATTAAATGGGAAGCACTATGTCTGTGTTCTTGTAGATGATATTTCTAGATACAATTGGTTATACTTTCTATCTCACAAAAGTGATGCATGTTCTTAGGTCAATAAATATTCCATGTCAGTAGAAAATAACAGTGGACATAGAATTAAGACCTTGGGAAGTGATTATGATCATGAGTTTGAAAATCATGAGTTTGAATATGTTTTCTCACATAATGGCTATAAACAAAATTTCTCTTCTCCTAGAATACCACAAAAAACGAAGTTTTAGAAATAAGAAATAGGACACTTCAAGAAATTTCCTGGACTATGCTTAATGAGTATAACATGCCTATCTATTTTTGGTCTGAAGCTGTTAGTACAGGTTGTTACATAATCAATAGAGTTTTAATTAGGCCAGTTCTTAAGAAGGCCCATTATGTGTTATGGAACAATAGTAAGCCTCAGTTGAATTACTTTATAGTTTTTTGCAATATGATTATCCTTTACACTAGGGATAATCTTGAAAAATTTTCATCCAAAAGGGATGAAGGAATTTTACTAGGTTACTAAATATCTAGTAAAGCCTATATAGTATTCAATAATAGAACCAAATATGAGGAAGGATTAGTTCATGTCAAATTTTAGGAGACTGATCCACAGGAACCAAAATTCTCTCTTGAATATCTTGAGGAAGATATGACAATTCTAGAACTTAATGATAAAAACAGTGAACCCCTAGTGACAACAACTAGTTCTAGAAATTTTCCATAATCTAAACCTGTTGAATCTAAACCTATAGAAAACCTTGAGGAGTCTAGTGTAACCCTTTATAGAGGTATTATAACTCTCATGAGTCATCATTTAGACATTGTGGTAGGTGATCTAAATATTAGAATGAAAACTAGAGCTTTTATGAGAAACAAATTTGATCATCAATCGTTTCTTTCACAGCTCGAACCCAAAAATATTAATGATGCTATCAATGATTATTTTTTGGGTTAAATTTATGCAAGAAGAATTAAATCAGTTTGAAAGAAACAAATTTTGGGAATTCGTGGAAATACCTAAGGACACTTTGACCATAGACACTAAATGGGTGTTTAGAAACAATATTGATTATTCTGGAAATATAGATTGAAACAATGCTATATTATTGGCACAAGGATATAGTTAAGAAGAAGGAATAGACTATGAGGAAACCATTTCACCTGTAGATAGACTAGAATCCTTTAGGATACTACTTTCTTATGTAGCTCATCTTAATTTCAAACTCTATTAAATGGATGTTAAAAGTGAATTTCTAAATGGTTATATAATAGAGGATGTGTTTGTTGAACAACCCCATGGCTTTAAAAATCCACATATTTCAAATTATTTTTTAACCTTTTTAAATCTCTATAAAGTCTACAACAAGCTCCTAGATCTTGGTACGATAGACTCGGTTCGTTTCTTATTTCAAAAGGTTTTACTAATGGTATTGATGATCCTCCTCATTTTATTAATATCATTTCCAAAGATGATTAAATAGTACAGATTTATATAGTTGAAATTATTTTTGGATCCTCTAAAAATTATTTATGTACTAATTTTTCAAAGATAATGAAAAATTAATTTTAAATGAGTCTAATGGGGGTACATAAATTTTTCCTTGGATTTTAAAATTTTCAAAATAAAAATGGTATTTTTTCGAATCAATGTAAATATAATAAGGATATTTTGAAATGTTTTGGTGTTGGTTATAATAAAGGAAATGATAAACCTATGAGTTCCACTTGTAATTTTGATGCTAATGAAACTAGTAAACTAGTGGATCAAACCAATTATAGAGGTATGATTGGGAGATTTCTCTACCTTACTACTAACCGAAATGATATTTTGTTTAGTGTATATATGTGTTCTCATTTTCAATCCAATCCCAAAGAATCTCATGTAACTGCTATTAAAAGGATCTTTAAATATGGCAAGTATACTACTATATTAGGACTATTTTATCCAAGAAGACAATCATTTGATTTGAAAAGTTATTCAGATGGTTACATTACAGGTTGCAAGGTAGATAGAAAAGGAACCTCGGAAACATGTCACATTTTGGGAAAGTCACTAGTATCATGGGGTAATAAGAGATAGAATTCAGTTTCATTATCCACTACTGAAGCTAAATATATAGGTACTGGTTGTTGTTGTTCTCAAATTCTTTAGATGAAACACACATTTCTGGACTATTGATATCAATAGAAACATGTCTCTATAAATTGTGATAATACGAGTTCTATTAATATCACTAAAAATCTAGTATCTCATTCTAGGACAAAGCACATTGTGGTGAGACATCACTTTTTGAGAGATCATTATCAAATAGGTGATATAACTCTTGAAGTCATTGGCACTGAGCATCAATTGGCTGATATATTCACAAAGCCTTTGAATTCTGAGAGGATAAATAACATCAAATAGAAGTTATGCATGATTAATTTTAGTTAAGAACACCTCACCATTAGGACACCTCACCATTAAGACACCTCACCATTGGACCTCACCATTAGGACCCCAATCCATTGGACCTCCCCGTTAGGACACCTCACTGTTGGACCTCACCATTAGGACACCTCACTCTTGGACCTCACTATTAAGATACCTCACCATTGGACCTCACCAATAGGACACCTTACTATTAGACCTCACCATTAGGACACCTAACCATTGGTAATAACCGTTAGGATACATCACAGTTGGACCTCTCCAATAGACATTATTTTTAGTACCTTACCGATAGTCGACCTTACTGATAGGTCATGGACTACGTTTTTTCATTCGGAATCTGAAACATTTAAATTTTATTCATTTCATTTACTCAATTTGTTTTTTGATCCATAAATGAAAAAGATAAAGCACAAGTCACATTTTTATCCACATCAATCCTCTCCCAAACCTCTTTTCTAGAATCCTTGAACCTAACCTACTACTAAAACGCCCGAACCTCATAAAAATTCAATGTCATGAGTGAATAGAACAATGGTTGGTGATGAAGGAGAGGCACTAAACCCTAAGAGATCTAGAGCTAGGTCTAGTGGCGGAAACAAGGATGTGGTAAAGAAAATCAATCCTCATTTGTTAAATAGGGAAATTGTGGCCGAAAAAGAATTAAGTTCTAATGGAATTTGTTGAGAAAATATCTAGTGTTGAAGGCACTCAATGCTCAAGATTGGGTATAATGCTTCAAAAACAATAATGGACCATATTACCTGAAACTAGTAACGGTTTTTTATAAGTTTTTTATGTTTGAAAAGTATAAGGATGAGAACCAAATTATTTCTAAGTTAAATGGAGTAATTGTGATATTCTATTCTATTGAATGGGATGAATGTTTAAGAGTCCCATATGAAGTCATATTAGACAATTATTTTGGATAGATGCGTCCCACTGGTGATTATTTCTGCTATAAAAAGGATCTGTTGAAACTGACAGAGACTGGAATCCCTAGAAAGGTAATTTTTGCAGAGATGGATGGTGAAAATAGATTACTATTTAAATTTTTCCATCATGTCTTGAGTCCTAAGAGAGGGGAATTATCTACATTAAAATAGCAGGACCTATTTTTTCTATATTTAGTGAATCATGAACAAAGGATAAACCTTTTCAGACTTTTGATGCTTTAGTTAGAGGATATGACTAGGCCTGGTTCCAAGTAAAATTCTTTATTTTCTGACATGTTTATATCTTTGATGTTGAAATAGAAAGGTGTTGCAGGAAATAAGGAAGAACCCATAGTTGTAATGTACAACTTCTGTATTACCTAAATGATTTACATGTTTTTGAAGATAATCTAGAACCCATGGAAAATGAAATGGGTGAATGATGGGGATAATCTATATGAAGAATTCAACCATATTTCCAATCCTGCTAGTCCAATGGACAAACTAGATCTAGGTTTAAAATATGATGAAGTAGAACCAGTGTATTAAGATTAAGAAGAGGAGGTTTCTGGTGTGCAAGATAGAGAGGATTCTCCTTTAGATGATAGGAGTGATCCTGACCTTCCATCAAGTCACCATGTTGGTGGTGTATCAATTGTAAAGACTATTCCATCAAATAATTTTCATAGAAGAGAGAATGTCTTAAGGGACATTGATGATTTGGAAACCACTAAAGAAGAATATGAGGAGAATGTATTAAGAGACATTACTATTGGAGAGACCTTAAAATAGGAGGGTAAAGATGAATATTATCATGATGAGTTTGAAACTGCTGATGATGGTGAAAGTAAAGAAGAATGCCTAAGTCTTAGTTCTTTGATAGGACATACAGTAATGGTAGATAATGAAAAGGAAGATGAAGTTAAATCTATTCAAGAAAGAATTAAAATGGAAGTGGTTGAAGATCCTGTAGAAGAAGTAGCAGTAGACACTTCTGCTAGTTCAGTTGATCAAGTAAGTCTAGAAGAGGAGAATTCAGTTGTCCAGGAGGATGCTTCAAGCGAGGGGAAGGGACATATTTCCATAGGTTTGGTTTTTTTTAGTCTTGAGATAGATAATTGGTTGGAAGAGTCTGGATAAATTGTGTTGGGATTGGACTATGAAGACTCTGAGGATGAAAAACCTAACAGAAGACCTCTAGTTCATTCTATTTTATTGACAACTATAGTGAAACTAATGGTCATTCTACCACAATATTATATAAACAAGGATAACCTTGAGTCATTGAAATTAGATTTGAAGAGACAATTTGATGAAATATCCATTGGGATAGAGATAACAATGGCTATGAATCATGAGCTTATGGCATCTGTTCTAGAAAAGATAATGTCTAGATTTCAATAAAATATGATACATAAAGTGAAATAATTCCAGAATCATGTAAGAACCATGGATAAATCTGTGGAGTCTATGAAATAGTCAATTGTGAATTTAGACTCATATATGGATTTATGAGTTCATGTGGAAAAATACATTCATTATTTTAAGAGTGTTATTTACGAATATGGTCATTGTGTTTGAGGAATTTAAGATGACTATAGAGGCACAAGTGACTGCTCAGGATGATAATGTGAAGAGGTTGATCAGTGGATTGACCAAGTCTTTTAAGGAGACAATTACTTTTACCATAACACCTCTGTGTGCATCTGGTGCCTCATCTGCCTCTCATCCTATTGATCTTGAAGCCTTTAAATCAGTTGTTATAGATGAAATGGAGAATCTCTCTGGTGCGAGTACCTCAAAACCTTAGTCTTTGACTCAGTTCATTTCCACTACCAGATACATTCATAATATTGTAGTTTATTGCCAGAGAGAGGCTACACAAGATTATAAATCCATCAATGAGAATGTTTATTTCTATTATAAATGGGTTTATACTAATCATCATATGGATAGTCCCATCAAGCTGCAGTTGGAGAAATTAAGGATACCTCCGGTCACTCAGTCCTTTAAGGATCAAGTTAGCAGGCTTAGATAGTGTAATTTTAATATTTAGAAGTTAATGGAGAATAAAGATGATTTTCTTACAGCTATGGAATGTGGAGGGAGCATCATTATGGATTTTTGGAATCTCTATTTTCCATTTCTCCATGTGGATTGTAATCCCATTATTGTCCCTCCTGCCTTGCCTTCTTACTCAGCTGCATCAGGATCTACCAGTGCTACCCCTTTTATGACTCCTGCACAGGCCATCATAAGATTCACTCCTATTATTCCTCAGATATCTACTCATTATAGGTCTAGTGATGCTTCTCTCATTGCTCCTCCTGCCTTTCTTACTACTATACCTCGACCTATACCTCAATCTTCTAAACCTTCCTACTTAGCTCCAAAAGTCAAGTATCAATTGGACATCTTTGATGTGGATTTAATGTAGACTATACAATTTTATAGGTATCCTTGTATTAGTTTTTCTGTATAATTTACTCTAATTTTGTTAATGCAAAGATCTCTTTTGGTCTCCTTTTGTCTGTTTTTTTCTAATCACAAAGGTGGTGAAATTTTTAGATTGCAGCCCCTGCAAATTTTTCAGATTGCAGTCCCAGCATAAATGACATACCAGTAAAACAGGTTAAATATTATTCTATTTTAGCATTGATACAATGTATATTGATATAAAGGAAGATATTATAAAATGTACTTAACTCTAATTTAGTACTAATTATTCCAAATTTCACTACAAAAATTTGTGATTATCAAAAAGGGGGAGATTATTGGACTCACTAGTTTTGATAATCCCAAACCATATTTCATCTATACGACAATAATTTTTCATTTGTGTTTATAGTTTTTATCATGTAACAATTATTTATTTTATGTCTCACTACTTTCTTGATTGAGTTCATAGTGTAAAATTTTCTAAGTAAAAGGTCATTGGTATGAAGGTTTCTGTTAAGAGCCTTCTGTTTAAGTCATCAGAGAAGGTTACTTCTAGTGGTTACTACAGGAAGATTACCGCTAGAAGGATACCATTTTAAGATTACTGATAGAAGCCTACCACTGAGAAGCTATCATTGATTCTATAAAGGCTACCACTGATAATTATACTGATGAATCCTGTCATTGAGAAGCTACCATTGAGAAGTTATGGTTGAGAAGGTTACCACTACCAGTCTACCGATACCTATATCCTTCTACTCTATACCTTTTCAATTTCATAAGATTATTCTAACAGTCATATATGGAAAATTTATTTCTTCTAACATTAATTAATGTTGGTTGTAGACATATCTTGAGACCGTACGATATATGAGGAAGATTGAACATGGTTTGATCATTCCCACTATCGGGTATCATGAATCTAAAATAGAATAAAATATTGAGCAAAAAGAATCATGTTTTGAGAGAGATAGACATTACACAAAAGACGTAATGAACGAGGATAATGTACCATCACTTTCTCTATGAACCAAAGAGCTTCACAAAAATCATTTGGGAGAAAAATTTCATTGCTACCTTGATGGGATTCAAAAATATCTCTCAAACCAAGAAGCCGAACACCTCAGCACCTAGAAGACAGAACCTGAAGTTGAGACTCTCTGTTTTGGAGACAACTTTCAAAGATGGACTCAAACCACAATTTCTTCACACCATGGCGTCCAGAGATGAACTGAAAACACATATGTCCTAATAAAATCAATCCTCATAATATTAGATCTATTTTTTTCTCAATTTTATATTTCTGAGGAGTAAGTGTTTCTCTGTTATACACACACCATATCTATTTCTTAAACTAAAGGATACGGAATATCCTTCCAAAAAACATTACATACACTCTTGTTTCCCATGTATAACAGTGGAAGTGGTCATAGGTCTCCTGGTTGTTTTTTACCCATGAAGAAATGTGGTAGAAGTTGTGAGACCTGGATAGTTTGTGGAAACTATTGTAAAGCCCGATAGAGGATGTGTATTAAAGTTCATTAATATAAACTACTTGGTGGGAGGTGATCACCATGTTGAGAGGATTATGTCTCAGATTGAGACTAAACCTCTTGTTTAATTATGTTGTGTACATTATTTTGTAATACACTATTTTTCTATATTCTGGTTCTTATAATTTCAAAAATAGAAAACTGTATTACATTTACCCTAATAGTTATTTTTTTGGTGTGTATAGGTGTTTAATTCAAAAAACCTATTTCAAAAGATGGATAAGTGTTTCTACACAAATTCAACTGAGGACTAATCAACCTTTGAGAGACTTATTGAGAAATTGAACATTTATATCTCTACATCCATAATTAACTGGATTGTTTTAAATTGAATAATTTATCATAATTTTTTTAACAATAATTTTATTTTGGAACTAAATTCACCCCCTTCTCTTGTTTCCACCTCAACCAACACAATTAAACCTTAGAATTTATCAATGTTGGGTTTAACCAATCCAATGGATTATGGAACCCATATGATTAATTTCATTTTAGGTTTCTAGTTGTTTGTTTTATTTAATTTCTTATTTATGACTCATTTTCATGTTGCATATTTCCATGCACATTTTATTAGACTGGTTAATTTTTGGGATAGAATTGATGGTTTATTATAGTGTTATACTCACTTGTAGATCAAGCCACTGTGGCACTTGGGTACTCAAGTGCCCCTATAAATGCTACTAGATTAGGAAGGTTCAAGAAACTAGGTTTTATGGTAGATCTAGTGTAGCTCAAATTATACTTGTAGTTCATCATGATGATAAACTCATTAATTATAATAGACCCACATTCACTCGTATTTTAGTTTTAGTTTTTTATTCCTTTATTCCCTTTTTATGTGGTTTTACAAGGGATCAATGTATTTTTTTATTTAATGTTGTTATTTATTTATTTAAACATATTCAATTTAATTATTAATTATACATACTCTTATGTGTTGGTTATAATAAAAAAATTATTTATAATTTCATTAATACTCTAATAAATGGGGTAAAATATCCCCCACTGTAATATTTTAGACCCTCATAAATAGTTAGCAACCTCTATCATATGAGAGGTGTTCGTAAGGTAAATTAGTAAACACTAGTTTGGGAATTGATTGGTGGTCTGGGTGGAGTGATTTTACAGTGTGGTATCATATCATTTTATTCCCTTTTTATAATATTTCATTAATTGTAATATTTATGATATATTATGGTGTCATATATTTTAGTTGATACCATGTTAGTACAAAATTTTCTACTATTCTAGAATAAATTCTAGTTTTCTATGTGTTGTGGGCAGTATTTTTTGGTATGTGTTGTTATAGTTATATATAACAACCATCATTAGTATGTTACATATATTTTTAATAATGTTTGTTTAATATTGGATAAATGGTTCGTATAAAAATTTATTGATAATATTTTTGGATTTAAAAATTTCCCTACGATGGTATGTGGAAGCACATGCATCATGATTAAAAAAAAATTATTTCTATGACATATATGACCGCTTCTGTGTAAAAACATTCTCTAATAGAGGAATTTATGTTTGTTGTGTTAAAAAATAATCATAGATCGATATATCATAAATTTAAATAGTGGAATTATAGTCAATCGTGTCTTCATGTACATAAATATTTTCATCTAATGTAGTTTAGGATATTCTATTGCCTAGATCATATTGAAAATGAAATATTCGATGTGCATAGGAGGTAAGGATAACCAAGTTATTCATTGAAGGAATTTGATTCCATATTGGTATACACATTTCAGGTTTTTTTCTTCATGGATTTTTTATTTAACATTAATGTGAGATCTCTTATGCTATATTCCAATATGTCATGGGATGTCATTCTACATAACCGATCCATAGACTAATCCTTTCCTAATACGTTTTATCTGAGTTGACATCATTTTTATGGTATAAATAAACATTAGTTACATGACTCTACAAGAGAATTCTTCATGTATGGGTTTTTGGTGAGGACTAGTGCATAGTTGGATGTTGGTTTTGGTATATTATACATGTTATATTTGAGATCTTTCAGTGCATATTTTGGAAATATGGATGGTGTACATTTTGAGACAGAAATAATGATTTTTGTCACATGTGTTGTGAAATATATATGATACATGGTATATAGGTTTGTTGTCACCCCAATAACCCTAATGATATGAAGAGGACCTTTGTTGACCAGTACATGGTATTTCTTATGGTGAACTATTTATGGGGTAACCAAATGTATTTTTCCTTAGAGGAGGTAAGCACGCAATGATTATTTTAGTTCTGTGTAGTGCATAAGAGGCATTACTAATTTAATTTATGTATGGGTATTTTATGATTATAACCAAATACATGTGGTTTTTGTAGGAGGTGAGTCTCGTATTAGGAATAAGTGACTGTAATATTTGATAATTTCCTTCTAAATAGAGAAAAATGGAATCAAATATTCTTCTCTAACTGGGAAGGTGATTTACATAATATTTTTTTGATTGGTACTCAAATATGATTGTGATGGTGGAGCCAAAATCATTTCTATATATGTAAATGAAGCATGTTCTTGGAATGTATGGTGTGAATATGGGTAATCACTTTTCATTGTAGTATGGAGTTGGGTAGTGTCTAATATTTTTAATGATACAAACATGAATTTTAGTATTGGTAAAATAAAATGATTTTAGAATGATATTAGTGTATCCCTTGATCATGAACTAAATCATGTAACAAGTGATGTGCCCAATATTGGACACGTGCGGCTAGGTTTCTCTATGTGGGACTCAGACGATGTGATGTTTTGGAATCATCAATGGTATTGGGTGATGAGCCTTAATATTGGTATGATCTGAAGATCCTTATTGGATGATATAATTTGTAATTATTGGTTTTTGTTTAACTGAAAAAAGAGGCATTTTTGGTATTTCAATTATATCCACATGCCTGATTTTTATGAATTGTGACTCACTAAAATGTGGGTAAGGGTTCATCCGTCTGATGATATGAGAGTATGTACTTAGTGTGTTTAAATGGGATAAGGAATCACACAACTATTACATGTGATTTTTTTGGTCTATGTATCAGATGTTTCTATATATGATCCAAAAATCGATGAAATCCAAATTGGAACCCATTGGAATAGTATCATGGTAATTGATATAATTTTCCTACCTCTATGTTTAGTTACGAAGATGTTATATGTGAAATAGCTTTCATTTGATGACTGAACTTGGTGCAGGCCTAATATCCTAGATCATATAGGCGAATATGTGGTATTGATATATTAATAGGGTAATAATTGTCTAATTTGGTTATAATATTGTTGAAAATCAATATTATTCTTATAAATAAGTGTTATTAGTTGACATAGTTTTTTATATTTTATCTGGAATGGAGGAACATGTCTGATATTAGAATATCTTAAGGAGGCACTATTGAACTGGAGTAGGGTAATCCTTATAGTGGTGGTGAGGTCACCATTGGAAACTGAGTGTGTGACCCTCCATATAGGTAGAATTAAGAAATCATTAATATATGGTGTTTTCATAAACATGGAACACATGGTAATTTTTATCTCATGTGGATCACATGTATTATCATGATTTACCACATTCAACTATTTTGGTTGGGATAGAAGATACATGGGATATAATTATTGGAATCTAAACTAGTTATGTGACATCCAGGACACTCCTATGATGGGTAGCATGATTTTAGCAATGGTTGGTCAGACCCTAGGGGTCTAGGGTTCTTCAAAATGTGGACTCAGTTACTGAATAATAATTAAGTATTTTTTATGATATGGAATGATTGAATAATAGTAGAAAATGATTCCTCAAATTAATATTGATATTGACTGAAATTATTTATCTGTTGGAGTTTGAGTATTGATTTTCGGCTAGGGATTATTTTAATATGGTCCGAACGTGATCAGATATTGAATATTTTGGTGATGGAAGATGGTCTTCATGGTGATTTTAGTCAATTTATGTTTCAAATGTGGAATCACACTAGATATCATTTTATTATATTATTAGATATATTAGGATGATAACATGGTTCCTTGGTAGTAATAACATCCCTTTTAAGAAATAGATAACAAATTAGTAATGGAAGGTGGGTATTTTTTAAAAATCTTATCCATAAGTGTATCGACTTGGGACTCTATGTTTAGCTACGTTAAATTATATAGAAACTATATTAGACCCATCATTTTGGAGCGATAGGATTCTTGGGTCTATCATTTGGGTTATAAAAGAAAATGGGTCATTTCTAGAACCTCTCTGGGAATTCAAAAACTATATAATTTTGTAGTGATTCATGATTATGGATTTTTTACAAGTTGGAGAATTTTGGATTTTATAATGATCGAGGGAAGTATTATAGGAAGCATTTTGAGTTTTCTGTTGGATATCTATTAGCTTGTTTTTTTTTCAGAATCCAACGATGGATGTTTTTTTAAAGATGAGTTTGTTGTTGTGAGCCAAATTTTGAAGTGGGGAGAACCATATAGTAGATGATACATTTTATGAAAACTTTAGTCTATCTCATGAAATACAATAATGAGATGGAATAATCTTTTTCTGCGTATTTTTACAATAATTATATCATATTTTGAATGTCATATTTCCATAAATTGATGGTTTTTCCATGTGTAGGGTTCTGATGTTCTAGAAAGGGTGAGGATATTTTGCATTAAATATCATTACATAGTTAATTTTGATATATATATATAAAACCAAAACTAATATTTTGGTTGTGAATAATTATATTTTGTAGGATGTAATATCCTATTTATATACACGTAATTTAATTCAATGAGAATTTGAATTATGATGAGAGTATATTGGTTGGATTTTGGGTCAACATTTACAATGGTATCCTGGAGATTGGAACCACATTTAAGGGGCTTCAATGATGTGTAATAGGTTTTGGGCTAGATTAGAGGCTTAAAAAAGTGTTGGTAGGTGACTGGGGATTGGTATTATTGAATTTGGAAGAACTAAATAGGGAAATTTGTTAATGCACAATTTGTACTAGCCATGAACATGAAACAAATGGCCTAAAATTCAGAGGCACATGATTTTTTTAACATTATTAATGGGTATTGGAAACTATGTCTATGTTTGAAGAAAACTAAAAAAGTCATAAAAATGTTTGAGGTATATTTTTTGAAAGAATGTTTCATAACTATGGTAAACAGATCACCTTAAACAAATGGGGTTGCATAGTTGGAACACAGTTTGGACAAACATAAAACCAAACTCTATTCCATCAAAAAAATATTTATTATTATATTTTCCCTACAAATTATTAATAGTTCATCAACCTTTACATTATATTATAACTTATATATATCCTTATCTTTCTTCACGCCATCATCTTTTTCATCAATCCCTTATAAGGGGTGTTTTCTTAGTAATTTTCTTACGATCTAAGTTGTGAATAATCATCCCTTGGTCTCTTAATACTTAAATTATGCATTTTGTTTTTAATTTTTGGTTTCTATATTTATGCGTTCTGTTCTGATTCAAAAACATAATGGTGGAATTATTTCATCACACTCAAGATATTCTTCAACCAATGACAGGGGTAACCTAGGAGGCCATTCAAGTACTATGGTTCATAAAATAATTGATGGTATGACATGAACGTAACTTATTATGGGTATTCATAACATTAAATGAAATTTTGTTTGTAGGATTTGTTTCAAAGGATTGGAATTTTTCTCTTTAATGACACTAAGATCAAGGAATTGACCTCCCATGGGTGTTTGGTTGTGGGTTTGACATGGAGGGATCATTGGTGAAGTAACCGAATTTTATGAATAATTTTTTTGGATAGTAAATTAGCTTTTATTGTTTTAAATTAATTGTCTATTTTTTGAGTTTTCTACGACCTTAGGTGGGTGATAGAGGCTAATAGGTTTTTGATGGGTCTTAAACATGCCTTTCTATTTGTTTTTGTCCCCATGATGATAAATAGGATAGCTTCAATATTAAGTTTGGTCGTTTCTCTATGTAACCCATAATATTAACACAGTTTTTATATTACAAAGTGCTTGGTATTTCTATCCATTCTTACATGAATTTGTTTTATAGAACATTTTAATCATATATTTAATAATTTTTATATGCCTACATTATTTTTAAATGTATTAAAATAGATTTAGTAATGAGAATTAGTAATTTTGAAATATAATTTCACAAAAAATTATATTTTTTAGATAATTTTATCATGTCCATGCAATAATTGAAATTGAAAGAATCTAATGGAAATAATATATTTTAGAACCTAACAAATAAATCATTGTTTTAAAATGGTTTTTCAGTTTTTTAAATAAAACTGATGAGTGTAAATTGGTTTTCATGGTGTGTTGACTTTGATTCAAATATTGTTAAGGTGATTGGAAAAGAAAAATTCAATATAGTAAATTGTAGATGTTTTAGTAAATGTAAATTAAATTATTTTATATCATGTTCTCAATACCTAAATTGGTGTATTTTGAAAAATAAATTCTGAAATGTT
The DNA here is from genome assembly GCA_963277665.1 of Viscum album. Classification (NCBI taxonomy): domain Eukaryota; kingdom Viridiplantae; phylum Streptophyta; class Magnoliopsida; order Santalales; family Viscaceae; genus Viscum; species Viscum album. Next base: position 242,810,647 of record OY728153.1, on the reverse strand, counting down.
TTTGTGAACTAAGTAAATATAAATTCATATAACATGATTTTTAGTAACATCTTTATACAATGTTTGATTGTTTTTATTATGAATTATTTTATTTATATGTTACTTGGGTTGTGTGGATTTTTCTCTGGGGGTAAACATGGCCCCTGGGGCATTATGGAATTTACTGTTAACCTACGACGAACACTACCATTGGGAGATGAAAGAATTTAATTTTATTTTAGGGTGAATCATACACAAGGGGATATAGAAATTTATGCTTATTCTATGAAACACACAACCCATGGGATATATAGTATATTTAACCTTGGATAAACATTATACCCATGGTATGAATATATTTATGGATTCTTATGTTAACCATGATTAAGATTTTGACATGGGATGGATATTTTACCCCTTATCCAATGAGGTATGGTTGGAACAATAATTTATATGTTCGCAGAGACAACATGGGATTGGTTGAAGTATCTAATTACCATTATTAGTGTGAAACTATCCCCCCTTGAATTTAGTATTAGATTATTTTTTCTATTTTAAATGTTTTTAAATGGATGCATTGTAAATTTTTAACACTGAGAACATGTACGTGAACATTATATTATTATTTTTATTTTTAGGAACATAATTTTTTTCCTGATTTGTTATATTCTAAAAAATGCATAGGCCTCCATGAAAAATGGGTACCCAATAATTCTACACCCTTTTCTAGATATGGTTAGACTAAGGTGGAGGGTTTAATGATCAATATATAGTACCTCATATGGGAATTGTGTTTTGGGGTGTGGTGATTATTATGAATTTTAGTGGAGCATCTTGCACTTTTATTTCATTTTTTATTGTTATATTCTATTATATTATTTATTTGTCGTAATCCTGATGAGACAGTGATCTATATGCCCATATACAAGAATTTCATTGATTCAGCATGTTCAATTTATTTTTTCATTCTGTGTATGATGGTGTGTTTTCTTGTTTGATATTTTTTTTCTTATTTAAAATATGATCTATACTATGATACATGGGGTATTTTCTCTAAATAATAAATCAGTATTTCCCTTCATCTAAATGACATCCTCTATACTATAGGGAGGGATGCAGAAGGTATAGAAGTGGTTGCTGGTTCGGGCACTAATAAGTGGTTGGTAAAGGTGGAACGTTATAGGTATGAATCCATGAAAATACAGTGAACAAATATTAGATAAAACCATATATTTATTTTAATGTATATGACCAATATAGTTACCCTTAATTTAAATATATCATTATCAATCCCAAAAATAAAAATATATTGTAGCATAAACACCATACAACTTAAATATATTTTTAATCAAAATTCTTGGAATGATGGAATATGAAATATATTTTTTTGTTTCCATGTATAAAATGATGTTATATGGTAAAATTAATTCATGTTTCAGAAATAAAACAATTCAATTTAATCATGATACACTACAATAATCATGACTCAATAAAATGATAAGAGGATAAAAAAAATCCTCGTAATTATCATAACATTTAATGGGTTAATTAATTCATGAAATGATTTTATGAAAAATTTGAAATAACCCATTAAAAATTTCTAAATAAATTTAAAAAATTGGGATACATTCACACGTAATTATAGAATAAAAAACAATGATGATGTGTTATATGATAATTAAAGGAAATTGAGTTTAGAAACACAATTCCACATGTTTGGAATTGTTATTTATTTCTTTTAACTCCTATATAATAAAAATATATCAATTATTTAATTTATTAAAAAACATTTTTAGGTTTAATCCATCATTATTAGTCCATTTATTTTACTTTTATAACATATAAGATTAATTACATAACCATTTAAGACCATGTCAGGTGATTTGATGATGTTGAGAACAAAATTGATAAATGAAATTGGTAGGTTTTTATATGTCAATGGGGTAATTATAACATAATCACTAAAATCATAATGATAATATGATTATAATTTAAATATATAATTTTTTTTAAAACCATCCATGAATTGCATACATAACAAATGAATGACATCGATTTATGAAGGTGGTAGTCCATATATAAATATAAATGATGTTCTCATTTTCCAATTTATAGTAATATAGGGAATTTGATGATACCATATCTTTATATAATTATAATAATTAAATTAATTTCATATATAATATTTAATTCCATCATAATAAATATCCTAGTTATGTGGGTATAATTAAAATATCACATTGCATCGTAGAGGTGGTAATCCACACATATGAATGAGTGATGTTTCTATTTTTTTCCATATGATGGAAAATTACATGAAAAACGGTTTTTCATAATCATAATAAAATATTAGTAAATAGAAATTAATAATATTATTATTTTAGAATAGATAAAAAATAATTGAAAGAGTGATAACAAGAGATAAAAATAACATTTTAAGGGTTATTTATTCTTTATTTGAAAATATCCATTAAATTGGGTAGAATGAATTTGAATCGGAGATTTATGGTCACGCTAATGATTTGGTAATATGGGGATGGTTTTTTAGAGAGATATTTTGGAAATTTAGTGGGATAAAAAATAATTTTAATGTGTTCCATAAATGGTTGTATTTATTTTCTTTTTAGAATATATATTCAATGACTTTTTAGTAAAACTTTATTCAATTAGGGTGAATTTTGTAACTAAAAAAATTCCATGTTTCAAAAAAATGATCAATTAAATAACAATTCAAAAAAAAAGGAATCCCCATTGTTTAATTATAATTTTTTTAATTTTTCATCCATTAATAATATATTTTTTAATAAAATCTAGTTATAGTTATTTTCATTGTTATTATAATTTCTTTAATTTCAAAATTTCATAATAGAACCTAATTTAAAATATTACCACTTATATAAAAGTTAACCATTATTAATATCTATAAAATTCACTACATAACTAAAATAATATATATATTATAATTTTATTATTTTTTAAAATAAATTTTTTATTTTTATATAGTTTTCATAAACGCCTCTCCATTAAGGAATAAATGATTTATATGATTTAAATATTTTAAAAATATAAAAATAAATATTTTACATAATAAAAAATTAATTTATCATGAGTTTTTCCTTAAATAAGAATATTTACCCGCAAAATGCAACATCCCAAGTTTTTAATAAGGAAACACTAAGTTAGATAACATACCAATTTTCCCACATCAAGATGAAAAGAGTTATTTTTTTGTTTAAATGTTTTTGTCATAACATAGAATTTAGAATGGTCTCTATGAACACAATTAACTAAATTATGAATATATTTTTACACATGTATATATAATTTTTTCTTTGGAAAAGAAAATCAATCACTTTTTAAAATAAATGGAAATGTTTTTTCTAAAAATATATTTAAATGTGAAAAAAATGAGTTTTATAATTATAAATCAACAAATAAGTTTTGTTTCATTATATTAATAAACTTTATGTATAATATATTTAATATAATGATTAATATTAATCTTATTTGTCTTATAAACATGATAAAATAATAAATACTATTTCTACTTAAAAATTTTATATTTATTTTATAAAATAGATTTACTAATTTATAATGGAACACTTGTATTAAATAGAGTTTTGAAACATTTATAAATTATATTTGGAAAAATAATTTTAATTATTTAAATAGTAATACCAAAATTTCCATTGGTTAATCTTTTGGTATTTTTTTTTAATAAGTTTCATTTTTTGGTGAAACGTGATGAAATTTTTAATTTTATTTGAAAACAACTTTTTCGTCTAAATAAGTATTGTTGATAAATTATATTTTTAAATTTATTTAATGTATAATAATAATTTTACCATTATTTAACATAAATATTTTTTTAATTTTATTGGATGAGTTATTTTTGAACAAAATCATCCTTGGGCTGATTTTATGACCTCTTAGTGCAACTTGGATGTCTTTAATCACTATATTGTATATTATTTTAAAGAAGTGTCAATGATATCAAACTAGTGTTTCAATAACTAATTTTTTTTTCATATGTAGTTATTTAGAATATATATTTTTCTATAAATTGATAGTTTGAATCTAAATGATTTATCTACATAATGTAATTTCATTTTTAATTTTTAAGTGATAAATAATTTCCTTAAATGCTAATAAAATGATGACGTAAGGATTATTTAATTAATGGAAATATCAAATAAATTATATTAAGAACAATTTCAAATTATTAATTTTAATTAAGAAATAGATTGAATAATTTTAATGTTTAGCTATGTTTCAGTAGAGTTGGTTTAAATTTATCTTGTTTTTTATGATATTTGACAAATATGAAGTAGTGATTAGTCTCAAAATGACATTGATTATATAATAAAATAAAAAATATTTTATAAAAAGGTATAAAATTACTAAAAATGTATAATTTGGCCAACTAATATTTATAAGGATTTAAATTTCATAAATTTTCCATTTTTTTTTCTTTTGAAATTTTATAGTAACTATATTAATATTAAAACTGTAAAAACACATATTTTCATAGTAAGAGTTTAAGAGGTTAAAAACTGTTTAAATAAAAAATACAATGACTAAAAAATAAAAAAAACTATTCAATATTGAATAGGATGAATGTATTTATACCCATAATCATCAAATATTCTAAATAAATTAGTTTTTACACATTTAGAATAGAAACATAATATAAATTAATTTAATATTTTGATGAATTCCAAAAGTGACCCCCGTATCTCTTATAAAATGGAAAATATTATTCTCTTTTTATAACACTTTAAAACCTTTTAGATTAATCTAACATATACCCCAATAACTTCCTGATTTCTATCATTAAATTCTAGAGTTTTTGTTTTGGAATAAAAGCACCCTTTTTGGTCTTAATATCTTACTAAAGCAGGATTGTCCAAAGAAAAAAAGGTGTCGTTTTTAATTATTTGTTTATATTTTCCTTGTTCTTCCAAATAATTCAAATATTTTTCAAACACAGCTAAATAACAACTCCAAAATTCTAAATATACTTCTATGTTATTATGTTAATATCATCACCTCAATCCAACTCCACTTCCATCAAACATGATTACAAGTTATCATTCGTGCGTACGAAGGACTATCGCCTCATGAACTGATGGGATTCATTTTCCATCGATGTATCTAAGGATTGTTTATATTTGTATAATTAATTTTTATATATGATTTTATTGAAATATTTATAATAATGGAAGAATAATATATTATTTACATTATAACCTTTCTATGCACATAAAAATCAATAAAGCGATGTGATTTGATTTCATTATCACATTACATGGATGATATATATTTACGTATATATAAAATATTAATATAATGATATTGACATTATGTTCATGATTCAAATATTAAATAACACCTAACTTCTTTCCATATTAATCATAAAAAAATGGAAACCATACTCATGTGTATATACGACTTACCGTCTCAATAACTGTAACATAATTTATTTTTCATAAACTTATTTAAATAATGGATCTAAAATTATAATTGATGCACAAAAGTGATTATTATTACATTAATTTTTTTCTTGATATAATGGAGTAATTAAAACGTTGACTATATACATCATACCAATGTCATTTTTGACTGAAGTACCGAATATCGTCAAATTATCCAAAAAGAACATAAATAATTATGTAAATGTTATGAAATGATTATTAGTGATATAAATAGGGTAATTAAAATTAAAATATTTTTCAATAAATTAATAATTATATTTAGTTTATTATTCACGATTATAAATATTTTTTATGATGAGTCATACACAAGGTAAGGTCCATCATCTTAATTTTTTTGTTGAGGTAAAATTTGATATTGTGAACCTCTTTTATTTTCTGAGGTGTATATAACTTTTATTAACATGTTTTATCATGAATTTATTTATTCTTGTGGTATTTAATTTATTTTTTAGTTTTATTCTTTTTTGTCTCATATGATTCCACTGATTAAAAAGTAGAAACAAAATTCTTAAACCATTTGTGATTCATTGGGTTAAACATTACTTCTTGATTATGTAATTAGACACTTACGTGTAAAATAAATTTTAAATATCTTATAATATATTTAAAAAAATAAATTTATTTTCATAGGATACACTTACCTAGTTGATTTTATTAATTATCACTTCATGGACATGAAAATTGTAAGGGACTCTTTAAAAAAAATCCCATTTTTAATGTTTTAAAGATTTATTCTTCTAATTCTTTCTCATTCATTAGCTTATTTAGAAAGTATTTTTTTGAACAAATTTATATTTACATGGGTGTTATAAAATTTTAATTTTACAATTTCCATAAAATGATTTCATAAAGGGGTCTTTTCAGGTTTTTTGTAAGGTGATTTCTTTGAAAAACATCTTTTAATGACACACTTTAAAATATTTTAAAAAGATCAAAAAATATTGTTTTCTAACATATACGATATCAATGGAATTTCTATATATCATCTAAATTTAATTAATTTATTCTTCATTTATATGTTTGTAGTTAAATTTTTAAATAAAGTGTTTTCATTTATGAGTGTGTGGCTTTTTAAAAAAGTAATGTGATTTCAGAGTGGAAAATTTATTTTTTTATACATGATTTATGTTCTATTCTTATTTTTTGGGTTAAGGGAGTTTTATATGAGTAAAAGTGGTTACATGATAATAAAATGGAAGGTTTTTCTGTCATAGATCTACAATAAATTTTCTAATGATACAAATTTAACCTATAGGATTCGGAAAAGATATTAGGGAATATATTGTGATAGTTATTTAAGGATAACAGTTATATATAACCAATATGTAACCAAGAGAACTCAAATATGTAAGAGTGATATAAAAAATTATTTCCCAAGTTAAAAAATATATATTATATTATTTATTATGCGTTTTATGAATTTCACTTGATTTTCAAAAGGTAAGATAATTGTCTTTTTTAAAATATAGTTCCTTTTGTAAATTATAATTGTATGTTTAACTGAAACTGTTTTTATTTTTATTTCACTGACTAATGGGTTCCATTGTTTTATGTTTCATATTGAGCTTTTTTACTAATAAAAAATTTAAAAACAATCATGGGATTTTAGGTCTAATAGAGACAATGATTAGATCAAGGGGATAATTTCAAATATTTTTCATAATTAGAAACCATGTTTTATTTTAAATGGTTTTCTTTTGGTGGAAAAATGGGTATTAAGTATAAGAGTCCAATTTAAATTTATGGGATTAATTTGTAATATTTTTATGTAATTTTATAAATTTATATACATGAAATATCGTTCTATGTGATTTCTGGTTCAAAAACACTAGAATATGTAATGTTTAACGCTTATTTCATAAAGTTGGTGTCAAAGTATAATTTAAAAATTATTAGAGATTATGATTTTTTATTATGAGTTATGAACATTATAATACGTTTATAATAATATGGTTTATCATAAGTGTTATGAATTAGAACCCTATTTTGAGGGTTTAATTTTTCAAATTTTATGGTGACTAATAGTGTAATCTGGGACATTTATTTTTTAGGCAATTTTGGGTTATTACATTTTTCGATGAAAAATGAAAGGTATGAGATATCATTTTAGGTTAAAACATATTATGTTAACTTTTAGGATGTTTCTCACACTTTTTCATTGTAATAACAATTTATAGTATTAAAAAATTGACAACCCATAGGATGTGTGACAACTTATCATATTTGGAAAGGTTGTGAGAATCAAACACACAACAGAAAAAAGAAAATGCTGCATTGCCTTCCACTAGGCTATATGATGTCCTGGTTAGTATTACATATTTATTTTATTTAAATTATTTTATATATGAAGAATAAATTTATTTTAATAAAATATGATTTACCAATAGATAATAGTGGGATAGAAAAATGATTTGGTGATTATGTGAATAATGTGATTTTGGAAGATGTTCACTATTTTGGGAATCCTATATGATTAAGGTAAATATAATAATTTTGTATTTTAGTTTACAAATGAAAATATAATTATATTTTGAAATCATATATTATTATATAGATTATTTATATTGATTTATATTATTTATGGAAATTGTTAGCATGTTGTTAAGATTATTAGGGAAAATATTTTTTGTTGTACGACTTCATGAGTAATTGATGTTATATAGACATAATTCTTAAAATTTTCCATGGAAGAATACATCAACATATCATTATATATTTTTGGATTCAATCATAGTTTGGATTATTTTGATTAATTTTATGGATAGTTGTTTATCAAATTTTCTATTTTGAACTTTGGGTATTAATGTTTAAATTTTGGATATTTGATTACTTTTATACTATATAAAGGTTTATTATTTTAGGTTAATTATATTATATTATACTAATTTTGTTTTATTTATTTAATAGAAAATGAAATGAAGAAAATATAGTTATACACTTATGGATTTTTTTCGACATAAGTTGTTTCTAATTCTTTATATAGGAAATATTTATCATAAATACACATAAGTTGGAGAAAAAGAAATGTTTGTGATGGAAATTGATTAAAGGATGAAAATATACTTTTCATGTTAGTAAATTTTTCATATATTTATAGCCTATATATTAACAAAATTTATATACTCTATGAAATGGATCTTAAAACAAAAACTTTATATATTATCTTTTAATATTAAAAAATCAGTGACCATTTTAATCATCAAAGATATACGGTTTTTTGATAATTAAATATATAATTACCATATCTTTATCAATGTCCATAATAACATGAAATTTTTTTATTCTATTTCCATGTTTTCATACATGGATCCGTAGTATGTGTTATTTTAGGTGACCTTCATACATCCCTTTATTTCATTTAAAGTGGATTTTTTATTAATCCTTTTTGTGATGTGGGATTTTAATAATGGTATTTTGTAAATTATAACTTTGGTTACCAATACTATGTTGAAATTTAATGTATTCAATTTATTAAAATGGGGTATAATTTAACATCTTGATATTTTAATAAATAATCAATATGTTATATGTCATACAAAATACGTGATGTTCAGCTCAAATAAACAATGAAATATTGTTACTTAAATTTTACTATTGTAACATAGTTATTATAATGGAAGGTATGAACATTATTTATGGAGTTATAAAACTATTTTATTTAAATATACATATAATTTTTTCATTGGTAATCAAAATAAAACACATTTAAAAATAAAAGGAAATGTTTTTATGGAAAACTATTTTAATGTGAACAGGTTTGTTTATACTAATAAAAACCAAATAACTACTTTTTGGAATATATTAGTGAAATTAATATATAATATATTAAAAATAATTTTTAAAACTCATCATTTCTATTTTATAGAAATTAAATAATAAAAAATCTTGTTTTATAATTAAAATACTATATTCATTTAAATCAGTTTTACCACCTTATCATTGCCGACATGTTTTAAATATAGTTTCATAAATTTTGATAAATTATATTTTAAAAGGATAAACATAATGTTTTAATTAATATTGTAAGATTTTACCTTTTCATGATTTTTGATATTTTTCTTATAAGTATCAATTTTTGATGAATAGTAAAAACAATATAGTATTTTATTTGAAAACCATTTTTTCATTTAAATAATTTTAAATATTAAATTATATTTATAATATGGTTTATATTATAATTACATCCATTTTATAAAATTAAAACAAATTTCAGTCATAGGCATAAATTTTAAATTGAATTTGGATATAAAAATATTTCAATATTTTGAATGTTTTTACATAACAAATCATTTTCTAACCCCATCAATGGAATTAATTTTATAATAATTTTATACCATTAATTCTAATGAATTTTTATAAATTTATTACATATTTTTAATAAAAATTTCAAATTTAATTAAATAGTTTCATATTATTTTTGAACAATATAAATAATGACATTAGATATTTTAATTGCCATGATTAAAGGTTAGTTGAGTCATTATGGAAAAAACTAATATTATAAATATTAGAAAATTATACTAATATATTTACAAACATCATTAGATTAGTGTTTCTTGATAGAAATTATACTTGGTATGATTTTATGACCTCTAGGTGCCACTTCAATGAATTTATGCCCTTTATAGAATTTTAATTTTTAAAAAGTAAAACCTTTCATACTTATGTTGTAATAATATTAAAATTTTAATATAGAGTTTTTTAAAATAAATATTATACAATATATAATCCAATTAAATTTCAAATATTAATAAATATTATGGTAATCTATTTATAATTTTAGTGTGATAAAATAATTATCTTAAATGCTAACACAATAACGATGGAATAATTTTTTGATTAATGGTAATATCAAATAAATGAAATTGAAAATATGAAAATAAATATAATTTGAAAAAATTAATGTTATTCGATAGTTTTATATATTAATTTGAAATTATACTAAAGTTTTAAGCTAATTGGTTCAAATTTATATTTTTCGTTAATATTTCTTTTAAAATTTAATGTAATGAGTATTCTCAAAATTTACTTTAGTGATATGTTAAAATAAGTAATATTTTACTAAATGGTATAAAATTGAAAAAAAATGAATTTATGTAAAATTGTTTGTATAAGGTTTAATATATAATCAACTATCCATTTTATTCTTTTGGTATTTTATAGTAAATATATGATCCTTCAACTAGTAAAAACTCGTATTGTAACGATAAGAGTTAAAGGGGTTTAAAAGGGTTAAAACCAACTTATAATGATTAAAAATCAATAAAAAGAAGTATAATTTTTCATTTGAATAAATTATTTCAACCCAATTTTATCCTATATTTTAAATAAATCAGTTTAGATCCATTTTTAATTCAAAAATAATTTATATTAAATAATTATTTTGTATATTTTCACGATTTCCCCCTCTTATAAAAAAGAACCTATTCATATATTTTTTCACACTTCAAAACCTTTATGTGGACATGAATTTTTTAAAACTGTAAATTTTCCATTTCACTAAAATGATTTAAAAAGGGATCTTTTTCAAGTTTAATTTAAGGGGATTTATTTTAAAAACCAATTTAAATATTACAGTATGATCTTTTTTACAAAATCCAAATAGAATATTTTTTCAACTTATACACAATGAAATAAATCTTACATTTTTATGTATGATTTATGTTTTTATTCTTACTTTACAAGTTTAATTTTTTATTCTCAAATAACGGGTTTTCATTTATGTGTGTGTATCTTAATAAAAAATATAATGATTTCAAAATAGAAAATTAATTTTTATTTTATAAATGATTGACGTGTTATTCATATGTTATGGTTATTGGGCATTGTTTGTGAGGAAAATGGGTTACATGATAAAATAATGTTTGGTGTGCCTATTATAGCTCACCAATGCCTTGGGTAATGAGATAGAGTTAACCAGTGGGGTTTCTCCTAAGATATTAAGGGAATGTACATTGATAGTTATTCAAAATCTAACTATGATGTTCTCCCCTTGTGTATCCAAGATCGCTACAATATATATACCAGTAGTATAGAAAATGATGTCCCAAGTTAACTACTTATAACTTTATGTTTTCTTATAAGTTTCTTTGAAAATCACTTAATTTTCAAATGGTATCATAATTATATTTTTGAATAGCTGATTCCATTTTTTAGAGAAAATGTGTGTTTGAAACATAATGTTATCTGGGTTTTCACTAGACAAACAATTGTTTTTCTTTTATGCACCTTACTAAGTATTTTTTATCATACTATGTTTTTACATGTTTTACACTGTTTTAAGGGTGAATATATACAAGGATGAAATGAATGTGATAATTTTAAAGATTTTACATAAATAGAAACCATATTTTATTTTCAAATAGTTTCATTTGGTGGAAAAAATGGATACTGGATATAAGAGTCCATTTGTATTGTATGGGTTTACTTTGTAAGATTTGTTCCTAAGAATTTAAAAATATAAAATAAAAATAAACTCTAATGTGAATTCTAGTTAAAAACCCATGTATAATTAATGTTTATGGTTTTTTTCATACATATCTATTTCATGAAAACTTATTTAAAATGTTATTTTAACATTTTGTTGACTTGTGTAAGAATTAAAAATTATATTGGAAACATTATATATATATATATATATCCAAAATATATTACTATTCATCCATATCATCTATTTAATAAAATATTAATTAAAAATGTTAATTAAAGACTACTTTTATTTCACCTATTATCTTTAAGAAACTAGATTTATCTTTCCCATAGATATAGAAGTATTACATCATTATTAAAAATTATATTAAATTTTTATCAAAATAATTTCTAAATTATTTGACTTTAAATATTTTTGTAGATATTTATTAGAATATATTAAACATGGGAAATTTCATAAGTATATGAAATTTTGAGTTCTTATTAATTTTTTTTGTGATATCATGAATGAAATAATATTTCATGAACAATTGTTGAATTAGTATTAACTAAAAGTTTATCTCCACAAAAAATAAAAAAAATCACGTGGGGATAAATATGAAATTAATAATCCAAAAAATAAATTCTATTTCATCAAATTAAATATTTTATATGGAATAAATTAATAATACAATAAATAAAAAAATGATGATGTAAATCGTTTTCCCCAAAAATAAATTTTTATGTTTAAAAATGATAGTATACAAAAATAAATTATAATGAAAATTTTGAAAAAAATAATTTTATTATTTGAAATTAGTGGTAATGTACGAAATATTTTTAAAAAATTAAATAAGTAGATATTTTAAATACTTGAAACATATTTACAATTTTAAATATAATTAATATTTTTCACTATTAAATGAAAATCATATATTTAGGAAATTTTAAAAATATAATCCAACGATAATTTTGCTGTGTTGATTTAAAAAAATATTCTTTATATAATAAAATTAATCACATTTCTAAAAATTAATTATAATATTCACTCATCTAGAAATGGAAAAAATAGTTTTTAATAAATCAAATCATTGAATCATAAAAAGGTATTTTTAAAATTTGAGTTCTTATATCTTCAAAATTAATCAAATAAATTATTCAGTAGAAATATTTTATATTTTTTCATGATTTGGTGGCTCATATTCATATACATAAAATCAATAACTATTTTAAAATAATAATATTTTTTTCTTTCCAAATCGTTTTTCTATGTCGTATAAGTTATCAAAAAATAGATTTCATTAAAAATATAAATGTACTACTTAATGTTATATACCTGTGTGAATAACAGGATACAAAAAATAATTTTTTATGATTTTTATACCATCAAAAAACCAACAATATCCTATGAAATGTGATCATTCATAATGATATCATGACTAGTCAATGTTATTTTTGTCTTATATGCCTTCAAATTGAAATTTGTTCTCTGAGTAGACCATGGTTTATTGAGACATTTAATCCTTATATTGATTCAAATTATTTACAATCATTATTTTTATTACAAATCTCATTTGATTTGATTTGAACACCTATACTATTACAAGTTCACACATTTTTTTGAATTACATCAGGTTTATATTTAATGTATCCCCTTATACATTCCTTCTCAAAATCATCATAATAATCTCTTATAATCTACATTTATTTTATGATGCATTAATTGGATTATTTTCAATTAATATATAACTGTGATATATATTGAATCTGTCACAAATTCCTCCACTTTAACTGTTAACATTTTGACAGGATAAATTTTAATTTATCATTGTTCAAATATTTTTTATTTTTTGATCATAACTCATCAACATAGTTTTACTACTTTGTATCCATATTATAAATATATTAAATTAATTTTTTTTCTAAAGCTTATCCTTTTTAGTAGATATATTATTATTCCCTTTATATATATTCTTTTATTCTATCCTTAATTTTGTAATATAATAAACACGAGATTCATTATACCTTTTTGTCTCTAACCCTATCACAATTAATTATTATGTATTATCATCTCTTAAGGATGAATGAAATACTCTATTGAATTTTAAAAATATTTTGGTGTATCATCAGATTCACAATATAATTCTTCTTATTTCATGATACACAATAAATTATTTCCAATAGAAATATGTCTTCATAATTTTATTCTTTATATATTTTTATGTTTTCTCACACCCCTTGCCTAATATATATTGATCAACTATATTCATTTAATATTTTTTCAATACCCCCAATATTATCAAAATTTATAAATCTCATAAATTTATTGTAATTTCTATTCATTTTTTATTTATTTTATTATTTTTATAAAATACTTATGATTTTGTTGAGATCATTATCTGCTTCATAAACATCAAGATTAGTTCATTTTTCGGCATAATATTCCATTAAAGTTTATTTTTTGATGTATTAAAAAGATAATTCATCTTTTTATTTCCTTTTTAATGTTGGAGGATTCTTCATATCATAGTATATGAGGATATTCTAAATTTTATACATGTTTTGATATTCCCTATCATCTAAATCTGAAACCATAAAATTAGTTCTATCTATGAAATTTCTCATAATATTATTTTCATTGACGAATATTGTGTCCTGTAACAATATCCTAAAATGTTAATAGATATTTAATTTACCCTGGTGAAATAATAATTTATATTGTCATCATTATTTATTTTGATTATTTTTAAACATGATCCAACAAACCTGTATATTTTTTCATGACATTTATATTTCCCTCATAGATACAACATATTTTTTCCAAAATCTCATTATTAGACTGGAGACCCTTGAAATTGGTATAAATTTTTTTATTGATTTCATGAGAATTGTATTTTGTTCTTTTCCCTCCATATCCATATTCGACATATAACCCTGACTCATCAGAGAGGCATTAGAAATGGGTGGAAACCCTATATTAGTAGAATATTTGATTTCTCACCCATGTGAGAGGAGGTATGTTAGCATTATATTAGTTAAACTATAGTAGTATGTGATATTGAATTTTAGTAATCCTTTCCTATTAGATAATTATAATTATCCATTTATAATGATGAAGACATACTATATCTCTAGAGACATAAAGGATCTGATCACACTTTCATTGATA
Source organism: Viscum album (assembly GCA_963277665.1). Lineage (NCBI taxonomy): Eukaryota > Viridiplantae > Streptophyta > Magnoliopsida > Santalales > Viscaceae > Viscum > Viscum album. The sequence goes on along the minus strand of OY728153.1, from coordinate 242,795,596 downwards.
GGGAAGGATTTTCCATTTAGAGGGTAAGTAATTTATAAATATTTATTTAAAAATTATTGTTATTTAAAATTTATTTTGTTGATGAAATTAAATTTATCAATTATCTCGATCAATTATCATAACCTAACCTCATGATCAGAAAATATATGATGTATACTAGACCATATTATTTATTAAGTTCAACAAAAAAGGATACTCTTTTATATATTTGTTACTATACCAAAAATGCATTCTCAATAATCATCATATTTTTTACAATAAATATTTATATAGTCCTATAAAAATAAATTTATTTTTTTACCATTTAACAATTTCCACCCAATGTAAAATATGATTTGTTCACACAATTTATATAATACACAGGATAAAACATCACTTATAAATTGATGTTACAACACAATATTATATAAAAGAATTGATATTATTCCTACACCCTAAATAGATTGATCTATACATCTTCTCATGTTTAAACTAAAATAACATCAATAGTATCCAATTGTGATAAGCACAAAGGTGAATTTAATCACTATTAGTTAATGGATGATCTACATCCTTCTTAATTTACATGCTGATGTAGAGGTTATTATTATCTATTTTGTTATCACATAATTTTATATGCTTATCTCTATTAAATATTGGTAATTACCCGGATATTAGAATAGTTTCCATGACATATAATTTCTCTAGAACTTTATATACTCATCGAAATTATATTTAAACTAAAAAATATACCTCTAATAATATTTTAATTATTAAAAATATTAAAATTAATTTAATATAATTGAATTGAAATATCAATATTCAAAATTATTGAATAATTATTAAAACCAAAAAATGCACTCTTGTATCTAATTCCATTAACACATAATTTACAAACAAGCCTGGATACCAACAATTTATTCCTAGAAATAACTAACCCATAATTTCATTACACAAATAAAATAATTCAATACATTAATTACCCAAAACATATATGTTTATACATTTATAGAATTGTAAAATATAATAATCTTGTAAAGGAAATTTCTTCCTCAACTAATGGATATTTTTATTTATATAAAAAGTTAATAATAATTTTTTATCATCTCCCATAAATTCTCAACATAATCAATCATTTTACTCATATCATGTGTAATCCTTTACATCAGAACCATTGTAAATTGAAACATATTAATTTTTAAGTTCAAACCCTTAGTGAGGAAAAATAAACAACTGAGGGAATCGTCATATAAACATGGGAAATTTTTTGTAAAATCTATATATGATCATCATAATTCAATGATAAATTCCAACTAAAATAATTTAATATAATTGTTAATAAATAAAAACATGGATTGAAATATTTTTTGGTCATATACTGATGGAATATAGAAATCCCAACATCAAGACATGATTTCCTTGCCTTTGTGAATAATAATTATTGATATGTGGAAATGTATATACCAAAATCCAAGAGTATTTTTCTCATCTAACTCATTAATTAATTAATGGGTTATATAATATATAGCCCAACCCATCACTAGGTTATGTTGATTGCAGTCACCTTACAAAGGAATAAGTTATTTCATACCAATTTGTAATTAGTAAATAGATGAATGAAAATAATTCTATCTATACAATGAAAAATAAGGAAATACAATACATAGTGAACTTACTTTTGTAGTAAATAATTATATTGACTATCCATATAACAATTTCTATAAATAAAAGTTCCTTAATTGTAAAAATAATCCAATATGAATTTTGTAAAATGAGATATTGACATCGTATACCGAATGAGTATAAAATTTAGTCAATGATTGATTAAGATGGTAATAACCCAACCAACAGATGATATTGGATACTTAAAAATGACATATCATAAATACTATAAAAGACACAATGAAGGGTGTTGACATAAAAGAAAAAAATCACATAACATTATTATTGAAATAGTATCAGAAATGATGGAATCAAAAATCTAATTGTCTTATATCAAAATTGTAATCCCTCATATGATAAATGTATATATTTTTGGGATAATTCCTGAAATATTAATTAATATTGCTTAATTAATTTTTAAAATGATAAGTTAAATAAAATATATAATTTATAATATCTTTATTAATTCATTTTTGATATTTATGTGAAATACAAATTTACATGATGCTTTCAGAGGTCACTTTGGAAAAGGTTATTTGAATTATTTATAAAACACATAATATTAATAGGAACATAAAATAATGGTTCCATGAAATTAAATTCATTATATTTTTGTATAAATGAGTATTGGGATAGAAAACTTGTGTTGGTGGAAGGAAAACCCTTTTTGTTTTTTATTTGTAAGTAACACTGTTAAAAATCACCATAAAATTGAAAAAATTATTTATTTTAATAAACACAACATTTTTCTATTAAGAAATTGAAATTAAATTTTATTGAAATTTAATTTTAATGGAAACCAATTATGTAATATATATATATATATGTTAATGGTAACACAATATTACAAATGGAACGATTATTTGAGCCACATATATAATTTTTGGTAAAAATGATACTTTAAATATGAAATATTTAAAAAAATGTGTATTAAGTGGTAGAATGATAAAATAATATTAATATAATTTAATTATTTTTTAGAATTTACTCAAAATTTATGTCTGTTAGGATGCTCATAAAATAATGAAATAAAATTTATTTACCAAAAATCACTTCAACAGAGGTAACAACTATGTAAAATCCATTTGATGAAAAGGAACAAAATTTTCATTCTATTACATATAAATAAAAATATATATGATAAGATACATCCATTTGTAATTAATAAAACATTAAATGGATAACATGATTCATGAAATGGATATGACTCATGAAAATCAGGTTTTGAGTAATGAGAATTTTGATGCGGGACTCTAGCATTTTAACTCTCTATGAGGTGATGTATCCTCATCTTCTAGTGAGGGATTCATAAAATGCTTCTTTAGTGGTATAGGTTCTATCTATCATCAATAACCTTCTCTAGAAAAATATGAGTTGCTTCGATTTGGAAATCTGAAGGTAGCCTCTAATTTTTGTTCTCTTTGAATAGATTTTGATTTGTGCTGAATGAATGGAATGTGTGATGAGCAGACTGTATCAGATACATTTTGGTGCATGAGAACAGATTGATTGGTTTTATTTTCTTGTTTTTGGGATTTTTTGTGTGATTTTATCTCCAAAAATTCGAATGAAGATGTGACTAGCTTAGGGATTTTTGGTTAGTGGTTTTGATGGGTTGATGGTCTGTCTTATCATGGCTTGCTCTTGAGGTCTTATTTTCCATTAAAATATTCTTTCTTCCATGTCTATTTCTCCATTATATGTTAGTTTGGTGAGATGGATTCCAATCTGGTTAAAGGATGTTCTTGTGTGAATGGTATGGTGTTCTAGGAGGCATCAAATTTTGTGGTATTCTTTGTGCGGTTGTATTTGGAATTTGAACTTTGGGGGGGTATGGAGACGGTTTTCATAGAGAGATTTGTTCATGTGTTCCTTTTTCTTGACTAAGGATTCTGCCACGCTCTACAAGGTGGATTGGAGTGGTGGACTTCTTGGATCATTGGGATGTAAGGGAGAGCGACTACTGGAATCTTGTAGTTGGTCCATCTCTATTGGATCCTGGTGATGTTCTTTGACGTATTGAATGTTTCATTAATGTTAATGAGTTTGAGGATGAAAGTGGTGTTCCTTATGACTTTTATTTTTATATTTTAACCCTACCTGTTAAAGACTATTTAGGGTTTGCATCATCATGTTTGGTCTTCTATGATTTTGTGATTCTGGTATGTAAAATCCTCTATAAAAGAAATAAGGATCCACTCTAGATGAGGTTCTAGAGTAGGAGCATTCACCAGAGCATGGCCACACAGATTTAGGATAATGTGGGGGTATGGATTTTTCCATCGATATCAGGCATGTGTAACCCTCCATGGGATAACAAGCCAAGCAGCCATGTGAAGGTGGAGGTTTGACATAATGATGTAATCGCTGAGGAGGAGAATTTATTGTTTTCTTTATCTGGATTTTCTTTTATTTTAATGGGTTTTAGGGTGATTTTGATAGGGTTCACACATAGCCGTGATAAGATTCATTTTTAAATAAAAAAATGTATTCTTCCTATTATATAGAATTTATTATCATATAATATTTATTTTTCATACATTTTTTCCAAATGATTGTGTAGAAAAATTGATTTGGTATGGACATATTTCAATTATTTTAGTGATGTAATATGATATTGTAACAATATTTTCAACAAAAAATATATCCATTCAACAACATAATATTAATATTTAATTTCTTATAATAATTTTTAATTTATGATCTAACATTCATCCATCATAGATTTCTAAAACAATATTCATGTTTTTGGCCAAACCTACAAAAACAAGAATAAGCTATCTATTGATGGGTAAGTGTGGATAATTAAGGTATAATACCATTATAACATTATAATAAATATATTTTAAATTTGTTATTATTTTAAAGAAACAAGAATACTTATTATAATTATATAATAAAACGGTGGAAAGGGAAAATTTTAAATTTGTGGAAGTGGTTGCCCCTATAATACACAAATAAAAATATTTTTTTCAATGGTAATGGTCATGAATAAATTAAAAACATTCATTAATAAAATAAAAACTTTTTATAATAATGATATAGAGGTTATAATATTTTTATGGAAATTATTGGATTGGATGAGAATGACTATGAAGAAAACAATAAGGGCTATGTTACACTCACTCTGGGACGTTAAACATTATATTGAATGTATAATTTCAAATGAGGGGATTAAGAAAAAAATTCGGGGATAACGGGATATTGATAATGAGATATTATTCTTAGGGGATAAAAATGGTGGTGTTTTAAAAATAATTTAGAGTAAATTATTAAGGAATGAATGAGTAGAAGTATCCAATTTTATATTAGAATAAAGTGAATCTGGTGAAAAAGACCTTAAATTATCAAGATTTCATTACAATATTCATGTTTTAAAGACTCCAAAAGTTATAAATAATGTATTTGAGAATTATCATGGGCCTATAAATTCAAAATAATGTTTTTTCACTCAATTTGCAAAACATTGTATGTAATCAGTTCTTAGGATTTCAATTATACCTTTTTTACCTTATTAACTATATAATAAATTATTAATAGAGTTTTTAATTTATAACATAACATAAAAAATATTAAAAAAATTGGGAATGATTAAAATAAATATAAACTATGATTAAGCTAATTCAATTCTGAAATAATAGAAAATAATCATTTAAATAAAATAAAATAAAATATATAAATTATTTTTTTTGAAGAAAATTGTTGTTTTAAGAATTATATGTTATTAATATTATTTAGGAATGCATAATCATGTAATTTTTGTTAATATAGTTATTTTTCAAACCATATTATAATTTAAATTAATATTAATTGATATAATTGATAAGTTAAAAATTATAGAATATTGATAAAATAGTTCTTGAAAAAATAATAGTTTAACCATTATCATATTCATTATCTTTTGTACTAGTAATCATAATTGTATACCCAAAATATAAATTTACGTTATTATATAACATGATAATATTTATCTCTTTTATAAATTACAATTTTATGTATTTAATTTCAATATGTGATGAAATCTAATTTTCAAAATAAAGCACACAAAAACTGTTTTTTAGAATAAAACAAATTTTATACAAAATTATATATGTGGGTGTTATTAAAATTAAATATAATTTTTAAATCATATTTATTACTTATTAATATATATATATATCAATTATATAATATTTATTTTTAATCATTTTTGTAATTATTTTATTATGATAATTTCGTAAATGTGATAATTTTATTCATTATATGAATTTTTTGATTAATCACCTAAAAAAATTATTTTAGAAAAATATAAAATAATATTATAAATAAATATTTTCAATCTGATTCTAATAAAGTTGTTGATTTGAATAATTAATATTCTATAATTTATAAATTCAATTTGTTGATAAAATATATGAAATGTAATAATTTTTTTGTATAGGAGAATAACTTTTTCAAATCTAAATTCTTGTTGTTATTATTATTTCATATTATATACTACCTAAATTTATATTATAAAATAAATAATTTTAAAAATACATTTATTACCATTAATCTTATTTTTCATGAAATATAAAGGCATATCACTTAAATAGGTAGTTTTAAAAAAATTAATTTCAAATTTTTTTTTCTTATTAGTAATTTTACGTAAACTAATTGAATTTAATTCATATTAAAAATAGAAATTTTTTTCTTCATACCTATATTTCATAAAGAGGTTAATTCAATTAACTACAGTTAATTTATGAGTAAGGTTTTATCTTTCATTCTCATTATTATTATTTTTATCTAATCATATATTCTTTTATTAGTGGGGTGTTACATGTGGAGTAAGATAACAAACATATTCATTTATATAAATTTCATATAATATAAAGATAATAGTATGTTAAATTTCCTCCAATAAAATAAATTTTATCCCATAAATTTCAATTATTAAATAGTAATAAATATGTGATAGGGTATTGTTAAAATATTTAGGATTTGGACTACAACTTGTTATAAGACATCTACCTTACTTCCAATGGATATATTAAGATATTCAACTTTTGATAAATAACATTAACAATTCCTACAATCATATAATATGGTTTATATATGACCTATTCAAACATTCTCCAAAATATACCTTCCCCAAAACTAACCAAATATCTAAGTGATTAAACTATAATGACACTATATATTAGACTAGATATTGGAACAATAATTAACCATCATAAGATATTATTCACTAGACTATAAGTATTTACACTATTCATTATATATCATATTCTAATAGGTTAGAAAAACTTCTAAAAAAATATACTGGAAAACTTTCACATTAAATTAATAATCAATACTAATGTTATCAAAACAATATAACTCGCTTTTTATGAAATCATTTAATCCATTATTACATGAAAAATAATAATATTTAAAATATAATATTTATCAATCCATTAATCATGTGTTTTCCAATATTCAACCCTGTAAATAGAACATTGTCGAATTTTTGTGGTTATTAATACTATTTAATATATCATTAGAAAAAAATAATGAGTATTTTATAAGGAATAATATTTAGATGATTCAGAGAATCATCATAACATTAAAAATATTCCAGAGTATCATTGATAATATTCTCCCACTAATGAAAATATATTAGAGTTAGGAAAACATTTTATTTTCATTACCTTATGGAAGAACAGTAAAATCATTTTTTCCATAATATGAGACATATTTGGATAGTCCAAACTATTTATTTTTACAAAACCATATTATGTCATAATACATAGTGGTATCTAGATACGTAACCTTTTCAACTTCATATTTGTGTTTATGTTTTAACAAAATACAAAAACAATAAGGCTTTAATAATTAAATAAAAATGAATATTAAAACATAAATCTGAATTTGGAGTCCACTTTGACACTATATTTTGAACATATGATTCTTTTTTATTAACATATGATTGTATATCTACAATACGTGGTTATCCATAATAATTTTTCTTAGGTTCCCGTACCAAATTATTTAACATCATATATACATCCATTATAACGTCTTGTTAGGTGAATTTGATTAACCCAATAACACCCCAAGGAAGATTTAATGTTGATGTGTTGATTGGACACTATTTCACGCACTGAATGGTATTTTAGTTAGTAAATAAGCCTCCTATTTTTGGGTTATTTCCATAAGGTACATCTAATATGAATACTCCATAGACATGTAATATCAAGAAGATGATATAATTTCTAGGATAAAAAACATTCTATTCATTATAAGAAAAATCATGATATTTTTAAATACATTTAATTGACCAATATAATTATTCCAAGTCTTTTATCTTGCCTTTTTATTCTAATATTCTAATAAAATACAGATTATTAAAAAAAATTAAATTATATACTATACCAAATGGATACATGTTACTTTAAAATTATAATTAACTTAATGTTATAAAATCATGAATTATTATAAAAAACATTTTAATCTCTACAAGAAACACAAGGAGGGTAGGATGAGTGAGAAATGAGGAGATCTTATCTCCCTAAAACAACAGGTGATTAGGCTTTCCGAATCCCTGGGTTGATCCTTAGATATTTCTATTTTAATGGCTGATAGAATTTTGAGTCAGTGATATTTAATTCACATCATTTATCTGGGATCGATCTGGATAATCATTCTTATGCATGACATGGTAATTCCGAGATCGAGGGAATCACAGAGAAATGATCCAATGTTATCCTCCAAGGAACAATCGATTCATCCATTCGATGAAAGGGAAAGGTTGTGTATATCGAAGAAGATCTTAAAGCTATCTCGAAGTGCATGAAAATAGGTGAGGACACTATCATAGCTCTTATCTTTCTCAATAAAAGTTCTCACCCTCTAAAAATAGATGAAATTATGGAGTATATTTCATCTATTTGGGTTTTTCCCTTTTTTAAATGTGTCCCATTAGGAAGGGGATACTTACACATTATTTTCCCCTCTAAATATTTGATTGTCCAGGACAAGGGATTTGGGTCAATTTCTCTTAAATCATGTATTACTCATCTACATGAATGGGATAAAAAATTAATCCCATTTTATGTGACATCTAACGTTTTTGGAAAGAATAATTTTGTTAAATACCATACATGATACACTACATCGAACTTAAATAAATAAATAAATTGTATTATTTAAATGTTACCATTATAACCTAGTAGTTAGAATGAAGATAATGAATATTATTAACTGAATTGTGAAGATAAGGATTACACACGTTTATATAATTATTCATTTATTACCAAATTAATTAGAAATGGAAATAAAAACCAATTAAATATAAAGGATATTTTGTTATGAAAACATATTTAAATGAGAATAATTGGGTTTTTAAAATCTTATTACTATTTTTTGATTATATTAATGAAATATAAACTAACTATGATGTTGAAAATTTATATTTTATGTTTTCTAGAAAATATATAAGAAAAAAAATCAATTTTAAGTATAAAAGAATTATTTTTTCAAAAAGGCTTTTTTATCTCCATTTGATGGAGAACAATTTTTAAATAGAATTTTTTTACTTTCATATTCTCTATTTGAAAAAATAAACTTCTTATTTAGAATAAGTACAAAAAATTTACTTTGGATGACTTTTTTATATTTTTCTTATAACTATCGTGTTTTGATGAATAGTAAAAAATACCCTAAATTTTAGTTAATAACAAATTTTTCTATCTAGAGATATTATATTGATATATTGATATATTTAATAGTTTAAATAATAAATATAATATATTTTTATTATTTATTATAATTTAGTTCATTGGTATTAATTCTTTATTGAATTTATATGTAAAAACATTTCAATCTTTTGTAATGTTTTATTTTTTATTAATCCGCTTTCTCATTTAGAAAATGGGAAATAATTTTAAATTAATTATTTCCAATTTGGTTTATCGAATTTGAAAAAAAAACTTTCCATATTTGGAAATTTGAATGTGGAAATTATGAAAATATGTCCCTTTAATTTTTTGATCATTTTGAATGTTAACGTTAGTAATTATATTTATTTACCCAGGTTAAAGGGTAAATCATGTAATTATGGGTAACAAATAATATTATAATAATATAAAACTATCATAACACGTGTCTCAAACCTATAGGATGATACATGACTAACAATGGTCATCCTTTGGTCGAATTTAGGACCCAATGAAGCCACTTGGGTGTGATAATGACCTTTTTTAATATTTAATTCAACAAAAAAGGAAATATAACATAAAATGTATCTCCAAAATACAATATTTTTAGTTTTTATTACATCAATGATATGTTTGACTATAAATATTAATTATTAAATTAAAAAATATTTCTTATATCATGGTATTTTATTAATAATTTTTAGACATCAGATATATAAATTTATCTATGACACAATGATGATGAAATGATTACCTTATTAATTAAATATTCAAATAAAGGTAACTTCAAAATTTTGAATGCATCCACAAATTTTATGGATGAATATAACATATTTTATTTTATTTAATTCTTTTGTTATGAAGGAATCATGTTTTGTTAACTTTAATAAAAAATCAATTTCTAAATAGTGTCAAAATTGACATATATGTGTTTTTATAACAACTACTATTTTATGAGTAGAAATAATAGTCATAAGAATATGAGATTTGTAAAAATGACATAAGTAATTTTAAAATTTTCATTAATTATCCACTTGAGGTTCGATTGTAATTTTATAGTAACTATATTAACTTTATAGTGTAAAAATACAAGAAGATGTGGAAAGAGTTAATTTATTAAAATAAGGGTTAACACTAAAAGACAAGGTTATATTTGTGAACTAATCGTTTCTAAAATATATTGTTAGAGAGGAATTCGACCCATTATATTTTTATTCTTGGAATTTTTCACATTGGAGCAATTAGATTTCATTAATCAATTAATATTAAAATAATATTTCTAGACTTTCATAATGTGCCCCTCCTATCTCTTATTAAAGGACACCATATCTACTCATTTAAACACACCTATAATTCCCGATGGCTCATAAAAATTATGAAAACATAATCTCCCTACATCCCTCCCTTCATCCTAAAATTCATATCACTGGAATAAGGAAATTCAAGAATGCCTTTTGACTCAAATCAAAAGGAGTTACCTGATTTAGAGGAAACGTCTTATCTTAAGATCATTTCAGTTATTATTATTCTCCAAACCCATAAACTATTTTTTCCTGTTATTTTATAGGAAAATAATCATCATAAATATACTATTATGTTTTTATGAGAAAGATTCTAACCACAATTACACACACCTTCATCTAATGGATATGAACATTCAGTTTCTTTGTATGGAAAACTGCTGCCTCACGAAATGATGATTGTTAAATATTCACCAACAAGATCTAATGGTGGATATTATGATGGTACACTATTTTTATATGATATATATAATAATTATTATATTTTTTCTGTACTTCAGAAATATTTATTTGAAACATACATTTATGCTTTCCAGAATGTGTAAATATGATAATTTCATGTGTGGAAGTGTGGACTACTTCCCCATCAATGTGATATGACTCATTAATTCCACACATGAAACATATAAAGGATGGAGTTAATAAAATTATTTAACATATATAACATAGATATTATTGTTCAATTATAATATACCTGTGTAATATGATGTTTTCATTCCTTTATTGTGAAAAATAAATGAAAGCAGTGTTCATGCATACGTATGACCTAACGTCTCCATGAACTGTGCATTTCATTTCATATATTCAATTATAATGGAATATTATAAATTCATATATAATGGATATATAAGATATTTAAATCATGACTAATATTTATTAGATGATGTAATTTTTAAACATGCACATTTTACATTGAAACAAGTACATTTTTTACTCAAGTACCTTATATCGACAAAACGCCGAATATGAACTTAAATGGTTGTATAATTTTTTTAAAATTGTAATTAGTGATATAAAAGAAATAATCAATTTTAAATAGGTTATAAATAAATTTTAAATTTACCTAAGTTTATTATTCATGAATATAAATAATGAAAGAGACATGTCAGACTTAAGGTAAGAGGAATCTTTTCTCAATCTCTATTTAGTGAGTTAAATATCCATGCCATTGGTTTTGTGTTTCCAAGAATATGTGTGAATGAATTATGATTGTTTTAAATTTAATATAGAATTGTATTTGGTTTATTTTTATATGTCACACATAATTATTTCATTGATTTATCTTTAGTCTAATGATTAGATCTTTGTAAGAGACTTCATCTCAATATTCTTTCAATTAGGCATATCTTGATGTTATTAACCTTTATTATTATATAAGATGTATATTCAAACCTTCTTAAAAGTTATATAATGAATTAATATAGTCTCATGACATTTAAATTATGTTTTAATGTTCTTCTTTAATTATTTTTATTTATGTTTTTATCAAGTGGTATAAGATTATTTAACTGAAACTTCATTTTAATGGTTTGAAGGATTTATTCTTCTAAATCGTTCCCATTATTGTCCTTGTTTTTTAAATGTTTTTAAGGATTTATTTATATTTACATGATTGTTTTATAGTGTTAATTATTTTCATAAGTTTCAATGTTGAATGGGATAATTTTCATTAAAACTCTTCTTTTTTTAATTTTTTAATGAATGAATTATATTAATATATTGAAATGATATATTGTGATTGTAATGTGGATATAATATTTTTCTATAATGCTTATTTTATGTGTTATGATTATGTTATGGTTCTTGTGCATTGTTTATGTATATGGTTTGTTTCATGATAAACCTAAGTTGGGTGAACCCATAATAGCTCTCCAGTGCATTGGGTAATGTGGCGGGGGTAAATGATAAGGTTTATCATAAGAGATTTAGGGAATATACAGTGAAGGGTATTCCCAACGTAACCATGAAGGTTACACCCTATGTAATTATGAAATCTACAATATATGTAGTATATGGATTCCACAAGTAACCATTATGAATTATGTTTTATGATTTATGATTACTAAGACATTTTGTAAGAAACTTATGATTTCATTAGGTGTGTTTAAGAGTTTATGTTCTAATAGTGAAAATTATGATTTTCTGAATATATTTTCAATGAGTTTAAAATATTCATGGGATAACATTTTATTTCATTATTTTGTATCCCTTACAAAGCATATTATATTGATCCAATTTTTTTTAAATGTTTTCCATGTGGTATATAGATGGTTATGAGGAAAGAAGAAATCAAGATTAATTTTAGGAATATTTTTATGAAGAAAATAAATCTGCAAAGACCCGGAAATTTCAGGGAAATTTTTTTCTTAAATCCATCGGAATTATACAAGTGCGCAGTTTCTGACGGCACCTGATTCTGAGGGCCGGTGTGCCAAGAATCAATTTCTATAGTTCAGCTCAGGTACGTCCAGTAAACGAACGAGAGGGATTTTCTATCTTTTGAACCGGAGCTCGGAATTGAAATCTGAGGGCACTAATGAACTCTAAGATCTAATAATTGCTTAAGGGGACCCTTTGTTGTTGTTGCGTTTTGAGCGGGTTGAGGTTTAATAAATGGGGATTTAGAATAAAATGGATAAAATTTGCTGTGTACAAATTTTATCGAAGGAAGGTGTTTTTATCCTACAAAGGGGGAGTAAGAGGTGGGGCCCACACACACCTAACCTCCCATGGGAGGGTTTAGTGAGGTGGTACCCACATGAACCCCTAACACCTCACCTCCCCATTACTCCACTTAACCACCTTTAATCATCCTTGCATTTAATTACTGGACAAATTCTCTTCTTAAAGGTGAGACTCTCCACCTCCCATGTTTAATGGGCCAACTAAGGTAATTAATAACCTTATTAATTATTTTAGTCACACCTCTTGACTTAATTTCAATGGCATGGAGATATTTTAATAGAAGGAGGCTTAATGAAATATTTGTTTTGGAAAATATTTTTGGAGAGATTTATTCATCCACGAAGAACGATCATCCTTCTCAACGAAGAACATCTTCCTTCCGCGAAGAACGACGCCTCATCGTCGAAGAATACCGAGGTTCCATCTTCTCTTACGATACACCGACATACGAGCAGGGATGGGTAGCGTGGTGCGAGCACAACGAACTAAGTTGACTCCGACGTCTTTCTCTCATCAAATCTGACGAACGACAAACGACACGAGGTAGGGGTTATCTTCGTTCAAGATTTATTTGTCGACATTCGTTGATATAATTTTGGCAGCTTGTTATCATCATAACGGGAGGAGATCGTATCGAAAAAACACGGCCGATCCCCCTCCAACTTTTTGTTGATCTTCGATGATGATTGTGGCGAAGTCGGCGCAGTGTCGTTGCACCGCGTGGGAACGAAGAGGACTGCGGCCGAAGCGGGCTGCGATGGTGATGCGCGGCGCCGTCGCGTCTCGCCGGTGAGGCCAAAGGAGGCCACAGCCAGAAGTGGGCCATAGTGGAGGGGTGCGGTGCCATCACGCCACACCGTAGCATCAAGGGGGTCATGGCCGAGGCTGGCCGTGGTGGAGGGGCACGGTGCCGGCGCGCCGCACCGGTCAGACAGGTGCCGCAGCCTAAGGCTGTAACGGTCTTCAAAGGGGCGGCCGACTCAGCTAGCCACCGGCGCCACATGGAGGCTAGACCTGAGGGGGTCCCGCGGTTATACAGTCGGTCATCCATATAGGATGGACGTTTGAAGAAATCGGGGTGGGGGGGGGGGGTCATAACCCCCCCTCCCCTGACCAGAACCCAAGGGAAAACCCCATGGGTCCGCCGTTTCGAAAACAAGGAGGCAGCGCCCCCTTCGCACCCCGCTCGGCCGAAAGCCGAGCGGCGGATGGCTTCCGAGCCGGGCCGTAGGCTGCGTTGAACCGCGCCAGCCAGGCCGGGCCGCGCCCAATCGGGCCGGACCCAAAGTCGGGACGGGTCGAACCAGTTCGGGCTGACCCAGCGGGTATTGCGCCGGGTCGGACCGGGCCCAGACCGCCGATTTTTTGAACCAGGTTCGTTCAAATGCCAATATCATGGGTTGCAGACCTCCGATCGATGCACCATCAGTTTCTTAGGTATTCTTGGATCGAGACGGTCATTTCTTTATATTACACTCAAGCTCTAGGTAAATTTTGGGTACGGCCGGGTTGGTTCGAACCCGAAACCAACCGGGACCTCGGAGCGGAAACAGTTATAACTTGAGTTCCGGACGCCCGATTGACATGACGTAGACTTTGATAGATTCCTCTTGACGAGATGGTTCTTCTGGAATACTTCACTTGAGGTTTAGATGCCGTTGGAATATGTCCGGGTTGGATTGTACCCGAAATCCAATCGGGTCCCTAGAACGGAAAAACCGATAACTTTCAGACCGGACGTCCGTTTGACAAACCGTCAGCGGCATTGGTAATCATGTTGAGAAACGAACCCTTTGAATATACCCTATGAGTGTTCAGGGTAGATTTGATATATGATCGGGTTTGTATGTACACGAAACCAACCGGGCCCCTGGAACGAAAAGTCTAATAACTTACAGACCGGGCGTCTGATTGACGTGTCGTTTGTTGCGTTGAGTCCACTGTGAGGAGGCAGACCTTTGTGATACTTCTTTGTGGAACTTTTTGATACCTGGAGTATTGAGCAGTGGCTCGTGGAGTGGACCCTCATGGAGATGAGCGTACGGAGTACAGAGACCTAGTAGCTGTAGACCTGATGACTTCCTAAACGATTCGAGTCAGAGTGATTCGATTAGCCAAGTGGACGGAGCACACGGTATTTGGTGGTAGAACAATGGCAGATGGAGTGCCTGGTAGTTGGTAGCAGACCTGCGGTACTCCGCAGGTCGAGTACCTCTGACGGCTATTAGGGGGAGCGCCCGGTATTTGGCAGCAGACCCACAGCGGACAGAGCACATGGTATTTGGAAGTAGTCCTGTGGTACTCGACGGGAGGAGTACATCAGTAGTCTAAGGTTAGTGAGTAGTGCCTCAGAGTCGTGACAAGGCTACGGTACTCGATAGAGGAGGAGTTATCTAGCAGTTGTGGTTTCGATAATGAAAATCCTTGTTTGAGCTGAGTTAATGACCCTCGTGTTTCCTCATGATTGAGATGGGTCACTTGTTAACATAGATATATGTATGGGAATATACCTAGGTAGTTGTTATCTGTTGATTTCATAACCTTTGTGTTTCCTCATGATTTAGATGGTTTACATGATAACTTAGGTATAAGTATGGGCTTATACCTAAGTAAGGGTTATCTGTTGAGATCATTATTTGTGGTAATACTTGTTGGTTTAGTGAGACCTTGAGGGTCTCTGGTCCCTACTGAGTATTTTTATACTCTCCCCTACATGGGCTATGCCTGCACCTCATTGTGTTGGATGCAGACGACGGACAGCGCTGACAGAGACTGAGTGTACAAGGAATGGACGGTACCCGGAGGAGGACCCCAAGACGAGTCAGTACCTGGAGGTGGACGTCACAACGAGACGGTACCCGGAGGAGGATGGCGGGAGAGAGCGTTGAGGAGGCTGTCTGTACCTACCCTTGAGGTAGGATCCGAGGTGGAAGACCCAGGAGGTGCTTCTATCTTCCAGCTGTTGTCTTTTCTATTGTACTTTCGTTCTATTGTAGCTGTATATTTTCAGTTGGGTTTGTATTCTGGCCCATTTACTTTTCAACACTATCTTTTTTACTGAGTCTTTTACTTCCATTTGTACTCTAGTTGGATGTGTTATGTTTTATAAAGGTAATGACTTCCCAGTTATCAGGATTTACGCCTTTCGTGCTAGTCTCCAGCCCCTGGCCTATAAAAGACGGGCTTGGGGTAGTCACGACATGGGCCCTGATGACGGGTCATGACAAATTTGTATCAGAGGAGTCAGTTCTACCGCGGAACATAGGACTCAGTTATTTCTTTTCTATGATGAAACAGTGTTAATGGTACTAATTGTGGTTTTCTGTTCAGGGAGTCTATTGTTTGTGCGGGCGGCCGACGTATCCATACACCAGGACCCAGACATCTGATTTCCAACTCAGTGGACAAAAACACTAATTGCGTGTGAGTTTTCAAAAGTTTATTTTACATCTGCTCAAATAAGGTTTAGTCTTTTGACTGTGTCGCATCTGTTTCTTTCAGGATGCCTCCCCACAAATGACCCGTTAGAGCCTCGAGAGTTGTACGTACTGAAAGCCCGCCGAGCGACGAGGCCTCAGTACAGGTCCTTCTTTCAGTTGAGGAACCAGCGAAGGCACCAGCGTTACTACCATTCATTGGGCCACCGATGCCACCAGCCCCAATAGCAGGCGATGCACGCCACTTGAGTGTGCGGCATGAGTTATAGCGCCAGAGGCCACCCAGTTTCTAGGGAGAGACGGACCCACAGGCAGCTGAGGATTGGATGGAGGCTATGGTGTGAGTCTTCAAGCTAGTAGGTACACCAGTGGACATCATGGTGATCCTTTCTGCCAGCCTCCTTCAGGTAGAAACAAAAATATGGCGGATCCTGATGCTCCAGATGCACGACAAGGAGACACTCCTATGGGAAGACATCAAGAGCTTGTTCCGAGAAGAGTTTGTACCAGCCACCCTTCGAGCGGTGCAGATACAAGAGCTACTGCATCTGCAGTATGGAAACATGACAGTAGCACTGTACTCGCCGAGGTTCATAGACCTCTCATGCTCTCTACAGACATGGTACGGGACCCGATCTTCAGGGCCCATACCTTTGAGTAGAGACTGAGGCACGATATCAGAGCTTTGATGATCCCTCTCAACATCCCGACTGAGGAAGGGGTGTTGGAGTGAGCCCTCTTAGTGGAGAGTTTCCTTACTGAGCAGAATTCAGCAGCGGGACCCACCACTAGTCGACTTGCAGCGGAGTCTTATGTAGATGGTAGTAGACAGATGACACAGGGGTCCAAGAGGACCAGACCAACCGGTGGCCGACTGCACGACACAGGTTCAGTTGTGTGGGGCAACTGGAGTGGAGTCAGATCCAGTCGTGCCAAGAGAGGGCAGTGTTAATCCTGTAGTAGGCTTGGTCACATGGCTCGTGACTATCCGACCCGCTGTACAGACGATCCACAAATAGATGAAAGAACCTCCCAGGTAGAGGCAGAGGTTCGATTGAGGCGGACTGCATGGAGCAGGAGGTAGAGGCAGAGGAGATGGCCGTGCAGATGGAGGTGGATGACGCTTCAAGGTGTTGCCACCACCACCACCCGGAGAACCACCCCGACCGCAGGGAATGGGTGGATATGAGAGAGCTCAGCTTCAGGCAGCTGAAAAATAAGACTACGGAGCTCCAGAAGCAGGTGGAAAGGAGCAGGTCTAGGTATGGAGGCCCTTGCTCTTGCTGTTTTTTGTTTCCATGTTATCGTCGTTGTAGTTGTGTGTGTCTTTGTAATTTGAGCTGCAGTAATAAAAGAAACCTTTATTTGTGACGATTAATTTTCTATCCAATATTTATGGTTGATACTAAGAGGTTTCAGTTTAA